>OX596219.1:11530065-12051359 GCA_951394215.1 Glyphodes perspectalis
ACATTGAAGCGACTGCCGATCTGACCTTCGCAACCCTAAGATAGGGGAACCAGACAATTTTTGGATCATGGTTACAAATCCAAAGTTGTTTGAATTTGCAGGTTTCATCATGATGTTTTCCCTCACCGCCGAGCTAGTGGTATAAATACGTACATAGATTTGAAAAATCCAGAGGTACGTGCCGGGCTTGAACCCGCACTCCTCGGTTAAGAGGCGCGTGTCCTTACCATTGAGCTACCACCGCTCTCCTATTTTATTTTATTTTTTTTAGGTACTATTTTAGGTACTTATATTACATAATTCCATTCTTGCCCAATGTTGCAGTGGTAATTTTTAATATGTGGTAATCTATAACTTGAGAACGGCTTTCCCGATTTTACTTATTTATTTTTTAGTTGTGTTTGTTATTGTCAAGTGAAGGTTCTTAAGAAAGAAAAAAAAAGGTTGCGCGGTAAATTAAAAAAATAGGTATAAAATCCGAGTATTTTTATAATATTTTTGTGTATCTTGTTTTAGTCGAGCCAAATTATATTATTTTCATAAAAACAGAGTCACCGTCTGATAGCTAATGTAATCACGTTAATTAATTAAGTAAACATAATAAAAAATAATAACCTTAATTGCGGCCTTAATTCATTTACCTTTAATAAATGAATAGCAGATTTATTCACGAGATTAGCGGCGAAGGGTGGAGAGAAATACTTGATTCATTTTCTTGTATATTATTACAATGGACTAATTAGTGGTAAGAAACGAAATATGATTGCGAAAGAGATGAGAGATAGATTTATTGAAACTTTTTTTTTGGTCTGTTTGCGATCCCGTGTAAGTCTCTAATAAAAACTCTCACAGATCACCTGAAGTAATAATTTAAGTAGACTAACCCGAGACTCAAATTTGGATAATTTTCTTGGTTATCAATTAACATAGGTATAAAAATATCCGAATATATATCCGTATGTAGTCGGCTACATCACATACATTGATCTGACTCCGAGGTAAGTAGCTTTAAGCACTTGTGTTACGGATATCAGAATCAACAGTGGTATTACAAATATATACTTATATAATATATTGAATAATAAACCCAGACACAGAACAAACACAAGTATTCATCATACGAATGTTTGTCCTGGGTGGGAATTGAACCCACAACTCTCGACGCATGGGGCAGGGTCACTACCGAATGCGCCATCGAGCCAGTCTAAATAAAAGTTATTACTATCCAATGGCCATCTTATGATCGGGACGACTTTAAAAAAAAGTCCAAGACTTTTTCAATATTCGCTCCCAAGCTGTTATTGAGTCTTAGCCTACAGTTAAGGAGTTACTCAAGAGCAGGGTTTCCCAAACTACTGGTGAGTCGCGAGCGAATACTAAGTGGGATCTGTCTGTGCGCGACATACTAACCTTCCTTTTATTCATATTGGTAACGGTTAAATTCCCCAAATTTACAAACTCGTGACCCATCCCGAGTTTATAAATTTGTATTAGAGGGGTCGTAGCCCCGACAACTTTGGGAACCACTGGTCTTGAGTATTTATCTTAGTCGATACCGTCTTTGTAGGCAGATTTCCTCAGAGTCCTTCCTCACATCATTTTTAACGTGTTCCCCCGAGGTAGGAGGTATAATGATAATAACATCATCCCCTTTACTAGTTGCGAGCTTAATAATAGGGTAATTAAACCAACAGAAGTTTGGAATTAATTACGACGCTAGATTAACCATAATCCTTAGACACTAAACAATTATCCCGTTCCAAGTTTGTCGCGTTATTCAATTAAGAACTGAATCTTGAAACGCTCGAGTTGTCTGTGTAGTTAGGTTGATCAACAGAATACTAATTAAATTTGAATAACTCGAAGTAGTTAATTCTTAGGCTCAGGGACGTAACTAGCGTTAGTTAACCAGTTGGGTGAGGGGGCCTCGTGTTTATGGGGCCTCCGACCTGCTGGATACTTCTTTTGACTAAAGTTCACATACACAAGATAACGATGCAGAATAAAGAAACTTAAGGAGTAAAGGTTCTTCATCATCAGTTATTTATCGACTGGCTCGATGGCGCATTCGGTAGTGACCCTGCCCCATGCGCCTAGAGTTGTGGGTTCGATTCCCACCCAGGACAAACATTCGTATGATGAATACTTGTGTTTGTTCTGTGTCTGGGTGTTAATAGCCAATATTTAAGTATATATTTGGAATACCATTGTTGATTCTGATATCCGTAACACAAGTGCTTAAGCTACTTACCTCGGAGTCAGATCAATGTATGTGATGTAGTCTGATATATTTATGTTTATTTATCGTTAAGAATTTCTATACTTTTTTCTAATCCGACGGCTCATGTTTAGTCCCGACAAATCTAACTTTTTAATACACATAGGTACATATATATCATCACGCCTGTAATCCCCGAAGGGGTAGGCACATTCAGCCAAAAAATAAAACTGGGCTGGGTTAGATGAAGAACTGTAAAAATTTTGTAACAAATGGCTAGCTCGTCGCCTTCACAGTCACACACCTGTAACTGGATATACCATTGGTCGTCTTTCACGACATGCTAGGCAAGGATTTAGCTTTCTCTATTTTATTATAACGAAACTTAACTAGTCAATATTATTTGGAAATTGTAACTGATACTCTTCCACACCTTAACTATTCAACCGATCACTATGCAATTCATGGCCGGTCACCAAGGTGTCTGCGGCAGCGAATGCTCCAGATCCGTCTAAACACCTTCACTCAGGCGATGAGGGTTGCCGCGGAGTTAGTAGGTATACCCCGGCCACTTAGGCCGGGGTAGGGTGACGGTGGATAAAGCATTTCTTGGCGTAAAAAAAAAATACTTCACTATGGTATAGCAAAACCGCAAGAACAGCCCTTGGCATTTAACTGAAGAGACGTGATTCTTATTTAGGATGTTTCAATTTCGTCGGATAAGGTTTAAGTCAGTAATTGGGACTTGAACACAAAATTTACATACTCATACATGATAAAGTGAATACGCTACGCAATAATAACATATCCTCTTAGGTACATAACCCAATTACTTATTCCGAGAGAAGTACTCTTCGCTGTTATTTGCGGTACTCAGGATGTGGCGTGAACTTTTTAAACTTTGGACTCAAAATTACAAGCAAAAAAGTGCGTAGGTAGGGCTGCATAGTCACTGTTTTAAATAACTCCACTTTGTTGTTTTTATAAACTAGTGATTGTTTTGGACTTTCTTTGATTGACTTTGACATTGATTTGATTCGTCTTGGTCAATTTTTGAGACTGTATTTCTAAGTCTGAGAAATTGATACTAATCAATTTATGATGATATTTTTATAGTCCATTTTGATCGAAACAGACGCGTGTCTAGCTTGAAATTTTTTTTTAATCCTTACGAATGCTATAAATGAGAATGTTAGTTTGTGACACTTTCACGCCTAAACCACTGAACTGATTAAAAAAAAATACATTATCAGCAAGTAATAATATTTTAACAAAAACCTATGTTAAATTTTATGCCCATATTTCCACGGGAACTATTTATACATGACATGACTCGTACAAGACTTGAGGAACCCTCTTTAAATAAAATACATACATAGATAACATCACGCCCATAATCCCCGAAGTAATAGGCAGAGTCAAAGGGGCAGCTAGCCCCTTTAACCACATTCAGCCAAAAACAAAACTGGGCTGGGTTAGATGTTAAATTGTGAAAAAGTAGTGACAATCGGCTAGCTTGTCGCCTACACAATCACACACCCAAAACCATATACCATTAGCCGCCTTTTACGACATGCTAGGCAAGAGACACAGTTGGCACATTCTTTTTAGTCCCCGACCAACATGGGACAAATAACATAGATTATTTAAAGAGGGTTGCTCAATAATCCTAAGTCTATTGATCAAATGTTCATGTACGACACCGCATCTTTGGATTCCTTTGAAGCTGTCATTGAATAATTAAATTTAGGGCAAATCGCCTGCGGGTTGAAGCTATAAATTAGCATGTAAATAATTAACCAGAGGAGATGGGAGCGGGTGTTCCGTGGTTCACAGTTCACACGATCAAGGTTTCAAATGTAACATCTGACAGCGGGTTATTCAACTACGGCAAATTTCATTCATTCACTCAAGACAAATTAACAAATTAATGTTATAAAAGATTCAGCTGAACAACAACAATAACTGCGGTAAAACTCATTCCTGCAGAAAAAAAACTTTGTTACCTTTAACTAAAGGCCAGATATACAAAATGGCTGCAAGACTAGGACCTTAAAAAAAACAAAACGAAAATGGTCACTGATATCTCAAAAATTGCCAATCTCTCTTGTATTTCTCAGTATATGTCTAGGATTGTTGACAACAATATTTCTACATTATTTTCGAACAACAGCGATTCTGTTGATTTATTGGAATATCTATAAGTAATTATATTTACAAATTCCTCAAACGGACAAAAATACAAAGTTACATAACATTAACTGACTTTACGCCACTTCCCTAGCGGGGTAAGCAGAGAACCAAACGCCGTACGATCCTCACCTTACCTCACCTTCATAACATTAAGTGTCAATAAATTTAGATTCTGCCGATGCAGCATGCAAACCCTTTCCCTCATCCAAACATTTTAATCGATCTATTGGAAAACTTCAACAAATCGAAAAACGACTTACACCATTACAGCGACGGGAAGGTATCTAATAAAGAGTTGATTCACTTACAGCCACCATCTGCGGAAGGGAATCCAATTTCTTACTGGAGATTATTTCAAACGGCTGTCTAGTTCGTTTTAAATGGAAATTGACAATTCCATTTCAAATGGAGCTTTGAACTTAAAGAGTGCTCTTTGCGACATTTGTAGACCTAGAGCTAGGCTTTGTAACCAAATCTTTTTCATCTAGTCTTACCCATATATGCACGTATGTACTCATATATCATAGTTAAACTTTAAATAATTGCATCAACTGCAACTGCGTAATAAACGGAAAATATGACTATGGCATATGATCAACAACGTGATGTGATCAAGTTTGGTTTGGTGTCCATTTTCCATCTAACCCAGCCTAGTTTTATTTCTGGAGGTGGATAAAGTAGTATGGTTAAAATAAATAGTGGTGGTACTAATAATAAATAATAAATAATGTTTTTGGCTTTAAAGGGGCATGCTGCCCCTTTAACTCACCCCTTCGGAGATTATGGGCGTGATGCTAACCTATAAAATTCTCTAGACTGACACACCAATTCCCTAGTTGCAAACTGAGCATGTAGTCTTGTGCTATAGATACTATGTGAATGGATAGACACATATAGATACGTCTATAAACATCCATTACTTGAGTATAAATGACAATGTTCATCACACAAAACATTTGCCCCTAGCGGGATTTAAACCCGCGATCCTTGGTTTCGTGGTCAAGGTCTCAGACCACTCGACCAACGGGCTGACATTTGTACTCGAGTCATGGATGTTTATAAACATATTTAAGTATATCTATCCGTTCACCTATTAACCATAGCAGAAGCTAAAGCTTAGGAACTAGGCTATTGGTGTGTCAGTCTGTAGAATTTATTATTATTATTATTTATCTACTATACTCGTATGATTGACACAACAAAATGGCCCCAATTTCGTATGTTACCATGGCACAAATAGGACGCTTCCTAGCCCCTAAAGTATGTCAATATTATTAGACGTTAGGAGCAGCGGAGTGCTCTTTTAGTCGCCGCAAAAGTGTTGCATCTAAGTGCTGTTATAGCTACAATTTTTGTGAAAGTGCATCTTGATGCGATGTGCTGGGTAAGCACATCGCATCATTCATTGTTTGATAAGAGAATTTCCCTTGAAATGCGATGGAAATTAGAAGCTCAAGTTGATGAGAAGTAGTGATAGTGACGTATTAGTATTGTACTTGTTTAAAAGACAAGCAAGTGTCACTATTTTTTCACAATTTTATGTATGTATGATTTTTTTTCATACATAAAATTGTAAAATTTAACATAATAATATAGTGTAGTCTAATATGCATATCTATCTAAGACATAATAAAACTCTTTATATTCTTGACATCTTACTTTTAACTTTAAATTAACATTCCCAATACCCGATATACTATTAGTCGCCTTTTACGACATGCTAGGAAAGGAACACAGTGTGTATATTATTTTTAAGTCCCAGATCAACACGTAACATCATGAATATATTTCTTTACTAAATTGTAATAAGCAGACAGATCCTATGAGACGCTTGATCTACCAGATGAAATCACTCCCAGACGGAGTCGCGCGCCAAAATCTAGTCATTGCAAACCTCAACGTAAACAAACTACTCAAACTAAAGAACTTAAAATTAACAAATCCAACAAGCTTTATAACTATAACGTTGCTCAAAATAACTTACAATTTGTTCCCTCTCCGTCAAACTTCACAAAGTTCACAAAGTTTTAATTAAAATCTTTTCAATTCACTCCTTCTGCGCCGTAGCATCTTGCGTAGTTCGTAGTCCGTAGCAAGTAGTAGCATCACTAGTGGTAGACCGCAGTGAAAATGAGAATCCTACTAATGTTATAAATGCAAAAGTTTGTATGTATGGATGGATGTTTGTTACTCTTTCACAAAAAAACTACTGAATGGATTTTAATGAAACTTTAGAATAATAGAGCTCATGCACCCGAATAACATATAGGCTACGTTTCATCGATGTACCACGCGAGCGAAGCCGCAGGCAGAGGCTAGTACAGTATACTTAAATGAATTTGTTTATCAATATACTTATATTGTGTAAGAAAGCGACTTTGCTTTCTTATCTAATTAAGTAACTTAGAGTTTTATTTCTATAGTGCTCAAGAATAAAATTAAAATAAAAGAGTCAATACATTATATTTATGTACTTTCGATTATACTATTATTACTCATTATTATGGATTGGTAAATATTTAAATTTAGAAATTTATCTACTAAATTGTGATGTCAGAGTTCTTGCTTATTTTTTTTTCTCAACCTTCAAATGCTCCCTGCATAAGATTAGTTCTGATTTTAAAGATTTATAAAAAAAATCACGAACTAAAAGTATTCTCTAGAATTTTATTTAGAATATATCAGCTAGTCCGCAAACACTCAATTTACTTCCATTTGCATCTGTGTTATTCAAGTAGGTACGTACAGTTTTTTTTTTTTTTTTTCCCCCCCGCTGGGGTCTTCGGTTTGGCGTACCGGGGGGGCTTAGTAGGCCTTGGTGCAGGACAGGGCCGAAGCTAAGAGAGACCCCGAGGTGAGCTGCGACTGCTCGGCATTTCCCACCGAGCAGTTGCGGCACCGGCCGCAGCCCCCTGCGGCCTTACTAGGATTGCCGAGGAAGAGGAGGAGCTGAGTGTGTCGTTGCTCGCCTCCCTATCCTCGGCAACCCGACAGGGGCGCGCTGGGTCGCGCTGTGGTGGGTCGCAGAGGGATTGAGCGTCTCGATGCTCTCCCTCTGCGACGACAGGGCTAAGCCCTCAATCTGGGTCGCCGGGCGGAAGGCGGCCCCTTCGACGAGGCGCTCTCCGCGTGCCCCTCTGGGTTAGCAGAGGGCACAGCACGAGAGTGGGCCCACGACGCCGGTCACGGGGATGATCGGCGTCTGAATACTGGGCGGAGTGGTTGAGACATGCTGGGTGGCCTGGCATGTCTCGACGCGCGCGCGTGCTCGGTGCTGTGCATCCCACGACTGTTGTCGTGGGCTGCACAGCATCGACCACCGCCGCGCGAGGTGGGCCGCGTAGCGCGGCACGCGCATCACCGGAGGAGCAGTCGTATAGTCCCGACAGTGGGGATACAGGCTCCTCCGGAACTGCGCCGCTGGAGGCCACGTTGGGGTTTTAGTCGGTTCGAGTCCGACACACCGCCCTCTGCTTTCCCGAGTAGAGGGTGACGGCTCGTGGGAGTTTCCCCAACTAAAAAAAAAAAAAAAAAAAAAAAAAGGTACGTACAGTTTTAAAAATCGCCTCTTTTTCAAATACTATCTCCATTTTCAACAAAGTGTGACTTTGGTAAAATAATTAAAGTGAATAATATTTAATAATAATTAATACATGCTTAAATTTTCCATCTAACCCAGCAGTTTTCTTTTTGGCTGAGTGTGGTTTAAAGGCTGCTGCCCCTTTGACTCTGCCTACCCTTTCGGGGATTATGGGCGTAAGTTATGTAAGTATGTATGTACATGCTTAAATATGTTTATATACATACGTTTTCTAGTACATAAGAAAGTATTAATCAAATTAAGATCACCGCTAGCGGGATGCGATTCTGCGGTTATTGGTTTTGTAGTTACTATAATTACTACGATAACCTGTCAAATGCAGATATATTTTTAACCAAGTAATTGTAGTAATTGCGACAGTTGGTATAAGTCTCAACTACCCCTTCACGTCGGGTTCGTCAAATATAACCGCGTATGGGACTGGTGTGGAATAAGACGAAGGTTGGTGGATGTCTGATTCAATTACCGTCGTATTACAGTTTATATATCACTCTATCTGTTAGTATATTCTTGATTATGTTATATCTCGTACGTGCGGTACGTGCTATATTTTACTACGTGCAGCAATGCGGCACAATATTCATTGTTGAGTTAGCTTTTTAATTATAAAAAACACATTTTAGCAAACTAACGAAACAATATTTTTCCAAAATGAAACAACATTTAAAATCAATCAGTAACCTAATCACAAAAGCACTTGATTGCATATTAATTTTCCAAACCAAATAAATAATAATGTGATTTCATTTCAATAGGCCCTTTCATATGCAAATGTCAGTTATTAAGCTTTTGTTACGAACTAAATAAATACGCGAGCGGCAATTAAGTGGAATGAGGCGTGTTGTGGACAACAGTTTAATTAATTTAATAAAATAGAGTGCTTTTAGCATAGACTAATGGGAAAATGTTTTTCCAGCCGTCGACCATGTTATAGATTATATATTCTGTTTCAAAACAAATGTCAACTACCGCGGGGTACATTTATATTTAGATAACATATTTAGCTAAAGTTTTTTGTATGTTTGGTTGAAAGCGCTGATCGAAGGAACTACTGGTCCAAATTGAAAGATTACATACATACATACATAACATCACGCCCACGATCCCCGAAGGGGTAGGCAGAGTCGAAGGGGCAGCAAGCCCCTTCAACCACATTCAGCCAAAAATAAAGCCGGGCTGGGTCAGATGGACAATTATGAAAAAGCAGTGACAAGCGGCTAACCTGTCGCCTACACAATCACACACCCAAAACCCGATATACCATTAGTCGCCTTTTACGACATGCTAGGCAAGAACCACAGTTGGCATATTCTTTTTAAGTCCCAGACCAACATGGGACAGTGGGCTGGGTTGGATGGAAGGCTGTGAAAAAGAAGTGACAAGTGGCTAGCTCGTCGCCTACTCAGTCACATACCCAAAAGCCCGTAAACCATTAGTCGCCTCTTATGACATGCTAGGCAAGAACCACAGTTGGCACATTCTTTTTTTTTTGTCTCAGATCAACATGGGCCAAGTCCCAGACCAACATGGGACATTGAAAGATTATTTTTGCGTAAATAGTCATGTGCGAACATACGCGCTCGCACTAAAAGTGGAAGTACTTCCGCCGAGCTAGGTGTTGCTTGCTCGGGGACCTAGGTCCAACTAACCGTCTCGGTGCATTGTATATATACTTAATGGAGAAAATAACTTCGTATATGATAAAGCGAAAAATACGTGTTTAATATTTTTTATATTCTGACTTATAGACTGAAATATAATCGGGCCTAGAATTAAAAAAATCACAGCAGATTTCCCTTCGTGAATTGCACTCGCGAATCCCCAAGGATCAACCTCACACGTCCTGTTTTCACTTTCAATTTCCCCGTATAATCTCATTTCATTTGCCAAAGGGAAGGGCCATTACTTTTTGTTAACATAATGCTCAGGCGCCGATGGGCGCGCTAACAGAATTACCCTGCAGGGTAAACATGTGTCCGAAACTGAGACGGGTTGGGACCAGAAGAAATTTGCCATAGGGAAAAATTACCAGGAAAATATGTACCGCTCCGAAATGCTATTGAAATTCGTTGGGGAAATTTCAGTTGAACAATACCGTCCGAAGACCTTTTTCTGCATAGGTTGGAAGCTCAATAGCATAGTTGTGTTTCTTTGGAAAGTCAAGCAACAGCGCCTTGGTTAAAATTCGGATGGGTGACCGTGAATAAAATTTTACCGACTTTTATGTAAGTAAGGCGCCTTATGCTTGATGCTATTGTAAGATTAAACGTGGATTTTATTCTTGTGAATTATTAGTCTTGATCTGACTCTTAGGTAATATAACAATATTGCATTGTTTTTTAAAGCCCTGAATGACATTGTGGTAATTCTTACACTGATAGAGGTTAACCACGTATTATGCATCATAAATCGCATAAGTTACTGACTTGAAGCGGCAAAAGTATTTTTTTTTTACGGACACGTTTTTTACAGTTGGAATTTAGTTTTAGTTGACTGGCCCGTTGGTCGAGTGGGCAGACCCTGACCATAAAACTATGGGTCGCGGGTTCAAACCCCGCTAGACGGCAAATGTTTCGTGTGATGAACATGGACATTTGTACTCGAGTCATGGATGTTTATAAACGTATTTAAGTATGTCTATCCGTTCACCTAGTATTCATAGCATAAGCATAAGCGTAGTTTGGAACTAGGGAATTGGTGTGTCAGCCTGAGGAATTTATTAATTTTAATTGTAAATTATGTATCTGATACTCCACCAGCGTGGTGATGACGAAAAACATGGTACAGGGTTTCCACACCATATGTCCTGTAACATTCCTACTCACATTACACAACTGTAAATGTGTAAACATAATCCATTGTCTAAATAGTTATCTACATAGTTTTTCACAATTTTCCATCTAACCCAGCCCAATTTTATTGTTTAGTTGAATGTGGTTAAGGGCGCTTGCTGTCCCTTTGACTCTTCCTACCCCTTCGGGTATTACGGGCGGGATGTTACCTATGTACATAGTTATCCTGTCTACTTCCGTAACTATGACCCATTGTCCAGTTTCACTATCTGATGTAGGAACTCTCTGCTAATTTTCTCTTGGTATTGAAATTGATCCAGGCTTTTTCGAATAATTTACCGGAGTAGGTCAGAATTGTTTAAACGAGGGGTTTGCTTACAGATTGAAGTCGGCCAGAGTAAAGTTTACATGCCGACCAATCTCCGTTTTAAGCCCCTAGCGTTGTTTGGATTGCCTAGTATAGTACTTGATGTGTATATTTGTGATCTGATGTGATGTAAAAAAGTAAGGGAAGTTTAAGCCAGGTTGGTAGTAAATTTGCTTATATATCATAATGCCCGTAAGGCCCGAAGGGGTAGGCAGAGTCAAGGGTTCCTTTGATCTTTTTAAGAATAAAATAAAACTGAGTTGTCTTGGATAGAATATTGTGAAACATATGTGATGAGCGGCTAGCTTACACAATTTCTTTTTGGTGATGGTCCTTTTTTTATTAAAAGCCGAACCGTTGCTTCGAAAGGATTAGTTCGGAGATTAATACATTATTACAATAAAGACTTTATATCGAAATAATATATATAATGTATATAAAAAGTCAAGAAACCGTAAATAGTGTTCTTCAACAATACTTCTAAACTCTAACCTACGGCTATTAAGCAGCAGTACGGTACTCCTTGTCTTAAGTACAGGGTGAAGCTGAAGCAAATCCGACTAAGAGCATAAATGTGGAAGTTTGCGTGTCCGTATGTGAGTGTGTCTGTATATTTATATGATCTCGGGACTTTTCTCTAAAGACATATAGACAAGGCACAAAAGCGCACCTCTTTGTGTCTCTGTATTTAAGTTTGTAAGCCTAGTCTAAGCGTTTCTATGTCTAGGTTTCCATGTACTTGTTTACTTGTATGTCTGTATCTCTATCACATTAATATTGAAACGAAACAAAACCTTGGTACACATATATTGAACTTACTTACGACATATAGGAAAATAAACAAAGTATTCAAGTTTTCTGTCTTTTGACAGCCTCGTTGGTCTAGTGGCAGCATGCGCCGCCTAAGGACCAAAAGGTCCTGGGTTCAAATCCCGAGTCGGGCTAAACATTTGTGACTGGTTATTCTAATATTGAAATTACTCAATAACAGTCCGGAGTCAGGAAGTTGGCGGTATAATCACCCCCGTGCCTCGGACTATGAGAGTGAAGGAATAGAGAGTGCACCTGTGTTTGCGCACACACTTGTGCACTATAATATCTCCTGCGCAAATGGCTAATCCTCGTTGAGATTGGCCGCCGTGACCGGTATCGGTTAGGAGGGCATTATTTCATATCTATAACATAATAATATTAGTATTAAGAGTATTTTTGGATAGGAGCGTACTAAAGTAAGTCCATGTAGACGAAGCCGGGGCTATTGCCTAGTCTAGAGTGAAAATGAATCTTGTCGTGAGCGAACATCCGTCATTAGGAGTGTCCGGATCATGTCCGGGCCGGACGGTCATTACTCAACTAATTCGTCTTGCAGGGTTGTCACAAACAGGTGAAGCGTAAAGTGAAAGGGATGCGACAGATCTGAAGTTTAGCTGCCCTTTGAGTCTACCCACCCTTAGGGGATTAGGGAGTGATGATATGTATACTTATATTATCTATAGTTTTGTCTTATGTTGGCATTGGACTTAAAAATAATGTGCCAACTGTGTTTCTTGCCTAGCATGTCATAAAAGGCGACTAATGGTATATGGGGTTTTGGGTATGTGACTGTGTAGGCGACGAACTAGCCACTTGTCACTACTTTTTCACAATTTTCCATCCAACCCAGTGCATTGTCCCATGTTGGTCTGGGACTTCAAAATAATTTGCTAATTGTGTTTCTTGCCAAGAATGTCAAAAAGACGACTAATAGCATATCGGGTTTTGGGTGTGTGATTGTGTATGCGACAAGCTAGCCACTTGTCACTACATTTTCACAATTTTCCATCTAACCCAGGCCAGTTTTATTATTGGCTGAAAGTGTGCTGCCGCTGAAGCTGACAAAATGTGGTTGGTTATCAACGGTTACAAATCAATAGTAATTTAAATTTGCTGGTTTCTTCACGGTATTTCGGGTCATCGCTGAGGAAATAGTTTAAACCATAGAGTAGAAAAGTCCGAGTCTGAAACAGCACCTTGCTAGGCCAGAATGTCCGTAATGATAAAATACCGCTCTTAGCTTGTGACCATACTGAAATATTCCCACATAGATATTTTAACAAGTTCTCATTCCATATTTAAGAGCTTTTACAATTTTGACAAGCTCGATTCGGTAGTGACCCTGTCTCATGCGCCAAGAGTAGTGGATTCGATCCCCACCCAGGACAAACATTCGTGTGATGAATACTTGTGTTTGTTCTGTGTCTGGGTGCTAATATCCAATATTTAAGTATATATTTCTAATACCACTGTTGAGTCTGATATCCGTAACACAAGTGTTTAAGCTACTTAGCTATGAGTCAGATCACTGTATGTGATGTAGTCTGATATTTTATTTATTATTTATTTTTTAAATACCTATTCTAATACAATGCAATACATATCATACAAAAAGTCTTAACTTATCACTTTTCCGAAAGTGACAGCCCTAGGTCCAACTTAGACCAGAGCCGCCTTAATTAAAGCCCATCCTTTAATTAGAGCCAGAAAATGAACTCATTCGTCTATACATTTGTGATTCTGTACGTGCCAGCGAAATGAATTTGAGATTAAGGCTGGTAATCGAATACCGTATTGGTTTGAGTCTGAGCCATACTAACTAACTAAACTATTTATATAAATAATATAATTCTCCAGACTGACACACGTCAAAGAGGCAGCAGGCCCCCTTAATGGGATTATGGGCGTGATGTTAAGTATGTATGTACTGACACACCAATTCCTTGCTTCCAAACTAAGCTTATAAGCTTGTGCTATGGATACTAGGTGAACGGATATACATACTTAAATACGTTTATAAACATCCATGACTCGAGTGCAAATGTCCATGTTCATCACACGAAACATTTGCTCCTAGCGGGATTTGAACCCGCGACTTTTGGTTTCGTGGTCTCTGATCATTCGACCAACGGGCCTGTCTTTTAGAGGTCTGGCCAATTGTCGATTCGGCTTCTGAATAGTATTGTTCTCTGGGTAACTTTGGTGTTTTCTTAGCTGTTGTATGACAAGGTTTAACATAATGTGGGACCAACTATAATCTATATACAAAGAGGTCCACGTTTTAAGCGCACCATATTCATATTTTTTTAATACTTTAGGTGGTGATTATTGTGAATTTAAAAAATAACTAAGTTTGTTAATACCTTAGATGTTGACAATGTCATAATTTGTTAACCCCCTCTCTTCTAGTAATATTTAACATAATTTATTTCTCGTTTCACATGGGCCGGCCTCGGAAAATAATTAATTTTGTTATACAGGAAAAACCTTTGCTGACTTTTTTCTTAAACAAGAAAGAAAAAATAAAATAATATACCTTCATTATTCAGAAGTTGTGAAACTTCTACGTTCAGCAAACAAAAGCAAATTTCTTTAACAAACCCGACACTAATTCAAATCACCTGTAACCGAACAAATTTCAACAGCATCGAATATTATAAAACTCCCTGAGAACAAAGAAACAGCATCTTCCTAGCGTTATGTCCCGTGCTTAGACGGGGTCCGCTTAGACCATGATCCAGGATTTAGCGAGTCTGGTAATTACATTGAAGCGACTGCCTATCTGACCTTCGTAATACCTAAAAAAGTGGAACCAGACAATTTTTAGATCATGGTTACAAATCCAAAGTTAAATTTGCAGGTTTCATCACGATATTTTTCCTCACCGTCGAGCAAGTGGTATAAATACGTACATAGATTTTGAAAAATCCATTGGTACCTGCTCGGGTTTGAACCCGCACTCCTCGGTTAAGAGGCGGGTGTCCTTACCATTGAGCTACCACCGCTATTTATGTTCTCTTTCCCTGAGAACAAACAAACGCAAACCGAAAATCCACTAAACACGAAGTTTGCACGCGATGAATATTACTAATTTTATTAGCTTTATGGACATAGCTCCGCGTTGCACCAAATTAGCAAACTAGTCCCGACTCTGTGCTGAAGTTAAATTAATTTTGTGGCAACATATGGAATTTGCTAACAGCAACTCTGAATACTGAAGCCAGATTAAGTGGGAAATGTTATAAGCTGGAAGCGAAATTAACGCAATTTATGCAAACATCACATTTGAAAACATTGTACAATTAATGTATTGGACGTATTTGATGTTAGTTTCCATGCATGCATTAACTGACTCGATGGTGCATTTGGTAGTGACTCTACCTATGCGCCAAGAGTCATAGGTTCGATGTTGTCCTGGATGAGGACCCAGTACAAACATTCGTGTGATGAATACTTGTGTATGTTCTGTGTCTGGGTGTTAATATCCAATATCTATACTAAAATTATAAAAAGGCAAGAATTTATTGTTTGTTTATTGTGGATGAATACACCTCTAATGGAGTCTTCTGTCATATACCAAGTGCGTTCCTTGCTTAGTAGGTCGTAAAAGGCGACTAATGGTATATAGGGTTTGGGTATGTGATTGTGTAGGCGACGAGCTAGCGACTTGTCACTACTTTTTCACAGTTTTCCATCTAACCCATGCCATTGTCCCG
This sequence comes from Glyphodes perspectalis, assembly GCA_951394215.1. NCBI lineage: Eukaryota > Metazoa > Arthropoda > Insecta > Lepidoptera > Crambidae > Glyphodes > Glyphodes perspectalis. The sequence continues at coordinate 11,545,766 of OX596219.1, forward strand.
TGGTGGTCTGGGACTTAAAAAGAATGTGCCTACTGTGTTTCTTGCCTAGCATGTCGTCAAAGGCGACTATGGTATATCCGGTTTTTGGTATGTGATTGTGTAGGCGACAAGCTAGCCAATTATCACAACTTTTTCACAATTTTCCATCTAACCCAGCCCAGTTTTATTTTTGGCTAAATGTGCTTAAAGGGGCTTGCTGTCCCTTTGACTCTGCCTACCCCTCCGGGGATTATGGGCGTGATGTTGTGTTAGGTTAAGTCTGTATTTCCCCCCCGCCGGGGTCCTCGGTTTGTCGTACCGGGGGGGCTTAGTAGGCCCTGACATGACAGGGCTGAAGCGAAGAAGGACCCCGAGGTGAGCCGCAACTGCACGACTTGCTACCGGGCAGTTGCGGCGGTCCGGCTGTAGCCCACTGCGGCCGGACCAGGGTTGCCGAGGAAGAGGAGGAGCTGAGTGTTGTCGTTGCTCGCCTCCCTATCCTCGGCAACCCGACAGGGGCGCGCTGGGTCGCGTCGTGGTGGGTCGCAGAGGGATTGAGCGTCTCGACGCTCTCCCTTTGCGACGACAGGGCTCTGCCCTCAATTTGGGTCGCCGGGCGGAAGGCGGCCCCTTTGGCGAGACGCTCTCCGCTTGCCCCTCTGGCTCAGCAGAGGGCACAGCGTGAGAGTGGGCCCACGACGCCGGTCACGGGGATGATCGGCGTCTGAATCCTGGGCGGAGTGGTTGAGACATGCTGGGTGGCCTGGCATGTCTCGACGCGCGCGCGTGCTCGGTGCTGTGCATCCGACGACTGTTGTCGTGGGCTGCACAGCATCGACCACCGCCGCGCGAGGTGGGCCGCGTAGCGCGGCACGCGCATCACCGGAGGAGCTGTCGTATAGTCCCGACAGTGGGGATACAGGCTCCTCCGGGACTGCGCAGCTGGAGGGCACGTTGGGGTTTTAGTCGGTTCGAGTCCGACACACCGCCCTCTGCTTCCCCGAGTGGAGGGTGACGGCTCGTGGGAGTTTCCCCAACTAAAAAAAAAAAAAAAAAAAAAAAAAGTCTGTATTTCTTCTATTTTATGTTATTTTCAACCGACTTCAAAAAAGGAGTTTCTCAATTCGACAGTATATATATACCAATATAGATATATTTTTTTATGTGTGTGTTCGCGGTTAACATCGTTGTTTAAGAACTGGTTTTAATGATTTTTTTTCCCGTGGAGTCTTCTTATTATCTATATTTCATTCGATATCATATTATTCAACCCATGATGCGTTCAAACTCAAGAAATAAAAGATACATACAAACATAACATCACGCCCATAATCCCTGAAGAGGTAGGCAGAGTCAAGAAAAGATTCAAACGGTAAACCAACTCTAAACAAATGTAATAGATAAATAGTCCAAACAACTTTTAACATGGCCGCCATTTTGTAGCCCCAATAACACGGGACACAAAATGGCTGCCCCCACCTGGTCATTCTCCGATTATTGTCTCAGTAATACTCCACATTGGCGCGGAGGCACCGCAATGCATTTAAACGGTCCAATTAGGTCTTCAGTTTCTAGTTCGGCAGCCATTTTGGGTTAACACGTGCCGTTGTGAAGGTTCGTAAAGACTAGTACCTACATGTACATTTCAGAATGAATACAAAAGTTAAGCAAGTATCTAAAACTGAAGCATTTGTTGTCTTCTTTTCTCTTTAATTTATCGGGTTCCTCTGTTTAACTTAAGGATTACCAAGGTCAGATAAGCAGTCACTTCAATATAACTACGTTTGCTAAATCCTGGATCCATGATCTAAGCGGACGCCGACTCCGGGATTCAACGATAGGAAGATGAATAGAAGTAGGTACTCATGTGCTTATATAAACAAAAATTAGAGAGCTAGATAACTCCAATAGCTTGCATAGCTTACACAAGATACCCAAAGAGAGAACACTGTACAATTCTACAAAATAAAAACCCAAAACTCTATAGGAATTCTGTTTCACTAAATTCGACTTTAAACGCAACCTTCACGAGCATCTTGAAACAGCTCCGTATTTCAATATTATGTAATTCGCTTCGTCGGCGATAGGCGATTTTATTTCTCAGAACCCAAACTGCATCAAGTTTAGATCACGTACTGAGCTCACGTACTGTGAACGTGTCTAGAAGCGTATCTCAACACTTAGAAGCTAACACGAGATAATACTTCGACAACATTTTCGGAGTGCTTTCAGCCACTTCACAGGGTAACATAAATGTCTTCACAAACTGGGCGATAAAATCGGTACCCTTTTGTGAACACTGGGCGGTAAGCGGTTTTAATGTATTGGAATAGTGCTTAAACGGTTTTGGATTATTCCATTCCATTCCATTATCCCATGTTATTCTAGGACTTAAAAATAATGTGACAACTGTGGTTCTTGCTTAGCATGTCGTGAAAGGCGACTAATGATATATCGCGTTTTGGGTATGTGATTGTGTAGGCGGCAAGCTTATTCTAATAAAATTAATCAATCTTGCTGCGGAATATGTCGATTTTCTTTTGACTTAATAAATATTATACTAGCGTAGCTATTATATGGCATATAATAATGCCTACTTACTGAGGACACTTTAATTGAGTAGAAACATATGTAGTCACATACAAATATTCCAATTCTGGATGTTTTCAACATCCAGGATTCTTGGATGACCTAATGTCACGCTAATATGTAGTGGTTATATGGATAATTCTATGGTGAAAAAGTAGTGATAAATAGTATAGAATTAATAAAAAAGTTAAACGATAAACTAACTCACAAAAGTTATAGATAAATAGTCCAAACGACTTTTAACACGGCCGCCATTTTGTAGCCCCAATAACACGGGACACAAAATGGCGTCCCCCACCTGGTCATTCTCCGATTATTGTCTCAGTAATACTCAACATTGGCGTGGAGGCATTAGTTACCTTTTACAACAAGCTAGGCCTTTGCCTTAAACAGGTTGGTACCAGTGGCAGACCGAGGAGCTTACCCTACTTAGGAGCATAAAATGTTTTTTGTTTTAGGTTCATTCTGTCTCTGTCTGTTTCTCATCTGTTTGATAGATATTTATACTGTCTTAACAGAGGCCTCTTTGTCCACTGGGCCTCTGGCTGCAGGCCAGATATAATAAGCCCCTATTAGATCCGGCCCTTGTTAGTACATTTCCAGTCGCAGACCAACTTCACGATTACGAAGATAATTTGTTTTTATAGTTTTTAAAACGGAGCCATACGTTTCCCCTTTATATTCTCGACATAATAACATTTTCATTTCACTCCCAACCGTTACAAAGAGTTAACTAGGTACTTTATTTCCGAGCTTGGTCCTGAAAAACCGATTTCAACGCTGTATTTCAGGGAACATTTCAGCGGAAGCATTTTTCTTTTAAACCCTTCAACCACGAACAGACGCCGCTGTCTTTTTGTTGGGATACTTTTTGCACACTTTCATCACAGCAGGGTTAACCGGAAAAGCAATTTATGTTCAGGTTGCTTTGAACTTTGACATTAAGAAAACTTTCTTCATAATTTTTATTAATTAGCCTGGATTATCTTAATACTAATTCCATAGATTAGATTATATAGATAATTATCTATATAATCTAATCTATGGAGTATATTTCTAGAACAAAAGTAGTGTTTTTGTTATGACGTTTGGCATACCAAGCATTGTTAAAATCCGGCAAATATTTGTCCCGTGTTGGTCTGGGACTTAAAAAGAATTAGCCAACTGTGTTTCTTGTCTAGCACGTCGTAAAAGGCGACTAATGGTTTGGGGTTTAGGATGTGTGATTGTGTAGGTGACGAGCTAGCCACTTGTCACTACTTTTTCACAATTATCCATCTAACCCGTCCACAGCCCATTGTCCCGTGTTGGTCTGGGACTTAAAAATAATGTACTAACTGTGTTTCTTACCTAGCATGTCGTAAAAGGCGACTAATGGTATATCGGGTTTTGGGTGTGTGATTGTGTAGGCAACAAGCTAGCTACTTGTGACTTCTTTTTCACAATTTCCATCTAACTAAGGCCAGTTTTATTTTTGGCTGAATGTGGTTAAAGGGACCTGCTGTCCATTTGACTCTGCCTACCCTTTCGGGGATTATGGGCGTAATGTTATGTTTGTGTGTGTGTGTGTGTGTTAAAATCCGGTAAGTGTTTAATGAGGTATCAATAGTTATTTTTGGTTGTGGCTAAAGTGCGTACCGGGTTTTCTTTTCGAAATAAAAAGTAGCCTTCATTGTCCTTTCTTGAGGCACTGAATTATGGCGTACAAAATTCTATCGTAATGGGTTAAGCTGTTTAAACGTGCAAATGGAACAGACATTGATAATATTAACAATGATAGCCGCTGTACTACTATTCTAATGCAGTTGTAATTGTTATTACCTAAAATGTACTCTACTTGCAGTTAGTACTGCGAAAAGTTAAACGCAACTTTCCAAACTGCACGGTAGTAACATTTGAAATGATTTCCGCTACCGCGCAGCGCCGCGCTCCTAACTGCATTTAATGCAGTTAGCCAACTCTAACGCCTGCACACCGAAGTACAACGTTTCAGGTACACTTTTGTACAAATTTACAAGTTCATACTAAAAGTACTTTAGTAACTAACAACTCTCTGTTCGGAACCCTCGGTTTGTTGTATAAATACTTACTGGTAAGAAACTTCATCAGCGCGTTGTAGAATAAATAGCGAGTCGTTGACAATACTATCAGCGACATCTGTTGACACGTATTGATAGTACATGTATCAGTATATATACATATATACTATGTAGAAAGAAAGAAATAACATTTATTGGACGCACAATTGTTAATACATACACAGGAAAACGAAATTTGACACAGGACAAAATAGTACAAAAAAAGGAAAATCAGTAAAAAAAAAAGGAAGCAGATTGGCGCCAGTTAAGTCCCTCCCTCAGCATTATGCTAATGCGGCGTCAAGCTAACGCCGCAGGAGCGCTGGTATTCTGAATGGATTATTATGTCTGGTCTTATTATGTTTCCCATGCGTCATTCATATATATGTCGCAGTCATCTGGTTGAATCTGCTATTTGATTGAATGACTAGCGCGTTCATTAAATGACGACATTTAATTGAATGACTAGGCCGAACGTTGATTGAACAAGCGTCACTCAACGTGCAACTAGTTAGCTGATTGTAACATAGCCCTTTGAACAGAGCGGACCAACAGAACCAGATGACTGCGACATATATATTGCGCCTTCCCTGAAAATCAATTGCTACCAGAAACGAGATGCTACCAGACAATTAGGTTAGGTTAGGTTAGAACTGTGATCCTAACAACACGCTTTCATTAAATGAATTCAATTCATTTAAATGTCGACATTCAATGAACGCGCTAGTCATTCAATCAAATAGCAGATTCATCCAGATGACTTCGATATGACGTTCAGTCAAGAAGTTAAACGTTATATTAAACAATTTGACGAGTTGTCCTTTAGTCATTCAATTAAACGTCGTCATTCAATGAACGCGCTAGTGATCCAATCAAATAGCTGATTAAAACAGATGACTGCGACATATATATATACATTCCATGTCCAAGCAAATACTGACTAGAAACAGACTAAGTGAATTAAAAGCATTTGCATAAATAACTACGAATATATCGCAAAGCTCAGTATAAACTGGTTTTATTGTATTTTAGAAACGGAAATCCGCTAGCCAATCGAATTACCGAAATAAAATGATTCCCTCTTCAAACACGATGCAAAGCGAGCACTCGATACGACATCGGAATTTTAATGCGATCCCAACACGTGTTTCAGCTTAACAAATCCCTGGTGTGCTTAATTATGTGTAACACGAGGAAGGACTTACGCTTTTAGGGATATCATGACGTGGGGAAACGGACAATAGTTGTGTGGAAAACTATAGTCCATCAAAGATTACACATATACTCTATATACCTATTTCATTTGTTCCATTTTCTTGATAAATTTGATTTAATGAGCTAGCTGATGCCAAGAATCTTCCTACCCCAGCAGGTATGTTGATACATACATACATAACATCACGCCCGTAATCCCCGAAGGGGTAGGCAGAGTCAAAGGGACAACAATCCTACTAATCCTACTAATATTATAAATGCGAAAGTTTGTATGTATGAATGGATATACTCTTTCACAAAAAAACCACTGAATGGATTTTAATGAAACTTTAGAATAATAGCTCATACCCCCGAATAACATACAGGCTACGTTTCATCGATGTAGCACGCGAGCGAAGCCGCGGGCAGTAGCTAGTGATGATATATTTGTGTAAATGCATATAATTTTTGATGTGTTACTAATGTTTCTCGTTCCTCATAACGTTTATTCCCATTCGTAAATTATATGCTTTGAATATTATACGGAACTCTTATAGCTATTATAACTAGCTCTTATAGCTATTAGAACTATTATAACTAGCTTTGCCATTATTTAAGAATAAAAAGAGTGCAAAGTTCCCATTATGTTCACTTAAAAGCATATTAGCGAGTTAACATTTTTCAAGCTTTGTTTCAAGAATATCAAATGAGCATTTTACAAGCTTTAGTAGATTGATGTATGAATAAATTAAATGATTGAACTACATCGTTGTAGTAGGTACGTATGAAAATGAAATTATGTGATATATTTTGTTAAAATCTATGCATCATACATGAGCATTATTATCTGAGAAAATATCGAATATAATTGAGAAGATCGGCACAGACACACGATAATGTAAACATAGGCCAATTAATCGTGTATCGTAAATAACGCGCAAAGTGCTAATTATGCCATTAAAATAATTTTATATAGCTTTTTAAATATATATAGTCTACTATATGATACTATATTCAGGAGTATACAGCATGTTCTTCAACTTCGCAGTGCCGTTTTCAAATTCAAAGACGCACAAGACCTCTTTCAGCTTTAAATAACGTTCTTTGAATACTCAGAGGAAAAAAGGTTCCCGCTTGCTACATTCAGACAAAAATAATGATGTTTTTGTTTAGACGAATGGCTTAATGAAAATAATTCTAAGCCTCTGTTTATATATAAGACTAGCTCTGCCCGCGGTTTCACCCGCGTTTATGGTCAACTAGCTGTTTCCCGCAACTTCGCCCGTGTAGACTAATATTTGTGTATCCTACAGAAACTGTGCATTTTTCTGGGATAAAAATTAGCCTTTATGTTATTCCAGACTATAATCTATCTCTGTGCCAAATTTAACCCATATCCGTTCAGCAGTTTTTGCGTGAAGAAGTAACAAATGTTTGTTATAAAGGCGAAAGTTTGTGAGTGTGACGTTCGCCTTTATAATATTAGTGTGATGTTATATAGCCTATAGCCTTCCTCGATAAAATAACTATATAAAACAAACAGAATTTTTCAATTCGGACCAGTAGTTCCTGCGATTAGCGCGTTGAACCAAAGAAACAAACGTACACACAAACTCTTTACCTTTAAATATTAGTATAGAGTACAGAAAACGTTGATTGAAGCCTGAAAAGTGTTAAATCAAATGTATAGTAAGTTGTCCTCATGTTGTTGATATTTTTTTTTATATTTTCACCTGAAGGATAATATTTCTTTTATAAGAATATCTTCTTATAATATATAAAATTCTCGTGTCGCGGTGTTTGTTCCCAAATTCCTCTGAAACGGCTGAACCGATTTTGATAAAATTTTGTGTGCTCATCGGGTAGGTCTGAGAGTCAGCCAACATTTATTTTTCATACCCCTAAATGTTAAGGGTGGTCCACCCCAAAACTATAACTTGAGAACGGCTTTACCGATTTCGCTCATTCTTCTTTAGTTGTTTTTGTTATTTTCAAATGAAGGTTCTTAAGAATGAAAAAAAAAAAAAGTTGCGCGGTAAATAAAAAAAATGGGTATTTTAAATCCGGTCAGCTAGTATTTTTATATAAAACACCATCCAAAATAACCACATAAGCACCGTGCCTTATCAAATAAATAAAAAGATAATCTTGTACAGCCTTATTCGTGCATGTTGGACGGACGTAAAAAAGATATTACACTGAACCGCTGAACCACCGAGCAGTGTAAACATAAACAAAGGGTAAAATACATCCATGTTGCTGATAAGTCAGCGTTTTAACAAAAAAAATACAGGGGGTTTCCGGACGTGATAACGTTCCGTGTTGAACATCTGCAACACGGAACCTTATCACGTCCGGAAACCTCCTGTATTTTTTTTTTGTCATAAGTTCCATACACACTTATATAATAAAGAAGAAAGATTTGATTGTTTGTTTGAATTGAATAGGCTCCGACTAGTGAACCGATTTGAATAATTCTTTCACCAATGGAAAGCTACTTTATCAGCGAGCTTTATTTTATCCCCGAATTCCAACGGCAACGCGAACTACGCGGGTCGCTGCTAGTGTTCTTTGAACTTTCGTGTAAAGTATATTTCTTTAGAATTTTAGGAAAGGAAACTCTTTAATTATAACACTGTTCTATTGACTCTGTGAAATATAGGTTAGATGTAACTTAAGTACCAACCAAATTAAAATTTTGTGAATTTAATGTTAAAAAAGTAAAACATCAATCTAGTTGAAGTCAGAGTGGCGCATCAGAGGTTCCGTAGAAACAGGAAGCGTTGTAAATGATTTGTTTATCATAATCTGTGAGACATCATAAATGTCTTTTAGAATGAAAAAGATCTCGCTTTTTCCATGTGGCGATTAACGAACTGGGAAACTCTGGGGGTGTGGTGGAACTGTGGCGATTTAAAAAACTTATGGTTTAAGCAAATTTTGCCAAATTTTAAGACACTAGGTCGACTAAAGAATACAGGTTTTAACTTCCTTGCGAGAAGTCTTGCGTCAAGATGTCAAAATTGCATCAAAATCACTCCCTTTAATTGCCTCATTTCAGCCGTTTGATATTTTTTAAATTGATACGCGTTTCTGAGAAAAAGATCTTGCCAGACAGACGAATCGCAGTGACTATGTAAGGGTTTAAGGGACAGAATATTAAAAAAATAATTAACTCAAGAGTTTCCTTGGACCTTAACACTACGGAACCTTAAAATTACATTGTCGCTGATAAGTAAGCGAAGCTTCCTAAAAAAAACAAGGAAGGCCTTTTTTCGCCCGGCGCCGGCGGGACCATTCAGAATTTCATGGTTGCCGAATTAGAAAGTTTATTATTATTGCGACGATAATGAATTTCTGAATTTGCATAAATTAAGCATTTCGTTCGTTAGCCTTTTGATGATGGTGTTTAATTAAAAGAAAACTTCGTTGGTAATGGCCTTGGACGTAACCTGCTTTGCGATAAATTTTCCCCGGGCGGAATTTCAAATTAATTTCTTAGTTAAATTTTGAAGGAAAACCCATCGATTACTTATATTGGAAAAAAATAATTCGTCATCCTGGCGTTATGACAGGTTTAATCGAATCCGTTTGGGTCGTGTCAACTTATCATCTGATTATTACACTTAAGTGCTGCTGCCTGACCCTGGAATAATGGAACCAGAGCTAGTAATCTCCTCATGGCATATCAAATTTCATCGCAATCGATTAAGCACTTATTAGGTACGCCCGCAGTCCCATCCCAGTATGAGATAATCCAAAAAGCAATAAGCTCATGAATCCACGCTTGCCCAAAATAAAATGGAATTAGATTAGATGGAGAATTTTGAAAAAGTAGTGAAAAGAGGCTACCTCGTCGCCTCAATAATCAAACATGGCGTACAATACATCATTAGTCGCCTTTACGATATGCTAGGCAAGGAACATAGTTGGTAGGTACATTCTTTTTGATTTCCAGAACAATATGATACATGAATTAAGTACTTTAGGCATGAACCGTTACAGACAGAGTTAATTTCGCAATTGTAACATTAGTAAAGACTTTTTTATTCTGATGCTCAAAAAAAAAGGAGATCAAGCAATGGAACATTTTCTCGCCTAGTCAGCTTCTAACCTCACGGTACCACGTCCTGAGAGTCTCGAAGTTAGCAGCGTTATTTTACACTGCCTGACGTCATAAAACTTAGACAGAATAACCTCATTCCTGACCCTAACAGTTCCATCGCATAACTTCTCGTTAGTACTGCTTGACGCACGGATTTTTCTCTGTCTTCTGTAGTACTGGGACGCTTTATGCTTGGTAGTGATTTCATAAACGCGAATATATTTAGCTTTCAGAAAAAGTACTTTTATACCTTTTTTACTTTTTATTATCTGAGTAACAAATAGACACCCGTTCGCACTTATGTTAATTATTTTTGTAAAGTAAAAATACTAAATAATCCGATACTACTTTTCTCAAACTTTAATGCGTATTTTTAATTACAACCAATTCTCGCAATTGCGTAATTGCTTATAAGTTGCAGCCTACGTGATATATAATATACCTTTCAGCAAGTTATGTTTTAAATTATACTTTTCAAAACTTGAAAATGTAGTATTCTAGCACTCATTTTCATATCGAAAATGCATACGAGTACATAACATCACGCCCATAATCCAATTCAATCCGGGGTAGACAGAGTCAAAGGGACAGCAGGCCCCTTTAACCACATTCAGCCAACAATAAAACTGGGCTGGGTAAGATAAAAAAATTGTGAAAAAGTAGTGACAAGCGGCTAGCTTGTCGCCTACACAATCACATACCCAAAACCCGATATACCATTAGTCGCCTTTTACGACCTGCTAGGCAAGAAACACAGTTGGCACATCTATTTAAATACCAGAATAAGAAAGAATAAAAACAACTATCATCTGAAACTTCGTATTTAGGTTGATAATTCGTTTAATATCACAACACGAGCACACACACATACACAACACAAAGATAAAAAGCACACTCTCCTTCGTCGATTCCCAAGAGTCCTGGTGAGTCAAAACCTGGTCTCTTTTGTTTTTATCTCGAGTTACAATCTCGCCTGCGACGGAGGAGTTCCCTCGTAAACCGCCGGGAAATTTTTCTTTTAAACTTTTTCTGCAAAGCTAAGATGTGACGCGATTTTAATTAAGCAAACGTTGTTTATGAGCTGGGATTAATTCAATGGACTTTTAAATTCATTGCTGAAGTTTAAACACAGATAAAAGTACGGATGAGATATTAAATAATTAAACTTGAAGTCGTGGTAATAAAAACGATATCTTCTTTCGTTTTTCATTCCTAGTCGGTGCGTTGATCGCAATAATAAATTTAACAAGTTATTATATTGGATCGCTGACCATTTGATTACAAGCTTTTCTTTACGGAACTAGAGAAAAGAAATTGGACCACGGTGACACATCGATAATTTTGGTGGAAACCACATTGTTACCAAGCACTGGTCAGAGCAGGAACGGGTTGATAGAAGGTAGACATAAGCATTTAACCATACTGCTTTCGTTCGGCGGCTAAGTTTCGGGAAACCACGAGGTAAGCAGCTCAATAGGCTAGATGACAAAAAAAAATATGTTTAGTCCGTCAGTTAGATTATAAAAAAATATTGAACACGTATTTTTTTATTTCTTTGTCAAACAAACATTGACGAAAATACAATGCTTTCAAGTTGCACGTGACGTCACGCATTCGTAAAATTTTTACAAAGTAGTGACGTCGCAAGCCCCCACTCCAAAACTTTGATGCAAATTATCTTTGTGATCTTTTGTTAATTTGATAAAGCGAAAAATATGTGTCTAGTATTTTTGTATAATCTAACTGACGGACTAAATAGAATTATAGTTTTTTAATGCAGTCATCATCCCTATTGTGTTGCATTTTTCCATAGACTACGGTAACGGTGATGGCTATAGAAAACGTTGAATGGTATTTAAGGCTATTCAGTAACCAAAGCTAAACGCTTGGATTTAAACATTATCGTTTCGACTGGCTCGATGGCGCATTTGGCAGTGACCTGCCCTATGCGCCAAGAGTTATGGGTTCGATCCCCACCCAGGACAAATGTCAAAGGCTACTAAAGGTCTGGGTGTTAATATCTGATATTTAAGTATTATAATTGTAATACCACTGTTGATACTGATATCCGCAACACAAGTGATTAAGCTACTTACCTCGGAGTCAAATCAATGTATGTGATGTTGTCGGATATTTATTTATTTATTCATGTATGTTAACTTGAAATTACGCAGCAAGGTGGAAAGCACTTTCTGTCTGTCAGCCCTGCGTGTGCGGCAACACATTAAAGAATTGTGCTAACTCATCTAGCAATGACAACTGAATTAGCGCAACACTGTGTTACACGTGCAATTTTTTTTATGGAAAAAATATTCATTCAAAAAAACATTCAGAGTAAACAATATTATAAACAAAACAATTGCGCGGCGTTTTTCTAATACGGCGCAAAATCCACTGAATTATTTATAGGACTTACCATCCCAGTGTGTTTTACGCAAATCGATTCTCCCTTTTTGTGCCAGATTTAGTCTGATACGGATTTGGGTGTATACAATGCCGGACACAGGATTAAAATGCAAATGAAAGAATTTAAACCTGACATTTAATTGGAAAATAGAGGGTTAAGGCACGAATCTTTTGAGCGGCGTGCGGTTTTCATCACGGCTATTTTGGTGAGATTATTGATAAAGTGTCCTTAGTCTCGGATTTTAACCCCATCATGTTCGGAACATAATAATATGTGACAAATATGGTTATGAGATAAGAGTCATAATGGTTTTTAAACTTTTAATACTATTTTTCCGTTATCATACCACACTCAGATTAAAAAAGCTGTAATCTGAGATACTACAAGTAAATATGCTTTGTAAGTATCTAAGTCATATGAATATATTAGAAACAACTTTCATCTGTAAAATGTTCTTAGCTAATTAGCAGACAGCTTCATTCACATCTCCCCGAAATCACATCACACCGTTTAATAAGTAATAGCAGCGCCCCGCGGTTTCACCCGCATAGTTCCCGTTCCCGTGGGAATACGGCGATAAAATATAGCCTATGTGACTTGCTCATAAAGTAGCTTTCCATTGGTGGAAGAATTTTTTGAATCGATCCAAAAGTTTCGGTGCCTATTTAATTCAAACAAACAATAAACTCTTCCCTCTTTGTAATATTAGTATAGATAAAATAAAATATTCAAATGGACAACGTACAACTTGAACTTTTAGAGTTTTAATAAAGTCGAGACAGAAAATTGAATACTTAAAAATTCCCCCGACGAAATATAATAACGGCAGTTTTTTGATAAACAAAACATTCGCCATTCATTTCAGAGTTATTAATCAAGTCTCGGACCAGACACACAATTTGTTAAAGCAATTGTTTATTTAATCGCCATAAATAGGCCGCCATTTTGTTAAAAATAAACGAACGCAAATAGCTGAAGAATGAGCACGCTTTTTCGGTATCAAAGTAACCTTGTGGGCCTAAAAAAGAATTTTCCACTTTATTTAGAAGGGTCGACAATGATGCGGCTCGGGGCTTAACGATGCGTGATGCTGGACCTACGTAAATTGTTTTTTGAAGGCATAATTCTAAAAAAGTCTAAGATTTTGACGTACTTTTTGTCCCATGTTAGACGGGAACTTAAAAAGAATGTATGCACATACATTTGCGACATAGTATTGAATACAGTTGGTACCTACATTCTTTATGAGTCCCAGAGTAACATGGAGTACATACATACATAACATCACGCCCATAATCCCCGAAGGGGTAGGCAGAGCCAAAGGGGCAACAGGCCCCTATAACCACATTCAGTCAAAAACAAAACACGGCTAGGTTAGAGGCAAAATTGTGAAAAAGTAGTGACAAGTGGCTAGCTTGTCGCCTACACAATCACATACCCAAAACCCGAAATACCATTACTCGCCTTTTACGATATGTTAGGCAAGGAACACATTTGGCGCATTCTACATAGTAATCCAAGTGATAAATACATATTCTATTACTACATCTGAGGAAAAGTAATATCGGTGCGAATTTTACGTTACGTTTTTCCTCTAAAATTAAGTATTCCTTGATTCACAGTTCTTAAGAAACGGTTTCTAAACCTATAATTTAAAATGTCTGATACTTTACTTAAAATATTTGAAAAAATATATTTTCCATAAAAAAAATACTTTTGAGATATTTTTAAACAAAGATCCTCCACTCAGGTGGCTATTAGATCTCTTTTATAACAAAAGAATATTAAAATTCGTCGACCTTTTTTCACGTCTTCTCCTTCACAGAATTTCAGCAACTCCTAATAAAAGCGCCACTCCGCCAACTAATTTGCACATCACCACTTGTTTTCCCAAACTAAGTGCTATACCCGCTAACTGTCACTCTACGTCACTCCCAGTAGCTATTAAATAAATTAACTACTTTCACTGGATGGTAATGGCTACTGTGAACAATTATTCCACTCTTAAAGTTTCATTCCACTTTTTAAAATGGTCATTTCATAAATCCGACCTCTTTTAATATAACTTTTTCTTTTGAAACTGAAAAGAATTCAGTAATAGATGTTAAAATAAAAAGACTGGCGACTTCTTCGTACGCTCTCGTATTTAATTATGTGATAGCTTTCTCCGCTTAAGAGCTGATTTTTCAAAAGTCATATAAAAGATAACAATCGAATAAATCACAATCCGGATGATTGTAAAATGTCATTGCATGTTTCCTAAGTAAAATACCGTATGACATCCGCAAATTGGTGACTTTATACTTTATCAGTCGGTTAACTCTTACCTGACTAATAAAAAATCAGCCCTTAATCAAAGTTAGTTTTTATTCATTACTTTGATACCACTCCGTGCGTCAGTGATTAGACGCACTATTTGTTATCTATAACTATAGATATTATAAAAAGGAAATATTTGTTTGTTTGTATTGCATAGGCTCTAAAACTAGTAAACCGATTTAAAAAATTCTTTCATCAATAGAAAGCTACTTTATCAGCGAGTAACATAGGCTATATTTTATCGCCGTATTACCACGGGAACGGGAACTACGCAGGTGAAACCGCGGAGCGCTTTTAGTTTGGAAATATAGTCGTCAATGCCCTTGTGGTCCAAGTCAGTAATAATGTTGCAAGTATATTTGGTGAATTTCGACGATCGGGCACGCTGTATGCTTGTTTTAATATAAACGCTCGTATTATATGTAATAATGAGGGTTTTAAAAAAAACAAAAATTGCCAGGTGGCGCTAGGGAGTCTCGTGGTCTTATCACTGTCCCTATTGGCTCTTTGTTGACAGCATGTCAGTTTACAGCGGAAACTGTGCTAAGCCTAACTGGATCTAACATTGCAAAGCTCGTGCCATATAGCGTTCGGTTCTCTCTGCCTACCCCGCTAGGGAAGTGGCGTAAAGTTTTTTTAATTAATCTGTTAGTTAATTTTTTTAGGTTAGACCAGGTGGTTCCCAACCCGTGGAAGGCGGACCACCGATGGTCCGCAAGATTTATCATTTGGTCCGCGGAAGATCTAAAATTTTAAATTGTTTGTATGTTACTACAACACGATTTAACCACTAAACCTAGTTTGATGAAATTTAATATAGAAAAACACCAAGCCCTGGAGAAGGTTATAGCCTTTCTCACAAGAATATAACTAGATGGGTGGATATGAGGAGCTGATAGATCCCGTGGGATGTTGCTAGAGCATATATTCCAGGCCAAGTCCCAAGTGACTGGGAGCCCAAAACTAGTTGGCAGATAAAAGTGAACGAAATAAAATTAAACGCAAACACCAACTTAGTTTCATTCGCAACCCACAAAGTTTTAATTAGCCCATCTGAGGCAAGAGGTGGGCGAGCGATACCCCGCTTTATTTTAATGGAACACTGCTAAATGGTTCTTGCACGCCAGTGATTCCCAAACTGTGCTCTGCTGAAATTTAGTGGTCCGGGAGAGCTTCAATTTGGTTTGCAAATGATGTTGGGACAGGCATAAATCAAAGAGCAGCAAGACTTTTGAGTACTTTCAACCCATAAATAAATTTTAGCTAGTTTTTGAGTCCCTAACATGGTACAAACTAATATTACTTACTTACCTGATGGTAATCTTCGAATAGGCACAGTTCAAGAAGCCATAAGGTCCTTAAACATATTCAGCCCAAAAACAATAAGCATTGAATGAAAAATACCACTGTCATAGTTAATGTAAAGTTTGAGAGCCACTGTTATTAGCAGTAGTGGGCACGTAAAAACATTTACAGCCACCACTGGAGTACTAGACTAGGTAATTAGTTCTTTAGATCTTGTTATTTAGGTCTACACGAACAATAGACGTTTATTTATTTGTAAACACCTGCTTAATGTTAACAACATAAATACAGATGTATTTTCATCCAGACTGTTTAGAGGGACTAATATAGATTTTCAGTAACAGTTTGTTAAATTTATCCTTTTTGTTTGATTTGAATCTCTATTAAATCTTAGTTGTTATTTTTTTTTTCATTCCGATTAAAGCAATATATTATTGTGTAAGCGATGTTTACCTTTAAATAGTTATTTACATAGACTTAAAAGAAAATTGACAATCATAAGAAATTTTTCAAATAATCTCATTATTTTTTTGGTTATTTTAATACCTAGTAATAAATTTATTTAAAACCTAGCTGTGCCAGCGGTAACTTTAACCATTAAGGCTGCACACGCGACGGAAGCTTAAAAATGGAGTAACTTCTCCCGTTTTCCCAACATTTCCCTTCACTACTCTGCTCCTATTGATTGTAGCGTGATGAAAAGTATACTATAACCTGCCTAGGAGTATGAAAAATAATTGTACCAAGTTTCGTTAAAATCCGTCGAGTAGTTTTTGTTTCTATAAGGAACATACAGACAGACAGACAGACAGACAGACAGACAAAAATTTTACTGATTGCATTTTTGGCATCAGTATCGATCACTAATCACCCCCTGATAGTTATTTTGAAAATATATTTCATGTACAGAATTGACCTCTCTACAGATTTATTATAAGTATAGATTAAATCATGATATTCCGTCCCACTGTGAAACAATTTGCTCTATTCTATATACTCACCAGAAAAATGTTTTCCAACACAAATATTTAATGAGAAAACTTAATTAATGGTCCAGACGAGGTGCTCACAAAGGTTCATGGGTTCAGTACATACGTCATGAACTGCGCTTAAAAGGTGGAAAGGGTCGTTAGCAAACCTCCATTTAATTACGCATTGTTTTCCAACTGGCCATTATACCCGGCCGTAACAAACTATGAGAGTAAAAACATGAATTTTAAAATCTCTGGAGAACAAGTTTGTGTTTCACAATTAATTTTAGCGTGTATTTGTCTGCATTCTCAATTAGCAACGTCGCTTTTAAATTATACGCTATAATTAACTTTCACTTAGAAATCTTGTAACTGAATAACATCGTGATAAAATCTTAAATTTATTCTAAGAGTCGTATCTTTACGAAGCTTTTCAGGTATATGTTATCTATTTAGACAATACCATCTGGCCTTAAGATGCAAATGCTAAATTAATTGCGCCCGGGGAAACTATGTCTTTTCTTGAAGTCTCAATTTTTAGCTTGCAAAACTGCATCGTAATAGACAAATCGCTTAAGAGTCAAAACCAAATCTAAAATCTTATGGTATAAAAAGAAAAGGGGTCCCATGTAATTCAATTTGGGACTGGATGAGCAAAGCCTAGATCGGACCCAGTGATAAAAGGCGTATTACCAGTAGAGTACGAATATAGGTTGATGATAGTGATCAATTAAGTTAAAAGCAAAGATG
This sequence comes from Glyphodes perspectalis, assembly GCA_951394215.1. Lineage (NCBI taxonomy): Eukaryota > Metazoa > Arthropoda > Insecta > Lepidoptera > Crambidae > Glyphodes > Glyphodes perspectalis. Next base: position 11,563,463 of record OX596219.1, read on the forward strand.
GTGAATCATTTCTATAGTTGACATTTAAAATGACAATTCAGTTGATGTTAAATAAGTTTTCGTGAGTAAGTTAAGTTATGTCACGAAAAATTACATCCGACCATTACGTCATTTCATACTTACTATTAAGACCTGGTCATAAGACCTGGTCAAAAAAAAGGAAAAGAATAAATATTTTGAACTGGTCTCAAAATATTTATTCTTTTATTTTTTTTTATATGTCAATTCTAAGCTGTCATTTCTTGTACATCTGTTTTCTGCACATCTTATCATCTGCTGTATTTTTATAGACCGTGCCGTATGGCGTTCGGTTCTCTCTGCCTAACCCGCTACGGAAATAGCATAAAACTAGTACTGTAGGTTTTATTATTGTAGGTATTTCATATTTCCTTTCTTCCATTCCAAACCTGAGCGTGCCTAAGCCCTATCCTTCATTCTAAATTACCTCCTTTACACTTTCAAAACGAACTCTAAGACTTCGCCAATTCAGAAGCACAAAGTTAAAATTACACTCCGCGATTTTTTACATCCAACGAGCAGTTAATCTTCTGCGAGTACTTAACCACGTATTTATCATTAACTTCGCCAGCAAACTTCGGTGTGTGGGTTTTCTCAGAGTTGCGCCAATTACAAACTGGATCTGATTACCCGAGGTAGTTAGTTGGCGCAAGTTCGGTTGAAGCGAGTTTAAAGCCGTAACGATGGGGGAGTTTAGTTTCAGCATCTAGAGGAGTGAATACATACAACACCTCGTTTTTATAGCAGAACTGTAATTTGTTATCGGCTCTGTTTATGCAATGTACACAATTAAATTTATACACGAGCATACACAAATATGATATTTGTCAATGGTTTCCAACCAGTGGACCGCCGACCAGCGGTGGTCCGCAAGACTTATCTTATGTCTGTGTGTCTGGGTGTTAATATCTCATATTTAAGTATATATTTGTAATACCACTGTTGATTTTGATATCCGTAACATAAGTGCTAAAGCTACTTAACTCAGAGTCAGATCAATGTATGTGATGTTACCGTATATTTATTTTCAGAAGTTATCATGTAACCCAACTTAATTTTATTCTTGGCTAAATGTGGTTCAATGACTTAATTACTTTTTGCACTCGATCTACCCCATAGGCGTTTACGGATGTGATATGTATGTATTACTAGCTGACCCGGCGCACTTCGTAACGCCCCGTTTTCGGATTTTCAATGCCCATTTTATTTCTTCGTGCAACTTTTTCACTTATTTCTTTCATAAGAACCTTTACCTCATAATAACAAACACAACTAAAAAAGAATTAGCGAAATCAGTTCAGCTGTTCTAGAAATTTGGGCTAAGCAACACATTCAGCTATTCATTTTTATATTATATAAGATATAATATACTGCTTGTGCTAGTTACATTAACATTTGTTTTCTAGAAGATTTGGTTCGGTTCCAAAGAGTTTAAAGCAGCTCACGCGAAAACTTTTTATTATAAAAGAAAGCTCACGTAGAATCGTTAGATTTATTGTGTGAGCGCTTTTATAAAAGTTACATAATTTTGTTTCATATAAACATTTAGCCAGTACCTACAATGTGATTTCATTTTATTTTAGCATTATATAGTCGACTAACTTCCCTTATTTGACGGAGGTGAAACTTTGAAAAAAAAGCTCCTAATATACTCATACATGCCATCAAGCCCGCGATACTCGAAGGAGTATTAAGAGTTTAAGAAGCTATAAGATCTTTAAACTACATATAGCCAAGTATAAAATTGAGTTGGATTACATTGACAATTTTGAAAATAGTGACAAGTGGCTCGTCGCCTACATAATCACAAAATTAATATCCAATACACCATTAATCGCCTTTTACGTCATGCTAGGTAAGAAACACAGTCGGAACATTATTTTTTACGTCCCAGACCAAAATAAAAAAACACTCATAAATTAATTAACTTTAAGCAAATTATAAACTGAACTTTTGAATCCAAGGTTTCGCTCTACGACTCTAATAAATTAGATTAGAAAATCAGTTTTCCCAACATTGTACCCATAATTTATGTTCAGTAAATTAAAAAAGCAATTAATTCACTAGCGCTTTTAATTAAGTCTCAAAAATGGCAAGTCTTAGCTGGTTTAAAATATAGCCTTAGTAATAAGAGCTCATTTTATTAAAAGGCCCTGAACAGCATTTAATTTGATTCAGGTACGGCCCCTGATCTTTGTAAATGACGGTAATAAATATGTAAGTATATCTAGACCCAAGACGTACTAGACTAGATACGATTAATTAACCGAGTTACATTAAAAGCTCTTGTAATTAATGTATTAATTAGTATCTTTCTTTTAAGTCACATGTAGGCTTGGGTCTTGAAAACGTTCCAACTATGTTTCTTGTCTAGTAAAAGCCTAATGGTGTATAGGGTTTTTGGCTGAATGTGGTTAAAGGGGCCTGCTGTACTTTTGACTCTGCCTACCCCTTCGGGGATTATGGGCCTGATGTTATGTTATGTTGTTTTGGAACTGTTTTCACCCCTTTGGTAATGTGTGACGTGTTTATATCTAATGTCTATGGTGCAGTTTTGGGTTTGTAATTGTATTTTCAAGCGCAAAATAGAACATTCCTTCTCGGCTGCGTCTGTTTAAATGCCTAAATTTGTATTAAAAGAAAATATATATACATATATATATATAAATATATATATATATATAGTATGTTATATCTAGAATATAAAATATAATATAAAGCTAGTACGTAAGTAAATTTATTTGGAGTCCACGTTTGCATGCCGTGGCAACCTTTTATTATGACGGCACTTAGTTTTAAGGCCAAATTGTGTTTTTACTATAAGTAATCTGTATCTGTGTTTGTCTTGTTGGTTGTCCTAACAAAATTAAAAAAAATAAAAAAATATAGGCCCAGCCACTTATTACAACTCTTTTACAGTTTTTGTCTAACTCAACTCAATTTTATTTCATTTTATTTATCTGTGGCTAAAAGGGGTCACCGAAGCTAACTGCTTATCGGACTATAAATAACATTTCCGCAGAAAATCAGGTCTGAACTATTCTACTATACAATAGAATCCGGTAGAATCAGCGAGTTTAAGTATGTAAATCAAGTGAAAAACGACGAGATATGCAAATGCACTTTGCATAGGATCCGCGCTTCACTGAAAACCGGTAACTTTATGATCAGATTTTTCAATTCTTGTAACTGAGGCTTAGATTTCCACAAAATTATAGTTGGACTTTGTTTTCACCACACAAAACTGGTCTGTTTTTGGCTAAATGTACTTTAAGAAACTTGATTATTGCTTGAACGATGGTTAATATTGTGTTAATGATTAGATACACTTCTTTTTTTATATAACCAACATAAATTATAGAAAACTAGCGACCCGCCCCGGCTTCGCACGGTGAGCATAAAACAATACAAAAAATATGATAAATGAAGAACCGCTCTACCGATTTTGTGCAAACTTCACATAAACCAACTACTGAATAGTCCGAACAAAGCCTAATCATTTGATTTGGATAGGTGAGCCCGTTCTCGAGTTATAAAATTACAACGAAAAGTGGCATTGATTTTTATATATATTGATTTCTAATTTTAATTTTATTTCTTAGTTTTAGCTGCGTGTACGCCTCTACCGTAACATGTTTTATAGTATTGATTAGCATCGGAATCCCTGGACCCAGGACTACATATGTTCGGAGACTATCAAGTGTCAATACTAAAAAATACCTTTTTGATAGGTACCATTTGATACCTAAATTAAATTATCAATGTCTTTCTAACGCAGACATGTCGTCGTGTCGGGTGGCGGCGTGCGTCGCCGCGCTGGCCGCAGTCTCCTGCGCACTCCCTCCTGCAGTGCTGACGTTGGACCTGAACCGGCTGTATGGCCACCACTCCAAGCGATCTGGTGAGTACAGTGGCTCCTAAGGTTCCAACAGCTGTGGCTATAGTTTGTGAGAAGTCATAATCAAAATATCTTTATTAATATAGGCCTCAAAATAGCGATGACTGTGGCTCCTAAGCTTGTGAGGACTGTGGCTCCTAAGCCTCTGCAACGGCGAATGTTCTTCAGTCCCGTGGATTCTACTTTAGGTAACTGCTATAGAGTATACTAGCAACACGTCCCGGCTTCACACGCGTGGATATTTAGCCTATCTAACTCCGAGATAATGTTTTATGCATTTAATGATAAACGATTTTTGAAAATGGTCTTTTCGATTTTATTCGTTACAAACCAAATTAGTCGTCTTTTACGACATAAACAATTGTTGCCATATTGCTCTTAAGTCTCAGACCAAAATAGGACAATTTAGACATGTAGAAACTAGTGTTATATAACAAGAAACTGCCAATAAATATAAACAAAGACCTTCAGATACAGGAAAACACAACCGACTCTTACATTTCTCAGCGCACCAATATTTTCCTTACGCCCGAAGAATAACAAAAAGTTTCTGAACAATATTGCTATTTCCACACAAAAAATATAATAGCTCTCAATTTTACGCGGAAAGCTGTGAGAAGAATATTGTTATGCTACCATTATACATAACGGAACTGAACAAAAGTTTAAGCGGTTTTTGCCAACTTAAACGAGATATTAAACTGATGATATACTAACGATTTGGTAATGTCCAATCATTAAATACAGAACCTATAGAATTACAATATACATAGATACATACATACATAATGTCACGCCTTACAATATTATTGGTAAAATCCTCTCAGCTCCTTCCTATAAGAACCTTTTCTTGATTGACTTACATACATAGTCAGCAAGACAGACCTCTTTCCTCTTGTTAGATGAAAAATTGTGACATGTGGCTAGCTCGCCGCCTACACAATCACACACTCACAACTTGATATACCATTAGTCGCCTTTTATGACATGCTAGGTAAGGAACACAGTTGACACATTATTTTTAAGTCCTAGCCCAAAATGGAAAAAATTCAGTTAAACTTAAAAATTCGAATAAATTCTGTTGTAACTTAGAGATGATCAAATTCCTTCTCGTCCTCCTAAACGTCCCTGACCTTTTATGCTAAAATAAAGCGCAAAGATAACTAGTGCAAAGTAGAGCAAAAATATTTTCTAGCAAAATGTCATAGCGACTCTACATAATTTTCCGACACCCACTCGAACTTTCCCAACTTACTAACTGAGCAAAGCGCAACTAATGACTTAGCTCTACATCATAGAGGGTTGTAAGTATTTTAGAAGCTCATTAGTTTGGCAGATAATTGGTAAGTGCAGAGAATTTAATAAGATTACTCGTAAGACGAAAGAGGATTATACCCTCAGAGAGAGTTAAATTAACTTTAGCTGAATATTTCGGAGAGTGGTGAGTGCTTTCAGACTAGAGCTTTTACACGTATAAGCTCATTTTAAGGGTATATAGCCACCAATGAAATGTTAAGTTATATCAACATTGTTCTTGTAATAAATAAATGTATTTCTACATATATGTCATCACGCCTGTAACCCCCTAAGGGGTAGACAGAGTCAAAGGGGCAGCTAGTCCCCCTAACAAAATTCAGCCAAAAAATAAAACTGGGCTGGGTTAGATGGAAACTTGCGACACAATCACTCACCTAAAACCTGATATACCATTAGTCGCCTTTTCGTTTAGTTCGCACTTTCTTTTTAAGTCCCAGACCAACATGGGACTAAAATGTGTACTTTAGATTATATTTATATAATACGTTGCATTTATAAATAAGTATGAATAATAGCAGCGCCCCGCGGTTTCACATGCGTAGTTCCCGTTCCCGTAGGAGTACAGGGATAAAATAAAGCCTCTTTTAATCGCTGATAAAGTAGCTTTCCAATGGTGAAAGATTTTTTTAAATCGGTTTAGTAGTTCGGAGCCTATTTAATTCAAACAACAGTCAAATCATTCCTATTTTTATAATATAAGTACATACATAACATCACGCCAATGATCTTCGAAGGGGCAGGCAGAGTCGAAGGGGCAGCATGCCCCTTCAACCACATTCAGCCAAAAATATAGCCGGGCTGGGTCAGATGGAAAATTGTGCAAAAGCAGTGACAAGCGGCTAACCAGTCGCCTACACAATCACACACCCAAAACCCGATATACCATTAGTCGCCTTTTACGACATGCTAGGCAAGAACCACAGTTGGCATATTCTTTTTAAGTCCCAGACCAACATGGAACAGTGAGCTGTAATATTAGTATAGTTAAATAAGTTCATGAAATAGCCTAGCACGACACAGCTGTTCAGCTTCAGATTGCGAGACATGCAGAATAAACTTCGCGAAATAAATATTGAAATCCCAGGAATATATGTGCATCCAATCGGGAAGTGCAGTTTTGAAATTCCGTGCACATTTCCGCGGCCGTCGAGTCGAGGTCGATTTAAACTCGTCCGAAAGTTCTCTCCGAAATAGTATAGCCGTAAAGTTTTAGACGCGGATTCCGGAGTATTTTCTGCATCGGGACTAAAATTGCGACCTGAATTTCAAATGCCTTGGCAAAGTTACGAATTGCAGATGGGCGGAGTTTATCTTGTCCCGTTAAACATGGTGATGACGTATTCAGAATTCTTAAAGAAGCAGATCGTTAATTTAGAAACGTGGAAATCTAAAAGTAGTGATAGCTCAAAAGAACGCGAAAATACGAGAGGTTATGTTCAAATCGCCATTCAAACACAAAGGAATATAATTTTTATTTTATTTACTTACATTATTTAATATTTTATTTATACCTACTTCTTGCTGGGTGGCGTCGAAAAACGTCGTAAAAAAATAAATGTATAACACTTATAAATTTCGACCGGCTCGATGGCGCATTCGGTAGTGACCCTGCCCCATGCGCCAAGAGTTGTTGGTTCGATCCCCACCAAGGACAAACATTCGTATGATGAATACTTGTGTTTGTTCTGTGACTGGCTGTAAATATTGAAAATTTAAGTATATAATTGTAACTGTTGATTCTGATATCCGTGACACAAGTGCTCAAGCTACATAAGTCTGATATAACAAAAATAGTTATGAACGGAAGGGCTGGGTACAAGGAGCAATAAACTTTCAGCAAATAATTTGTATTATTTGACTTAACAACAAACAAGTCGTAAGCTCGTCGTCTTCATAATCATAAACGAATACACCATTAATCGCTTATACGACATGCTAGGTACGCAATACAGTTGGCACATTCTTTTTTAATTCCAGACCAACATGAATATGTAATGACTATAAATATGTAATCACAATACTAGAAATTCGATATTTTACTGATTAGATTTTTTTTAAGCTCTAATTTGTCGTAAGTTTTAAATTGACAGATCACTCAATCTCTGACATACTACAAACACATATTACGGTTAAATTGCACGCGTATGTGTTAAAAACGTGTGAAATCTAAATAACTAACTTAATCTAACTTTGACATACTTAAAAGCTTCTACAAAGATATTACAAAAGAACAAATTATAAAGAGGCACGTTTAAGAAAACGTCCTAAGACAAAACAAACGAAATAAAACCCTTTGCGAATTGTACCAAATAGGAGATTAGGCGCTAATTCCTGAAATGTAGACGTCTTGGGTAATAGGGACGACCCTTAGGGGATCAGTGTACTTATATGGGCTAGAATGCTAGGCACAATATTTAAATGGGAATTAGCATTGAGTGGAGGTGTCGGGAGAAATAGCTTGGGGAAAGGGAATCATCTAATTACTATTACGTGTAACAACTAATGATACAATTTTACTTTTACGCTGATCCCTAACAGCGTAAAAGTAAAATTTCATGATCAGTAGTGTATAAACTATTTGCTTGTCATGACACCTCAATGTTTTATAAGTTGTTACTAGATGGCGCTACTTACAACAGCATCGGCTAATGTGCTAAATCGCGGTGACGAGATTTTTCTCCAAAACTACTTATAGGCTCAAGGACTTAGGAAATATATACATTTTTGTCACCTTTATACACTTTTATTTGAATCCCTAGTAGAAGTCCCATTAGTGCGCGCATGTTCCGTGGTTTATTCAAGTAGTTGAGACCATCTTGGTCTGGGACTTAAAAAGAATGTGCCTGGAATGATTGGCTTACGCACAATGGTCCACTCTAGGGACTAAGTGCGGAAATCAACACCACTAACATATAACATAGAAGAATATGCCAACTGTGTTCCTTGCCTAACATCAAATAAAAGGCGACTAACGGTATATCGGTTTTTGGGTGTGTGATTTTGTAGGCGACGAGCTAGCTACCTGTCACTACTGTTTCACAATTTTCCATCTAACCTAGTCCAATTTTATTTCTGGCTGAATGTGGTTATATGTGCTTGCTGTCCCTTTGACTCTGCCTGCCCCTTCGGGGATTATATATGGTGATGTTATGTAAGTATGTATGTAGTAGTTAAGACCTTCGTTAACAAACGCAGAAACACAACTTGCTTTTGTAACATTACTTAGGATGTTAGTATACTACTGGTATGTTAGTATATAGTATAAGTACGAGAATACATCAAAGGATATAATTAAGCAGGACTTAGGTACATTCTAAAACGGAATTACTGCAAACATTACTCGAGGCGTAATGGAGGCGTCCTCTTGAGACATCGAGGACTAATGAGGTAGAGGACACGCGACTTATTAAGACAAACGGCTGTTGGTAAACAAACTTGTTTACCGCACTTGGTGTTTTGAAGAACTGTTCACTGCTAAAAATAAGGGGCTTAGTAATATTATAAATGTCAAGGTAGGTAATTCGTCAGTCTGTTATAATTGTATGCCTAAAGCATATTTTTTATTCAATTCAATTGAAACTACCACTGAAAATCAGCGTCATGTCGCCACAACGTCATGACAAATGCTGAGTGGCTACCATTTTGCATATCATAAACTTTTTGTTACAATATTTTGTTATACCTAAACGATTTTGTCCATAATGTTTGTTGTATCGTTAATATTTGTTTTAGGTTAAGTTTTATGCACCAAATAAATAAGTTTTCTTTCTTTCTTTCTTTCAAATAAAATTATAGATCCTGCTGAGATATAATTTCTACAACAAATGTATGTATTGAGCTGCTAAGAAAAGCTAGTTATTTATGAATGATAATTAACCACCAGAATAATTATCTTTAAATACACCTTTTAACAATGTCGACCTATTTTACCTATAATTTATTCAAATTATTATAACCTAATCTAAATTGCCTAAAGACCAACTAAGGCTCTCAAACTTCAATTTCTAAATCCCCATTGAATCCCATTGACCATTACAGGTATGGGGCCTACAACAAATGTAGGCTAAGTATTTAGCTTAACAAATTAAATACCTACTATATTATATCAAAAGAAAGAAAGAAAGAAAGAAAGAAAGAAACAATTTTATTTGCATAAACACAGTTATAAAGTTGTTACAAAGGTTATAATGTTCTATTGTGTTTAGCCTGCTCGCAGACGTGCAAAAAGTATACATTAGAGAATACGGGCCCATTATACCATTAGAGTCATTAATTTGATAGTAATAAAATAATTGAATAAATAGATTAACATTGAATGAATTAATAAAATGTCAGCGTTTCCAGTTATAATAATCCTTAATACTATAAAAACATTTGTCCAGGAGCCACTTGGTCAAAGTTTTTCTAAATAACTTGCCTTGTGATGTTTTTATTTGTTCCGGCAGTAAATTATATATTTTAATGGACATATTGTATATGTTTCTCTTATAAATATCTTTACGACAAGGAGGTTGATGTATTAAGTTTACATACTGTTGTCTTAAATGTCTACTCGTGGCTTCTCTACGCGTTTTGTAATATTCAGGAAAGGTTTTAACAAAGAGGCAAGCTTCTCTAATGTAGAGACAAGGTAACGGTAGCAAATTAAACTTTTTGTAGAGGGGTTTGCAGCTGTCAAGGTACCAAGCATTATCCAGGGCGCGAATACACCTTTTCTGTATTTTAAAGGCTTTATCTATATCAACTGAATTACCCCACATGAGTAATCCATAGCTAAGTATCGACGACACATATCCATGATATGCTGTAAGAGCTGCTTCCGTCGATACCGACTGTCGCAATTTTTTTATTGCAAACGCAAAACGTTCCACTTTTTTGCATACAGTATCTATGTGGCCTTCCCAGTTAAGGTGTGTGTCTAAATGTATGCCTAAAAATTTAAAACTCTCTACTTCATCTATTGCGTCATTATCAATTCTGATATTTAGTGGTTGCTTTGTGGTATTATAGGACCGAAATTGCATTATTTTTGTCTTTGCAGCATTTATTTTTAGGTCATTGTTATTCAACCATCCTATAACATTGGTTAAGGCAGTTTTTACATTGGACTCTAGAGAGCCATTGCCTTCATCCTTAACTAGAATGGTGGTGTCATCAGCGAAAAGTACGCATTTATGATGGGTGACGTTTGCAAGGTCATTGACGTATAAAATGAAGAGTAGGGGTCCCAAAATGCTTCCTTGAGGGACACCTGAGCTTTTGGACAGTGATTTTGATCTGAAAGTCTTCTTTACCAGACTCTTCTCAAGTTTCTGAACTCTTGTAATTTCTGTACATTGTTGTCTATTTCTAAGATAGCTTTTGATCCAGTTGTATGCCTTTCCCCTTATACCACAGCGCTCCAGCTTGTGTAAGAGTTTCTCGTGATTAACCAGATCAAATGCGCTACTCATATCGAGATATACCGAAACTACAGGTTTATTGTCGTTAACGCACTCTGTGACAAACTTAACAAGTTCAACATCACGTCATCTGTTTCTATAAATAAAATGTATGTGGTCAACAGCAGACCCACAATGGTTTGAGAGGGGTCCTGAACTCAGGATTCTAAATGATGCTTGTCTCTCGATATTAGTCGCTCAATCCCAACCCGAGTAATATGGATGTTGACACTTATTATTTAATTTTGTAACATCAATTCCGTAGAAAAAAGCATCATAGTATGTTGTAAAACCTGATTGATTTTGAATTATATTGAGTCTAAGATTTTATTTTTTACAAAAATTGCTTAATATATATTCAGTTGACTATACGAAGTAGTGACGTCATAAACAAGCCCATACAAAATCTATAAGTGATTGCGTTTTGACAGCTTTTAAAAAGCATCTCAATTGACTTGCCAGTCCAAATCCCTATCGTGTAGCTAATTTCAACCAAATGTGTCTACTAGTGCTACGTCATTCTTCTTGCGACTAACTTACGAACCCCTGGGGGCTTTCTAACCATAGTTTGGGAAGCGCTGCTCCTGGTAATGAAGGAGACAGTAATAATAATTCCCAGAATGAGCTCATCAAGCATTCCCAGTATTCATCATTTGAAAACTTTTGCGTGATTTCCCGCGAGAATGCCTAAGCTTTCTTATAATAAATTACCTGCAGGTAGATATTATACTTCTTGGTTTGTTTATTACGGTAAGTCGCACACACTTGGTTGTTTCAATCACGATAATTACACACATATTTAAGATATATATATATAGCATAATACCAATTTCAAAAGCACTTACTTATCATCTTTACATATTTTATTTACATAGTATAAAACAAAGTCGTCACTTCTACCTGTTCGCTTAGATCTTTTGAACTACGCAAGGGATATTGATGCGGTTTTCACTAATAGATAGTTCAAGAGGAAGGTTTGTATAATTTCATATTGTTTTATACTCACCGTGCGAAGCCTGAGCTGGTCGCTTGTTAAGAATACATTATAAGTGTTTCCACTGAAATTCAAGTATTTTTTTGTATATACGAAACCAGAAAAAAATTGTACTAACGGTTGTAATCGTAGAATCGTTTATAGAATTTATTGCAACGGTTTTTACATCATGTTACATCATCATCTTCCTAGCGTTATGTCCCGTGTTTAGACGGGGTCCGCTTATACCATGATCCAGGAATGAGCTAGTCTGGTAATTACATTGAAGCGACTGCCGATCTGACCTTCGTAACCCAAAGATAGGGGAACCAGACAATTTTTGGATCATGGTTACAAATCCAAAGTTGTTTGAATTTGCAGGTTTCATGTTTTCCCTCACCGCCGAGCTAGTGGTATAAATACGTACATAGATTATAAAAATCCAGAGGTACGTGCCGGGTTTGAACCCGCACTCCTCGGTTAAGAGGCGCGTGTCCTTACCATTGAGCTACCACCGCTAGTTACATCATGTTACATATTGACCAAAAAAAAATTTACAAATCCTTAAATAAAATAACACCCAACTAAATACTTCCTTGTTACCAGGCTACAAGGTTGTATAGTCCTGTAAGTATTACTACTAATAAGCGCAAACGCCGTAAAAAGTGCAAAACCATACTCGAGGACAACGAGACACACAAAATGCTTGAACTTCGTGAGTTTTTGATATTTTTTCAAATACTGATTATTTAAATAAAAATTGATAACCCGTGTTTCGGTTAAAGTATATGCTAAAATTAACCTTGTATATGACCGTAAATTGCCGCAATTCAATTCAAGACATGAAAGAAAGGTTAGCGGTAAAACATTACAATGCAAATAATTATTAAGTTAGCAGAAATAACAAACATTAAAATGAATGATGACAGCTTGAAGTTTAATTTAAACAAGTAAGCTTCATTTACTAACTTAAATCCCACTTCATCTTAGGTTTAGATAAAGTGGGATTTAAGTTAGTAAATGAAGCTTACTTGTTTAAACATACTTGTACTAATCATGTTCAATGCTAAGGAACTAAAATTGTTTAACCTTGTATATGTCGAAAAAGAGATTACAATAAATAAATAATAATAATAATAAATAAATAAATAATATCAGACTACATCACATACATTGATCTGACTCCTAGGTAAGTAGCTTAAGCACTTGTGTTACGGATATCAGAATCAACAGTGGTATTACAAATATATATTTAAATATTGGATATTAACACCCAGACACAGAACAAACACAAGTATTCATCATACGAATATTTGTACTGTTTGGGGATCGAACCCACAACTCTTGGCGCATGGGGCAGGGTCACTACCGAATGCGCCATCGAGCTTGTCAAATTCCACGTAACATACTAAAATAGCAGAACGAACTTAGAACTCTTAATCATTCCCAGAGAATACATTAATCAGAGGCTCACTAGTCAATTAAACGGAGGATACACAATTATGACCTCGCCAAGCAAACGAGAACAATGATCACTAATTATTCTGAGCGGCTGTCTGAACAATATCCGTGACAAATCACCTTTGCGCGAAGTAACGACCCCTCCCACGTTTCAGGTGAAATGCCCTCTTTATTGTGTCCTCTGAAATATGCTGAAAGCATTTTGCAGACACACCTGTACACAGTGTAGTGAGGGACAGTGTGGAATGTGTCAATTTTGTTACCTAATAAATAAATAAATAATAATAAATTCTTCAGACTGACACATCAATTCCCTAGTCCCAAACTAAGCTTATAAGCTTGCGCTATGGATACTAGGTGAACGGATAGACATACTTAAATACGTTTATAAACGTCCATGACTCGAGTACAAATATCCATGTTCATCACACGAAATATTTGCCCCTAGCGGGATTCGAACCCGCGACCCTTGGTTTCGTGGCCAGGGTCTCTGTCCACTCGACCAATGGGCCAGTCAAAGTTACTTACCTAATAAAGTTACTTTTTGTGATTTTTCGAAAAGTTTTAATTCCATCGAAAGTGTGTAGCATTGTCGCTATTTAAGACTAATATATAATACAAAAGCCTTCATAATATAATAGTAATATGTAAGAAATTTCGTCAAATATCCGAGTAGAAGACGTGGGAAAGTAGTGCTTTACACATACTTAGATAAAACAATATATGTGCCATTAATTGCTTTTTTTTATTTCAATTATATATCAGGCTACTAATATAAAATCTATAGAATAGAATAGAATAGAATAGGATTTATTGCCAAAAACTGTGTTACAAGTTGCAGGTGTTAATACAAAATGGGTTTCAACAGTTACCCCTCCCGGGCATGCAATATTAAAAAGTATCATTAAAACTATTAATCGTGTTTCGTACCAAAATATTCATTTAAATTATAAAACACGTTTTTTACTAACCATCTTTTCAGCTCAGTCTACATAGTCTACATAGTCTATACATAGTAGAATGTAGAGCACGAGGATAATAAACTACAAAATATGAATATTATCCCAGCTTTTGTCCAACGGGCACATAATAAAATTAAAAACCCTTTGTTAAATTCATTCCAAGTCTCTAAGTGTATCAAACAAAATACATAATCCGTGATTAAGAAACTCCAGATGTGAAATATTAATAAAATAATAATACAAATATAAAAAATACCATATACAAATTAACTAAATTATTGGTACTGATAGGATTTTTTACGAAAAAATAAAGGTAAATAAAATATAATATTCTCGGCAGATATCTTGCTTGGATTAACTAAAGGTCATGGTCAATCCAAGCATTATAATAATAACGGTCTTATTAAATTTTTCGTTCTATGAAGACACAAAACTTTACTGCCCTTTATTCTACTGTGCCTAATTCGAGTTCGGCGAAGGCTTCTTTTAATATTCGCGTGAGCTGGTTAGAAGGGTAAATATGTATATTGGACATCAAACATCAATTACGTAATGTGTTTTGAAGCTAGGCATAAACTACCGAGAGATAGGAGAAGGGGTTAAAATTAGTACGTCATTCATGTACTTACATTGGTCATACTGTCCTGAAATGAACGATTGTATTGTAGCATCATTTTTACTTGTAACTTTTATATATACAATAAGCATATTAATTGTACTGGATATGAAGTATTTGTACCTATTTTTAATATTTGAATATCATCACGCCCAAAGTCGTCGGATGGGCAAGTCAAATGGGCAGCCCTTTTTTTTTTTAGTTGGGGAAACTCCCACGAGCCGTCACCCTCTGCTCGGGGAAGCAGAGGGCGGTGTGTCGGACTCGAACCGACTAAAACCCCAACGTGGCCTCCAGCGGCGCAGTTCCGGAGGAGCCTGTATCCCTACTGTCGGGACTATACGACTGCTCCTCCGGTGATGCGCGTGCCGCGCTACGCGGCCCACCTCGCGCGGTGGTGGTCGATGCTGTGCAGCCCACGCCATCAGTCGTCGGATGCACAGCACCGAGCACGCGCGCGCGTCGAGACATGCCAGGCCACCCAGCATGTCTCAACCACTCCGCCCAGTATTCAGACGCCGATCATCCCCGTGACCGGCGTCGTGGGCCCACTCTCGCGCTGTGCCCTCTGCTAAGCCAGAGGGGCACGCGGAGAGCGCCTCGTCGAAGGGGCCGCCTTCCGCCCGGCGACCCAGATTGAGAGCTTAGCCCTGTCGTCGCAGAGGGAGAGCATCGAGACGCTCAATCCCTCTGCGACCCACCACAGCGCGACCCAGCGCGCCCCTGTCGGGTTGCCGAGGATAGGGAGGCGAGCAACGACACACTCAGCTCCTCCTCTTCCTCGGCAATCCTAGTCCGGCCGCAGGGGGCTGCGGCCGGTGCCGCAACTGCTTGGTGGGAAATGCCGAGCAGTCGCAGCTCACCTCGGGGTCTCTCTTAGCTTCGGCCCTGTCCTGCACCAGGGCCTACTAAGCCCCCCCGGTACGCCAAACCGAAGACCCCAGCGGGGGGGAAATGGGCAGCCCTGCCAACCCTATTCAACCAAAAAATAAAACTGGGCTGGGTTAGATGGAAAATTTTGAAAACCCAATATTTTGGTATGGAGGTCCATGGGCATTGCTTTGTTCGTGATAATAGTCACAAAATTAATATTGAGCATAAACTAATGAAAAGATTTTATATGGTTCTTACAATAGACGGAAATGGCGCAACGGCATGATTAATGAGAAAAGTTTTGGCGCTACACAATAGATTATTATTATACAATAGTTACTTCGTTTTACACTCTGCTACTCATGCGAAGCCAAGGTATTAGCTAGTCATCATTTGTAATTTTTATCCAGCTCTAGCCTGCTAATACCCAGTGGCGGGACTAATCGGGGCGCAGAAGGGGCTGTCCGCCCCGGGCCTCTGGTCCTGGGGGGCCTTATATTATCTCCAAGTTCCTGTAATCATCATATATTTTGATATATGTGTCAGTGCCCCCACCCCCCTCAATATCGGGCAAGCAACACTGCTCGTACCCCTACTATGGACCTTGTACAGCTCTTTACCGCCCCAGGCCTAAAACAGGCTTACTCCGCCACTGGTAATACCCTAACAAATTCTACATTTACTCAGCTTTTTTAATAACCTTAATTAAACTGTTAAGCTCATTAGATCGTCCGTACACTTTCAACATGTTTCTATTAACTTTCTAAAATGATGTGTACTTACAACTAGGTATTACTAGCTAAGCAACAGCTTAGCTAGTAGTAGTAAGAGAAGTAACAACTCTTACTACTACCGCTGATAGTAAGCTATGGACATTTGTGCATCATCACGCCTGCAATCCCAAAAGCGATAAGCAATGAGATATATAAGATAGCAATCCTACCTTACCATTTTTGCTGAAAATAAAATTGTGCTGAATTATCTATACCACAGATTAATCAATACTAATATATAAATATTAAATATGTAAATATTAGTATTGATTGTACGTAGTATATTATTTTATATTATGATTTGTGTGTTTGAATTAAATATGCTCCGAAATTACTAGACTGATTTGAATAATTATTTCACCAATAGAAAGCTACTTTATCAGCAAGTAACATAGGCTAGTACTTTTTTATTACCTTATTCCCGTGAGAATACGGTAATAAAAAAAGCGGTGGTAGCTCAATGGTAAGGACACACGCCTCTTAACCGAAGAGTGCGGGTCAAACCCGGGCACGTACCTCTGGATTTTTCAAATCTATGTACGTATTTATACCACTAGCTCGACGGTGAGGGAAAACATTGTGATGAAACCTGCAAATTCAAACAACTTTGAATTTGTAACCATGATCCAAAAATTGTCTGGTTCCCCTATCTTAGGGTTACGAAGGTCAGATCGGCAGTCGCTTCAATGTAACTACCAGACTCGCTAAATCCTGGATCATGGTCTAAGCGGACCCCGTCTATGCACAGGACATAACGCTAGGAAGATGATGATGATTCCCACGGGAACAGGAACTACGCGAGTGATACCGCGGGTCGCAGCTAGTTTTATCTTTATAACTAACTAAACTAACTAACTAAACTTCACGCCACTTCCCTAGCGGGGTAGGCAGAGAGAACCGAACGCCATATGGCACGATCCTTACACACCTCACTCGCCTCTTCAACATTCATAATCCTTTTCATACAAGCTCTACGGTTTTTATGACTCCTAACATCACCTTCTTTTAATACACGACCAATCTGGTCGTGGTAGGTGAGCCTGGGCCTTCCGCGGCTCCTACATCCTTCCACATTCGCATTGTATATCTGTTTAGTCAATCTTTCGTCATCCATTCTTTTCACATGTCCGAACCACCGGAGCATGCCTCTTCTTACCTTGACTCCGACGCTGTCCTTCAGACCAACTCTCTTTCTTACATCATCATTCCGAACGCAGTCTGTGAGCGATACACCGCAGATTTTCCGCAGCGCACGCATCTCGACCGCGTTTATTCTACTTTCATGCTCTTTCTGCCATACCCAACTCTCGCTTCCATATGTTAGCGTAGGAATCAGCACCGCATTGTGTATGGCGAGTTGGGCCTTCTGGCTTAAGATTTTGCTACCTAAAAGTTTTCCTAGCGCTCCATTCACCCTATTCCCTGCATTCACTCTTCTTTCTATATCAGCGGAGTACCTTCCATCTCTACTAAATGCAGATCCTGATATACAATTTCATTCACTTATCTTTATCTTTACTTAATATAAAACAAAGTCACCGCTTCAGTCTGTTCGCTTAGATCTTTTAAACTACGCAAAGGATATTGATGCGGTTTTCACCAATAAATAAACTGATTCAAGTGGAAGGTTTACGTTTTATGGTAAAACGTGCGAAGCCGAGGTGGATCGCTAGTGAATTATAAAAAGGAACACTTATTATGTAGCAACTCAACCCAGCCCACTGTCCCATGTTGGTCTGTGACTTAAAAAGAATATGCCAACTGTGGTTCTTGCCCAGCCTGTCGTAAAAGACGACTAATGGTGTATCGGGTTTTGGGTGTGTGATTGTGTAGGCGACAGGTTAGCCGCTTGTCACTGCTTTTCACAATTTCCCATCTAACCCAGCCCGTCTTTATTTTTGGCTGTATGTGGTTGAAGGGGCTTGCTGCCCCTTTGACTCTGCCTACGCCTTCGGGGATTATGGGCGTGGTGTTATGTATGTATGTAACTCGAGTAATTCTGTCTGTCTTTGTTTCAGAGTATTGCCACCCATACGAGCCATTCAAGTGTCCGGTGGACGGCAACTGCATCTCCATACAGTATCTGTGCGACGGTGCACCTGACTGCATCGATGGGTACGACGAGGACTCGAAGCTGTGTACCGCAGGTGAGATGCGAGCTCGTCGAGTCAAGCACCAAACTAAGCATACATGCTAATGCTGTGCAACACTACATCACGCTTAAAACCCTCGTAAAAAGGTTAAAAGAGCAAGATTTAAACCATAGACGGATAGACATACTTAAATACGTTTATAAACATCCATGACTCTAGTACAAATGTCCATGTTCATCACACGAAACATTTGCCCCTAGCGGGATTCGAACCCGCGACCCTTGGCTTCGTAGCCAGGGTCTCTGACCACTCGACCAACGAGCCTGTCAAGTCAAAGTCAAAGTCAATATATTCTTTATTTATATAGGTTTCAAGGAAACACTTATAAATCGTCAAATACAGGTAAAGCCACAGCTATATGATTCTACCACCGGTTCGGAATGTTGTATCTACCGAGAAGAATCCGGCAAGAAACTCGGTAGTTACTCTTTTCAATACAATTTATACAAGGTGTACAACCATAATTAACTTTGAACCACGTTTTAGTGTGGGCCTGTTATAGAGTATCAAAATAAAAATACATAAATTACAACTAAAAACTTGACCCGACCAGAGCAGACCAGTCCCCAAGGGCAGCACCTGTTCCCAAGCATGACGAATGTGTCAGCCATCGCTTCACTCTCCAAGTAGGAAAATGGTGAAAAAAAAATTCAGTCGAATTGAAAACCTCCTCCTTTTATTTAAGTCGGTTAAAAGCAGTGTAAAGTAGCTTTCTAGATGCCTTCACAATCAGAAAAACCATTAGATTCATTTTACTACATATATTAACTACCTTAATCTCTTCGATAATTTGATAAGTAGACAAAACAGATAATATCATTAATATCACGTTTCTATTACTAAACAATGTTTATCACATAAACACATACCGCTATTTTTATTAAAATATAGAACCTGCGGTGTTTGTAACAATAATAATATTATATCAGGCTACATCACATACATTGATCTGACTCCGAGGTAAGTAGCTTAAGCACTTGTGTAACGAATATCAGAATCAACAGTTGTATTACAAATATATACATAAATATTATCGGATATTAACACCCAGACACAGAACAAACACAAGTATTCATCACACGAATGTTTGTCCTGGGTGGGGATCGAACCCACAACTCTTGGCGCATGCGGCAGGGCACTACCGAATGCGCCATCGAGCCAGTCAAATCGTAGTTATGGGCCCGAGCCACTATACCAAGTACTATCAACCGTATCACTAACTCTCCGGTGCAGAAAAACATCATAAGAAAACCTTTGAAAACGAAGGCACGCTTATATAATATTATCGTTCCCCGTTTCCGCAATAAACCCACACAATCCCGGTATATTCAACCTATGTACATTTACTCAGACACTTGTTTATTTTTACGAGGCCATTCCAGTTTGATCCTCAGCGCATAACGTGCTAGTAACATTACATCGTAAGTCTAACCTAGTAATTGGAATTTGTATAGGGATGCTAATTATATATTTGAATATTTGTGGTGATGTATCATAACTTATCTATATAATTAATAATATTAAAAAGAGGAAAAATTTTATTGTTTTTTGTTTAAAATAAACAGGCTCCGAAACAACTGCACCATATTAAGAAAATATTTACCAATAGAAAGCTACTGTACAGACTGGCTCGATGGCGCATTCGGTAGTAACCCTGCCCCATGCGTGCCCATACGCCAAGAGTTGTGGGTTCGATCCCACCCAAGATAAACATTCGTGTGATGAATACTTGTATTTGTTCTGTGTCTGGGTGTTAATATTCAATACATTTAAGTATATATTTGTAATACCACTGTTGATTCTGATATCCGTATCAGAAGTGCTTAAGCTACTTACCTCGGAGTCAGATTAATGTATGTGATGTAGTCTGATATATTTATCTATATTTATATATTTACTGTATTAGAAATTTAACATAGGCCATATATTATCACTGTATTTCCACGGGAACGACCACTATGCGGGTGAAGCCGCGGGACGCCGCAATTGTACATTCAAATTTCAAATTCAAATTCAAAACATCTTTATTTATATAGGCTTCAAGAAAGCACTTATAAATAGTCAATATACAAAAAAAATAACAAATAATACTACCACCGGTTCGGAAGGTAGAATCTATCGAGAAGAAACCGGCAAGAAACTCGATAGTTACACTTTTAAATGCCAATTATACAATTTTGTAAACTTAATTAATCTACACTTAAGACTAGATATCACTGCAGATGAACAATTCATTATGAAGTTAACCATAAATCTTTGTCATTGAGGAATTCTTCGATCTTGTAATAGCCCTTACTCATTAAAAATGATTTAATGCATAATTTGAATCTATGTAAGGGTAATGTTAAAATACTTTGTGGTAGTTTATTGAACATTTTAATACTTAGACCAATAAATGAATTACCACTTTATTGGAGTCTATGATTTGGAACAGCAAGTTTGTATTTATTTCTCGTATTAAAACTTTGAGTATTTGACTTTTTAGGAAATGATTCAATATTTTTGAATATATACATAATACAATCCAAAATGAATTGTGATGCTATGGTTAGAATTTTTATTTCTTTAAACTTTTCTCTAAGAGAGTCACGTGGTCTGAGGCCGTATATGGCACTGACTGCCCTTTCTGCAATACAAAAATAGTTTGTATATTGGCAGCAGAACCCCACAGCAGCAGACCGTATGACATATCGCTATGAAAATAACTAAAGTACACCAGTCTTGCTGTTTCAACATCAGTTAATTGTCTTACTTTTCTGACTGCTTATGCAGGTAGGAAGACTTAGTTCAAGTCTTCCTACCAGAGCCGCAATATGGGGACCCCATTGCAATTTAGCATCAATAGTTATTCCAAGAAACACGGTAGATTGAACTACATCTAGTGCTTCATCATTCATAATAATTGGCGTGCTAACTTGCCTTGTGTTAGGCATTGAGAACTAAACACATTTTGTTTTTTTTGCGTTAAGAAGTAAGTTATTAGTTGAAAACCAATGAAGAACCCGTGAGAGAGCGTTATTTACGTCGTCAAGAGATTCATTATGTCTATCAATTTTAAAAATCAGTGAAGTATCATCAGCAAATAATACTATCTCACACAAGTCCCTTGTAAAATATGGGAGATCATTTATATATAGAAGAAAGAGCAATGGTCCCAATATCGAGCCCTGGGGAACTCCCATCGATAATGGGGCACCACAAGAATTAGTTCCATTAACACTTACGATTTGGAGCCTATCAGTTAGGTATGACTTTAGCAGACTAACTGAGTTCCCAGAAACGCCATAGTGACGTAGCTTCTTTATCAAGGTTTTGTGGTCGACGCAATCGAATGCCTTCGAAAAATCACAGAATAAACAGTACATACACAGTATCATGCCTTTCATCTCCGAAGGAGTAGTCGTAGACCAAGAAGCAGCATGTTTCTTTATACTATATCTTAAACTTATTTCGTACACAAAAGTGTATTTCTACGAAAATCCGGATATACGGTATTTTACTCAAAAAAATGTATGGTCCGTAAGTTAGATTATCAAAAACTATTGAATACATATTTTTTGCTTTATCGAATACTCAAAAAATTACAAAGATACAACGCTTCAAAGATCCAAAATTGGGCACTTTCCGACACTCGGACGGTAAATTTGTACACACCTAGTGACGTCACGCGGTACTTAAACGCGCTGTATCTCCATCATTTTTTGTTGGCTAAACAAAATGTAAAATACGTAAGCAATATTTTTTTGTATTTTCAATAGTAGACTATACATTTTTTTTAGTAAAATAGCCTATATTTTTGTTGCATAGTTAGTGAAAAGTAGACAAACGCTTTTTTGCCGATAAAAATGTGACAATCACACCGTAGTTTGAAAGCGAAAACATATCTCAATTTCATAGGTATAACTATACTTTTCCTCATTTATCCAAACGAAATAACAAAACATTTTCCATTCTAAATAAATATACCAATTCCACGTATCCATTTAAAAGAAAGATTCCCCGAAGTGTCTTGCAGCTTTAAGACAAAGATACTGTTTAATTTAATACTGTTAACAGTAGCAACAGTTAAAATGTTCTGTAAAATACAAGGGACTTCCGTAAAAGCAGCTTTTCTTGAGAATATTGTTACAACACTACCGTGCTTGTTCTTAAATGAAATGGAAATGCGAGATGGTGCGAGAAAATCAAATTACTTTGTTTCAAAGTCTATCTGCTCGTTAGTGAAAAGGTAGGGTTGCTAACTCTTCAGATCTTTTGAAAGGACATAGAGCCAATATCTTAGTTAGTGGAACTTATTAAACAAACAAACATAGCATCACGCTCATAATCCCCGAAGGGGTAGGCAGAGTCAAAGGGGCAGCAGGCCCCTTTGACCACATTCAACCAAAAATAAAACTGGGCTGGGTTTTGGATACGATGGAAAGTTGTGAAAAAGTAGTGACAAGTGGCTAGCTCGTCGCCTACACAATCACATACCCAAAACCCCATATACCATTAGTCGTCTTTTACGACATGCTAGGCAAAAAACTCAGTTGGCACATTCTTTTTAAGTCCCAGACCAAAATCTTTAGTGAAACGATCTATGAAACATATCTTATCTATGAGCTTTAACCGACGGCTTTATTTATCAAAGTGTAGAATTTGTTAATTAGACTTCATCCGTAAACAAGTTATTTTGCTAATTAATAAGTAGATACTGGCACCTTGTCTGAATAAAGGGATTAAATAATATATTTCCTTACAATTAACGCAGGAGTAAAAAAAATATAATAATGAGCCAACTCTATCTACTTCTCTCAAATCTAATTGAATATGTGTACATTTAACAAAAATATAGTAGGTATTGACAGAATAATTAAAAAAACAAGGTAACGAATATACTAAGAGAGCAATGAGCATAAAATGGCAGCTAAGTAGAGCTGCCATCTTAACTCTAGATTTAACTCTAGATTTCTTTCTAGAGTTGCTTTAACGTACTTTATTGGTTAAAAAATGGCGAGCAATTGCTGCCCTAAATATGAAGTATCTAGAGTAAATATACTTCAATTTTGTAGACGATTATTTTTGTCCTAAGCTAGCAGCTTCAGGCAATCCGCTCTATGAAAAATGCTCTTAGAAAAATACGCTCGTCGTTATCCCGGCCATTTTTTTTCAGTGTTTGCTTAAACCCTGAAATGTTTTCCTTCTATTAGTAACCAGCTGACTCAAGCACTTTGTAACGCTCCGTTCTCGGATTTTCAATACCCATTTTTTTCCGTGCAACTTTAAATATTTTTTTTTCATAAAAAATTTCACTTGATAGTAACAAACACAACTAAAAAAGAATAAGCGAAATCGGTTCAGCTTTTCTCAAGATTTGCGCTTAGCAACACATACAGCGATTCATTTTTATTTATATTATAGATTATAGATTATAGACTAGCTGTCCCGGCGTACTTCGTAACGCCCTGTTCTGGGATTTTCAATACCCATCTTTTTTTTAACGCCGTCCAACTGGACAGTATGGTAACCAGTCATTGATATTTTAGGGAAGTTGGGTATATTATCATTCATCGAGCGAAACATGGCGAGCCGTGGTAGAGAGCGGTGGTAGCTCAAAGGTAGAGACACGCGCCTCTTAACCGAGGAGTGCTGGTTCAAACCCGGGCACGCACCACTAGCTCGGATTTTGGTTCCCATATCTAAGTATTGCGAAGGTCAGATCGGCAGTCGCTTCTACTTAATTTACCAGACTCGCTAAATCTTGGATCATGGTTAAACACGGGACATAACGCTAGGATGATGACGATAACCGATAGAGACAGTATTAGTTAAATGTTGTTACTCTACGTTGATCTTCTTTAAGATAATGATACTTACTTAATCAAATACCCCAAGAATTGGGCCAACCCAATGAATAATCCGGGAAGGCCCATTTAACACTCTAAACACTATTAATCGCCTATAATAAACCTTTTTTGACATAGCTTGTCGCCTACACAATCACATACCCAAAACCGTATATACCATTAGTCGCTTTTTACGATTTGCTAGGCTAGAAACGCAGTCGGCACATTATGTTTTAGTCCCAGACCAACATGGGACAATCGGCTGGATTAGATTATTATATTAGAATAAGTTGTTTAAAGTAAATGCTATTCCTTTTCAGCCAAGCGACCGCCCGTAGAAGAGACTGCGTCATTCCTGCAATCTCTTCTGGCATCCCACGGCCCCAACTACCTGGAGAAGCTGTTTGGCAGCAAGGCCAGGGATGCTCTGGAGCCGCTGGGGGGAGTTGAGAAGGTCGCTATAGCCCTATCAGGTACGAATGACTATAATTTTTATCGTTTCTTTCTTTTTATTCCGTCGTATACAAGGTTATTTTTAGACTGCCTCGTTGGTCTAGTGGTACCATGCGCCGCTTAAGGACCAAGAGGTCCCGGGTTCAAATCCCGGGTCGTGCCAAAAATTTTTGGCTGGGTATTTCAATATTGAAATCCTGGAGCCCAGCCCGGAGTTCCAAAATACATCCACTTAAGGGGTGAAACGGAAGTCCGAAATTTATATGGAGAAACAAGATAACGTAGACTTACAATATTTATTTATTATTTATTTTATTTACTTAAAGTTCTATTCAATGAACTACGTTACCCCGAATTTCGGGTGAAACCGCGGGTAAAAGGTAGTCTTTATATTTCTAGTTCTATAGTTCTAATATATTTGTAATATGTCCTTAAGTGTGATGACACTAAAGTCAATATAAGACAATATAAACTAAACAGGCTTCGGGATTTCACCAATATCTAGGTGTTATATACCTATTACAAATATTCAATGAGCCAGTCATTCAATGATTCATTTAATGAGCCGGCGGTTACCTATGACGTATTTATGAAGGGACTTTTTTCTTATCGACGATTTTATTTTATTTCGTTAATCCGATCATGTGAATGCCAGATGAATAGAAATGACAAACAAATAACTTTGATGATTCGCTTGTTACCCCTCAACTGACTCCCTCCAT
Source organism: Glyphodes perspectalis (assembly GCA_951394215.1). Lineage (NCBI taxonomy): Eukaryota > Metazoa > Arthropoda > Insecta > Lepidoptera > Crambidae > Glyphodes > Glyphodes perspectalis. The sequence goes on from OX596219.1 coordinate 11,588,951, forward strand.
TACAAGATGTAGCTACGCCGTTCGCTACTCCTGTAAGTAATATAGCCTACTTGTATGTTGTGTTCACGGACAAAATCTATTTGGTTTGATCCTCAAAGATCCTTTTTGGTAAATATTTGTTTCACGCTTTCACAAAAAACTTGTGAACTGATTTTTAACCGACTTCAAAAAAAAGGAGGAGGTTCTCAATTCGACTGAATGTTTTTTTTTTTCAAGTTTTAGTTTTGTGTGAAAGTTTAAAATTTTACTTACAGAACTGCCTTGCTCATTCTTATCCTAGCTTCGAGTGGGAATAGTGAACTTAAATTCTCTCTTCATTTTAGGCCATCTAAGAACGTACGATAATAATAATGTTCTCCTAACCGATATCGGTCACGGCGGCCATATTCAACGAGGATTCATCTGCGCAGGAGATATTATAGTGCACAAGTGTGTGCGCAAACACAAGTGCACTCTCTATTCCTTCACTTTCATAGTCCGGTGAGACGGTAATTAAACATGACCGGTGCTTACCGAGGCACGGGGCTGATTAAACCGCCAACTTCCTGACTTCGGACTGTTTCTGAGTATTTTCAATATTGCAATAACCAGCCACAAATTCTTGGTCCGACCCGGGATTTGAACCCGAGACCTTTAAGTCCTTAGGTGGCGCAAACTACCACTAGACCAACGAGGCAATCAAACCTACAATACGATAGATATCACCAATCATTTGACATACTTTTTAAGAGCTATCAAAACACAATTACTAATTAATAAAATCTCGTGTTACGATGTTTGTGGTCGAACTCGACCGGAACGGCTTGACCGATTTTATTGTTTTTTTTCATTGTGTATTTAGTATTTGGTATTTTGTTTTTTTTTTGTGTATTTGGTAAATACCAAATATACAAAAAAAAAAAACAGCTTGAAAAATACTTATTATAATTCTCATATTTATGAGAATAGGTCGCAAAGTATTATTCACCAGGTTTGGGGAGCCAAATCTCCATTTTTATCTCGAAAACGGGGCGGTACAAATTTCACCGCGACAGCTGACCAAATTTCAAATGAGCTTAGGTTAGGTTAGGCCTACCTACTGTTTTTTTTGGACTCTGGCTACCCCTTCAGAGAATACAAGCGTTAGGCAATATAATTATAATAAATTCTCTAGACTGACACACCAATTCCCTAGTTCCAAATTAAGCTTATGCTTGTGCTATGGTAACTATAGGAACGGATAGACATACCTAAATAAGTTTATAAACATCCATTACTTTTATTTATTATTTAGGTACATGACTCGAGTACAAAGGTCCTAGTTCATCACACGAAACAATTTACCCTAGCGGGATTCGAACCCGCGACCCTTGGTCTCTAACCACTTGACCAACGGGCCAGCCAATTTGAACGCAATATATGACGGGTAATAAAGTATATATTATGAAAATATAACAAATAACGTTTCTGTCTTTACAAGGGTCATGTTCCTTTTATTTTCTTTTTTATATTCACGCGGTAGCAAACAGGCGTGTGGCCATCATGATCATTACGCTACAATGTATTAGAAACAGTGGTCATATCTGTAATTAAATAAATAAATTCTCTAGACTGACACACCAATTCCCTAGTCCTAAACTATGCTTATGCTTGTGCTATGGATACTAGGCGAACGGATAGACATACTTCAATACGTTTATAAACATCCATGACTCGAGTACAAATGTCCATTTTCATCACACGAAACATTTGCCTCTAGCGGGAATCGAACCCGCGACCCTTGGTTTCGTGGTCGGGGTCTCTGACCACTCGAGCAACGGGCCAGCCATTTACATACGTGTTCAATATTTATAAGAAATTCTTTACATAAAGTCATAAAATATTGTAGAATTGACTAATGAGGAAAATATAGAACATATTTATGTAGGTACAAACACTTACAACGTTAATAATATCTAACAAAGGTTATCTATGAATGTAAACAATGTTTGTAGTACTTTTACTGTGCAAAATATATTACATATTTTATTTAAATATATTGCGTATTACATCATTCAAGTATTAAATTAATCAAAATATTTTTGCTAACACAATTATATTATAAGGTTTGCGGCTTAACACATGCCACTTTCATTAATTCTTAGGTACAAGCCCGATTATCAACTAAAAGTTATAAACTAGCTATGTCGGGAATAGCATTTTTTTTTCTAAATGAAAGATGCACAGTATTGTTATCATTCCAGCGTATATAAATGCAAACTCTTTAGACAATTTTGAGTTGTAACTTTAAACAACAACGTAGAAACAATATCACTTTTACACTATATTACTTAGGATGACAAAATAGTAGGTAAACAACTTAAGGTATCATATAATGATATCTCCGAAACGCAGCACGCTGGCATTTAATATGGTAGATGACACCACTTATCTAGACATACTTTTTATGAGCTGAAAAACGCAATGCTTCCATAGTTTTTGTATCGAAATACTTAGGTGTGAAAGAACGTCTTAGCATACCTACACAATTGACAGTTAAATGTTTTCAAATCAGTTAAAAACAAAATGTGCAAATAAATAAAATTGATGAATAATTTGGGGTCTTAAATAATGCATTTTATAATTTATGCCTTACTTGCGTGTGTCGTCATCATCCATATCTAAATGACACGAGGGAAAACCTCCGTATTCGTATTCCGCGATGCACTCATCGACAGTCTTCGAAAATCGCACGATGCTGTCGTTAGTGGCGAAGATCAGTGAACCATCCCCATCTATGACAAACCCATAGATGTCTTCAGCAGTCGCCACCTTCTTTGTACCGCCGGTCACAATCTTGAAGATGCCGGACGGAGTCGAGAAGTACACGTCGCCCTTAGCGTCAGTGTTGAAAGCGTTCACATTGAGATCTCCTAAATACAGTGTTTCGCCATCTACGATTTTCAACAGCTCTCCCTGTCTACAAAAATAAATATTTTTCCCATCAGTGGCCATGGTCTGTGCTGTCGTATTTTTCAGTTCAGGCACCAGCTCGGTAACACCGTTTTTGTGAATGTACGCTTTTTCATCCGGGTACGTGGTGAAGTAAAGGCCGTCCTTGTAGAACATCTGCCAAACGTTCTGATCGGTTATGTTCAGTTTGACGGCTCGCTTTGTGTCGTAATCGTAATTGTAGATGCCATCCTCACCGCCTATGTAGACTGTTCCACTCTCGGGGTCGACGGCATTGGCGAATCCGTTCACAACTGTAGGCACCTCCTCAGCGGTATTCTCCTTGAGGTTGAGAACGAGGGTTCTGAACATAATTTCTTTATCCTTCCCTAACGAATCGCTGAGGAACAAGGTGTTTCGGTTACGATCGATCGCCAGATGGTATGGTAAATAAACGTCTTTTTGAATGATTTCAGTCGTATCATTAACAGGGGCGCTGACGAGGCTCTGAATCAGTGAGGCTAGCCCGAAGAGTGATATTTCCAACTTCATCTGTAAAAAACCGGATGTGTGCTTGAATACAACGAACGTTGAAATTAAATGTTGTTATTTACAGAAAACAATCCAACAAGATTTGTGTTCGTTTTATCGTATATAGAAGCGAGAGAGGTGTAATGAGCGTGCCTTATGGCACTCAGTCCTCTCTGCCTACCCCGCTAGGCAATTGACATGAAGATAGTTTATTTTTATCAATAAATAAAATAATAACGATTTTATAAAACTTACCTTGAATGCTTCCACTTCCGCGGTTATTGGCGAACTAGTGTTTATCCTCAAAGGCCACTAACTTTAATACTAAAGCATTCAAGTTGAGGATATTAAGAGCGCAATTAGGGTTGTCGGAAAATCGATAGTTTAACTGTCGATAGTTTTAATCTAAAATTGGCCACTCCCTCAGTAGGATCGATAGCGTGGTTCTCAGAAATACTACTTAAATACAACTTTATCTATATCGATAATATGAGACACCAGTACCATCAATATTCAATTCAATCCCTCGATAATAGAGTTATTGATTAGTAACAATGTGCTATCAACTCTTAAGTGATGAAAGAGCCGATATTAATGCCTCTACAAGAAATGCCATTATGTCATTTAAGTGTATATTGATATGACGATCCTCCTTATTAATTAATAACGAACTATTAATTACTATTTGGTGAGATAGATATGTGCATGTGCATGGTCGATATTATTAGTATAAAGTACCAAAATTCTATTGAAAACATTAATTCTCACTTCGTTTCTCTGCATAAACTTTAAGAAGACATCTTAGTGTCCTAAAAATTATTAAAATATCACAGTAGTGTCCCACCGAAGGTCGGTTTCTGTTCGAAGCCGAAGCCAAAGTCGAATATTCAGCTAACGCCGCAAAGCCGAAGATTCGGTCGGACACTAAGTATATGATAATATAACCGGTCTGACGGAAAAATATATATACGCACCACGCGTCATTCAATAAATTGGTATCCATAAAAGTATAAAAAAAATTACTAATAACGTAACAAGGAACGCTAAGCAAAAAGCCAATTAAAACAGCGCGAATTGAAGATTTTTAATAAAAAAATATAAAATCGGTTTCCTAGCGAAGATGATTTTGATCCTTGAACAACAAACTGACATTATTATTAGGATTGTGGAATTCAGAGACGAAAACGTCAAATCTAATAAGTCGAAATAGAGGGTCAACCTCGAAATGAGAGGTAAAAAGCGAAAAAGTCGTATAAATATTGTCATTCTAAAAGTGTTCTCATATGTCTCTTAAAATCTCGTGTCCGCGTCTTAAGATATTTAAGGTCGAATGGCCCAAACATAACTTTTTTAGATATCATTCTCAAGATCTAATCCTATTTGCATTTATTATATACTAGCTATGCCAGCGGTGTCACCCGCGCTTATGGTTAATATTATAAAGACTATTTCCGTCATACATGATTTCTATTTAACTTTAACCATTAAGGCTGCACAAGCGACGGAAGCTTAAAAAATACTCCACTACTCTGCTCCTATTGATTGTAGAATCATATCTCTTTGAACTGTTTTTGACGATTTATAAGTGTTTCTTTGAAACCTATATAAATAAAGAATATTTTGACTTTGACTTTTGACTTTGTAGCGTGATAAAAAGTATACTATAACCTGCCCAGGAGTATGAAGAATAATTGTACCAAGTTTCGTTAAAATCCGTCGAGTAGTTTTTGTTTCTATAAGGAACATACAGACAGACAGACAGACCGACAAAAAATTTACTGATTGCATTTTTGGCATTAGTATCGATCACTAATCACCCCCTAATAGTTATTTTGAAAATATATTTCATGTACAGAATTGACCTCTCTACAGATTTATTATAAGTATAGATATTGTAGATGACAAAATTCTCTACAACTTTTGTTTGAAACTTTTTTTATATCGAACATCGAACTGCTTTTTTTAGCTAAAGATCGCAAAGTGTAAGGACAGTTAATCGTAGATCTCAGTTTATTATTGGGTTTTTTTACATACATAACATCACGCCCATAATCCCCGAAGGGGTAGGCAGAGTCAAAGGGGCAGCAGGCCCCTTCAACCACATTCATCCAAAAATAAAGCCGAGCTGGGTTTGTCGCCTACACAATCACACACCCAAAACCCGATACACCATTAGTCGCCTTTTACGACAGGCTAGGCAAGAACCACAGTTGGCATATTCTTTTTAAGTCCCAGACAGTGGGAAGTGGGCTGGGTGTTTGGATGGAAAGCTGTGAAAAAGGAGTGACAAGTGGCTAGCTCTTCGCCTACTCAGTCACATACCCAAAAGCCCGTAAACCATTAATCGCCTTTTACGACATGCTAGGCAAGAACCACAGCTGGCACATTCTTTTTTTTTGTCCCAGATCAACATGGGCCAAGTCCCAGACCAACATGGGACTACTTGGTTTTTCTTCGACATCGATTAAATATCACTTAACTACTAATTAATACCTTATATTTATAAATTTAATATTTTTCAAAGAAATGGGTGACTATGTAATGAAGCAACTCTATTTTATCTTATTTAGTTGAATGCCTAGGGGTTTTGACCTCGGACTAGGTACGGTTAACGTTCATGAATCTTTGTAGTTGAGGTAGCATTTTGTTTATTGCAAAGTTTGCCAAAATTTTTCATATATACTAAAATAAGGTTGTATATCATAAAATAAAATTTTAAACTTCATATTTTTCTCTATTGTCAATTTCTTCCGGCCAGGCAGCAATTTTAGATTCATCCACTTACTTATTTGTGTGTTATAGATGAGTAATATTCAATATCTACTTATATATATATTATATATTTATAGTGGTGAGCCATATTGGGTATTTGTACGTCATCCCTATGTACGACATTAAGGATAACACGGTTTTTAATACAAAACTTGTTTAAACAAGGTAAAAGTGTTGAACTGAAATGAAATGTGTCAAAACCGGACCCGTACGTCTGGATTTTTCTATGTAGGACGTATTGGACATTTCCTTATAATATAAAACCTTATTTGAATAAATACGAAACTTGAAAACTATTTGTACAGAATTATAAATAAAATAGATTGCAATAGTTTTTTTAATTACTATGTTATATTTTGACAAAAAAATATTTACATAACCTTAAATCAAGTAACATTCAACTAAAAACTGTTGTACGCGTGATACATAACTTGCATATTATTCAACCGAACCGGCCATTTTTTTTTAAAATACTCCAGAAGGAATATTTTTTAATAGCGTAAGTAGGTAATTTAACTAAATTTTTCTACACGTTGTTAATCCCGTTTTATGCGAACAACAAATATCATCCCGGGTTCTCTAAAGCCTAATCCACGAATTTGTTGAGATATCTTGTTTTGCGTTCGTTTAATCAAAGTCTGGATTTCAGATTTAGGGTATCAATCATCTCCTAAATCTGGTTTTATCCGGCGGGATAGGTTTCAAGCTTATTTATTATTCAATAATTTTGCGCCTTTATACCTACTACTATTTACAGAATTAATGGGAAATCCAGAACCCGGCTATGAATAATAAAATTACCCATCATATCATTCATAGCTTGACATTTTAGGTAGGTAGGTACCTATATCATGATTATTCGATATTGAATAAATACGTTCATAAAACTAACGTAGGTATGTCTTATTTTATTTTATTTCTTACTTACATAATTACTTACTTACTCCCTTGGATCTCGTATACAGTTCCTCAAACAAACAAACTATGAAGCATAACAGTATTTAAAGTTTTTTTTTTAAATTAGCCATCTGCATCTGACCCACATCATCTTACATCATCATCATCTTACCCACAATAGACGGTATTTACTTGTATATAACATACGTTTACATTAAGCCCTTAACGTTCCAGAATCCCAAACCATCGAAGACTTCGGCGCAGCCCTGCACCTGATGCGATCAGACCTGGAACACCTCCGCTCCGTCTTCATGGCAGTTGAGAACGGGGACCTCGGCATGCTCAAGTCTCTCGGCATCAAGGACTCCGAGCTTGGCGACGTCAAATTCTTCTTGGAGAAACTGGTGAACACCGGTTTTCTCGACTGAATAGCACCGGAGTCAGCCTCTGATTACTACCACGTTGTCCAATTCGGCCCTATTAGTTCCTCCTTCTACAGTTACCTCCCTTACGACTCCGTCAAGTACAGGAGAAAGTGAACTCCCTTTCTTTTCTTTAACCAGAGAGAATGATGAATGCCTGATTCAGCTGGTCTTTGTGAGAGTCAGCCTGTAGTTCGACTTCTACAACCGGCCACGTAGATTCTCTACACGGATGACTCTCACACACGATTTTGATTCCCAAACCGTTAGTTAGATAGTGAAAAGTGTATTACTTTCAAATTACCCTAGGATATAGGTATATTTTTGTATTAAAAAGCTTTGTTAGAATACCAATGGTCAATTACGCAGGCTATATCGGGGTAACTCGCGTCTGTCACTCGAATGCAGTGAAAGAAGGCAACATTTTGATTGTAAGGTAGACGAGACGTGACACGATACATAATTGTCATTTACACACAACTGAAACACCTTAAGCGTGATCCCTTGCCTATTTTTGCAATACATAGAAACAGAGATCTGAAATACTCTTGAGAACTGTTTTGATGCAAGAGGTAACTGCATTCGACTGATGTCCCTGTTGTAACCTGCGGTACTTGAGTGAGTGTGTTTGCTTCTGAATGTCGCCCTTCGTACCTATCCCTTTTCTACCCAAAAATGTCAGAGGCGGCTCCATTGACACGCGTCCATTCTAAGCGAGATATAAAGCTAAGTCGGTTGATTTCACTCGATTGAAAAAAAAATGTCCCTAGGTTAATTATAAGAATCGTTGAAAGAATGCATGCGCTTTATATCTGGCTATTGGAAAAATCCAGAATAGGACCATGGATACATATCATTTTAAATTAGCTCGTAGGATAAAATAAAATACATATCATAGTTTATAATCAGTAGTGAATAAATACAATTATTTTAATATGATCGGTATTGTAGTGTTTTATGAAACAATTTTATAGGCCCGTTTCGTAGGAAATTTTGCCAGCAAATATTAAAATCTAAAGCATGTTTAACGGTGCTGCACTTAAATCCACAGACATATCAAAATTATGTGATTATTATAATAGATTAGATATTATGTGTGGTATTTATAATAGAGTTAATATGTAGTTGCAAAATGAATCTAATTAGTTAGTCATAAAACCTTAACTAAATCTACCTTTCGTCTCAACGATTTGTTATATCATCCTTTAATTGGTGTTGTATTATAATAAAACTTTTGTCAAATGCGGGCTAAGAAGACAACGAATTACTATACTTGTAACGTGATGAAATACGTCATCTTTCACGTTAAAATTATTAATTCGAACATGCAAACAGCAAGATAGTTTGAGGAAAACATACTATTTCTGATAAAGTCCATTGCTACAATGTGCAATAATATAATCTTCAGATTTCCAGTAAACATTTCCAACATCAAAAACTTGTTGACATTTAATTGTAAAAGATTCTTAACTCAATATGAAGATAATTCCTACTATATTTTGTTGTTTGTACTTCGACTGAAAGTGTTAAGAATTTTGTAAGGAAATAATGGCTTGATAGCAGGTAACAATTTTGATACGAGATTTCCACAACTTCTACAGTTGAAAGAAAGGATTTTGGTAGAAGCCTGTATTTGCCAGAAGTTGTATGGCCCAAGGACCATATGGTCTAAGTACTCCATCGCCAAACTCAAAACCTGTAGCAAAAGTCTATCTCCGTTACAAAAATATCTATTATAGCTGTTTATAAATTTACTATTTTATCTAAACGTAGATAGTATGTAAGTAAATTAAGAATAGGAACAGTATACAACTCGTCTATAATTTTAACTTGCGTCAGATCTGACAATTAGACCGTCTGCAAAGCGAACAAGCTGTAGTCGATATTATATGTTTCAAATAAGTATAAATTAAAAGCTTATCTTAAATGACAAATCAATAAATGAATCATCTTGAAATTGGGTTTCATTTGGTAATTTTGGTTCAACCCCCGGTTTTTTTTATCAGTAGGTAGGTACTGTAGGTAGGTAACTTTTATTATCAAACGTGTTGCAAAAGTAAAAGTAGATCTATGTGGCAGTATATAGGTCTCAGACATATGGAGCCCTAAAATTAATAAGATTGAAGATGGCACAAAGTTTAAATTTTTTTGGCTGAATGTTAAGAGAGCTAGCTGCCCCTATGACTGCCTGCCCCTTTTGGGATTACGGGCGTGATGTTAAGTATGTATGAATTTATTATTACTTTTAACAGCCAAAACCTGAGGAAAGCCTTAAATCCAGTACATTAAACGTACAACACGGACTTGTAAAAATAAGGACTCTACGCCACTAACTAACTAGGCGTTGAAGCTCCAGCTTGACACGCAACTTACGTCACACATTGACTTGGTATGCGCTGCAAATGACAGATTTCCGAAATCTGGTATCCATATGAACCTCACTCATACATGCATATATAGGTAGGTACGTGACTTAATGCTGTAGTACGACATGGCGATCTTCTTTTTTACTAGTCCGTGACGTACCTAATAAGACGTTTCCACCAGAGCTAACTAGCGCTGTGCAAAGTTAAGTAAATGCGAAATGCAGCGATTCTATTGGTTCTTAACTAGGTAACCCATACTTTGACGCATCCACGCACATCACTGGTAACAACGCAGCCTACACCAGGGTGCTTAGCCAAATGCGCGCCAGCGATTCCATAACGAACTTCGCTACTGCTCGCGCACAAACTTGTTTACATAAATACATATTATTACTCTTTGTTATATACTAAGAACTCATAGTGCGGAACTCGGAGTTAGTTCCCGATTTTTCCACCTGAATAAGTCTGTGGCGCGATACTAGCGTTAGAGAATTTCGTTATGGATACGCTGACGCGCATTCGGCTAAGCACCCAGATTAGTTCCAAGACACTGATTGAATAAAAAACAAAAGAACTACCTCATTTCTAAACGGATTTCCTAATGATCGTTTATATTTTTTTTATTTGATTTAAACAATAACGATGGTATCGGTCGTCTATTTTAATTAACAGCAACCAAACCTCCACGAGATTATCTAACTATACTAATATTATAAAAAGGAAAGATTTGTATTTTTGTGTGTGTGTATGTTTGTAATGAATAAACTCAAAAACTACTGTGCCGATTTCAAAAGTTCTTTCACCATGGGAAAGCTACATTATCCGGAAGTAACATGGCTATATCTTATCCTCATATTCTCACGGGAACGGGAACTACGCGGGTGAAACCGCGAGGCGCTGCTAGTAAATATATAACTTGCCAACGATATAAAATAGAATGCTCCTTTAAGTTTCATTCATTTATCGGTTAGTCTGTGTGATAACTATGCTTCTCACACGCCCTAATTAATATAATTCTATACAAACATATAAAAATGAATCGCTGAATATGTTGCTAAGCTCAAATCTCGAGAACAGCTGAACCGATTTTGCTAATTCTTTTTTAGTTGTGTTTGTTATTATCAGATGAAGGTTCTATATTCTAGAAAATATATAAAAGTTGCACGGAAAAAAAATGGGTATTGAAAATCCGAGAACGGGGCGTTACGAAGTGCGCCGGGTCAGCTAGTACAAATATAAATAAGCATTTTATTTTGATTGCTCATAAATCTTATCTACCTATTATCAAATGGCCTACTCAGGGCAGGGGGGTTACATCACCCAGCTATAGCAGTCCTGCTTAACAACTGCGCGATTGATCAGACTAAATCCACGTGGATTTAAAACCTTGTATCCTGAAGCCCCCTTGAGACTTGGTAGTTCGCTATTGGCAACTATATGCTTATTCAATCGGTACACAACTTTTTGGTTCAAATCTTATTAACTATATGATGTTAAAACAAATAAAATATATATTTAGGTAAATTATTTTATATTTTCTGGGTTTTCGTCTGTCTACTCAGCAAATCACGGTCACAAATATTAAAGGTATTGTATCAACACATTAAAGAACAGTACAAATTCAGATCTTAACACAACATTTATCCATAAACTATAAATTAATTTAAAGCTTAAATATTTGAAAAAAACAATTCAAATTAATAAACATACAAATTATTGACTTATGCTTTAAGGCCTATATTTCAAAACGATCATTGATGACTATTCACAAATTCAAAATTAGCAATGATAAGGTTGTATCTCATAACACTATGAGGCCGGGTCTACAACAAGATCGGGAAGACTGAAGAAAAACAAAGCCGTAAACGACGGACGAAACATTCAAAAGATTTCTCGCGCTTGTTACCTCTTCGCTACCCGCCAGTTCCCCGCTCTCGTCATAGCTGAAGCCTTATGGGCACTTTCAATCCTATTAAGTTGTAATATGCATTGACAATTCAATGCATCTGTAGAAGAAGGTAAACGATTTATACCCTATATAATTCACAATAAGAACAAAAACCAATTTGCAATTCATCTATCTATGATAACTTTTAATGCATCTAATAATCATTTCAAAATACAGGCTAGTACCATTTATGGAGATGCTCCATCATTCGACAAAATACATTGCATTGAAACAAACACTATACAGAAAATTGCGACAAAGTTCCATTTCAGTTTTTTAAATGAATGGTAAGGGCTCGATATATTTGATTCATTATCTATGTGATGTAGATACTTTCCACTATTTACTTAGACACTGGTTTAATGCCATACGTTATAAAAAATAATAATAATACCTTCCTAACAAAAACTTACGTATTACTACGACAGAACAAAAAATATAATAGAAAATAGGTAGATATATAAATGTCTAAGCACTATATAATACCTAAGACAACAAAAGTAGCAACCAGACTGCTAAAGTGTATTATTTAACTGATCACTAAACAGATATACTGGTAAAAGTTTGGACAATTTGTCCACGCGAATGTATATTATGCTATACTGTATTCTATTTTATATATACAGTATCAATGATCAATGATCCTTACCATTGTAAAGGATACTATTTAAGTATGTATGTACTATTATTATATAGATAATAGGACTCCACCACTGAATGCTATTAAATGAGAACTGGTTGGCACCAGCATTGACTGGAGAAGGTGGGAATATCTGCCAAACAACTCATATTTATAATAAATGGCAAATTTCACTCACATTTAAACTGTTCTCATTGTTCATCTCAAGGGCAATATCAAAAAACAAGATACCATATTGTGATTCAAAAAATAATATTTTTTGGGTGGGATACCAAAAATTTAAAAAAATAGAACAAAAAATATGCAAAACTAAAAGTAAATATTAATAGTTAACAAATATTAATAGAAACATAAATAAATAAACTTGCATTTTATAAGAATTCTGTGACAGTTGGAAATTAATATTCTCATTGAATTCTTTTCACAAGTCAGAAGTCTAGTACTTTTTACTAGTCGGTGATCTTTGTTGTAATGAATCATAACCAAATAATTAGTATATTTTTTGCATTTATTATGCGCAAAATGCCGCAAAGTAACTGTGCATTTGAATTTTTTTTAAAATAAATAATAGATATATCCTATTGGATCACTCTATTTCTGTAAGCTCTTGGTAATGTAATAAACTCTTATATTTGGATCAAATAGATAGACAGAATAAAGAGCTCCAAATTGAATATTAACATGCGGCAGTAAACATCTCCTTTTGACTTCACTTAGCATCATATCCTAAGAATAAACGGACTACATACATCCTACATTACTCCAAAAATCCTTAAACTATTTTACAACATAAAGTCCTGAGTTATAAACGCACACTACACATCTAGTTATTCAATTTCTTTTTCCCCGTTTTCTATTAGACTTCTCCCGTAGCATGTCCTCTTCATCCATTTTGTTATAATGTGAATGAATATGAGCTAACAATTTCTTTTCCCTAGAAAACTTCTCATCGCACATATTACATGCATACTTATCTTTATCTTTGCTTTCTGTGTTTCCTTTAGATGCCGGAGTGGACGTCGATATTTGGGACTCTTGGATTATATTGTCTGTTGGTAAAACATATGACGGCTGTAGCAATGGGTCTACATTGATAAATGTGAAGAATGAATCCTTGGGAGGGGCATTATCTTCTAGAGTCACACTATACGGCTGCTTATTAGCATCTGGATCTTCCTTACTTTCGTGTCTGGACTTTTTCTGACGTTTTTTAGTTGGTTCTTCGACAGGAGGCTGTGGCTTTGTTGATATTAGCAATTTACTGGGATTTCCTGTTTGTACTATTGTATATGACTGTTTCTTCATTGCAGGCGTTGTAAAGGTTGGCTCAGGCACTACAGGTGGAGGGTAAATGCTGGAATGATGGGGCAATGTTGAAAATAAACCAACAGGATATGGCTGATCGTGAGATTCCTTTGGAGTTTGCTCTGTCTCTGGAGGCGAATCGTCTAAGTCAATGACTTCAGTAACAGCTTTACTTCTATGAGATGAACCAACACCTGCACTGTCATTTTGTGCTTTTCCATTAGACTTGCGATGCTTAGTCTCAGCTGTCTTCGTGGACTCTTCGCTTTTCCGCTTTTTAGGTTTTGAGGTACTATCTTCATCATCAATTTTTACAGCTTCTACATCTAATGCCTCTTCAACTAGCTGGAAAGTGTTATTAGGACCAGGAACTAACTTATACCGAGAATTTAAACTTGGAATACTAGGAAACTGTACAGAAGGGGCGGAAGTAGATGGGAGCGTTACTAGTGGTGGTGTAGGTTTTGGCATTGATTCTTCCACTGGCGTTACTGTCATGCCAATCATTGGATTGTTATCATCACGTTTAACCTTACTAGCCGGTCCTATTTTTGGTTTAGGCCGAACAGACTTTTTGACTTCTTCCTTAGAATTCGCACTAGAAGTCTTATTTTCTAAGGGCCTTCCTAACTCTCCATCGATTTTGGTATTTATATACTTAACTACAGGAGCTCTAGGTGGCTCAGGCGGTATAATATTCTTTGTAAAATCTAGTTTTGGGACACCACCAGTTTTTGAACATCCGTGTGTCATCACAACTTCCTTCTTCAAGAAGTTCCTATTACACAATTTACATTGAAACAGTACTCCCACACCATTTACTTTTATTATACACACATGATCCATGATGTCGAACGGTTTAGGTGGTTCCTCTGGCTTAGGTTCTTCTTTCTCTTTTATTAGTGATTCATCCTCATTATCGCTGGAACCTTCATCTGAAGATGATTTAACTACCTTCTTCTTATTCTTATCAGTGCCCACTTCCTTTGAATCAACATCCTGTTTGTTTGTCTTTTTCGTATATCTCTTGTAGTCCGGCAACCCGTCAAGCAATACATCCTTATTCTGAGACCTAGAAGTCCTTGTTGGTAAAAACTTTTTATCATATTTTTCTTTATCAGAATCAGATTCCACTTTAACATCAAAATTACTTTTGGTCTGCTTTTTGGAAATTGCTTGTGCTGACTCAGTTTTGGGTTTCAAATCTTTCTTAAATAGAGTTGGTGAAGCTTGTCCTTCAGAAGCAGAACTGAGGGGTATATCTTTAATCCCTTCCATAGCTTTTTTAATTAATGCATCACAGATGTCATCATTGGAAATGTTGCTTTTATTCAATTTCTCCTCCCAAATAGCCCTTGTTTTAGTTTTGGTGGTTGGGTAGTCTTTCTTACCCAAAGCTGTGTGTAGGCTATGCTGTGTTTTGATGCATCTCTGGATAAATTCATATAGCTCTTCCACTTTTGCTGAACATCTAAAGCAGATTTTGTGTGGCAAGTCATCATTTTCTGCAATCTGAAAATGAAAACAGGGACATTTCAACACAAATAACAGAAAGGAGAATGAGATCTTCTAATTAGGTGAATTTGTGTTTTGCTAAAACATCATTTAAATATTCAACTCAGACTTCTGAAGGTACATTACTTATACAACTAGAAGTTGCACTATCAAATGTTAACTTAACCATATATCTCATGGCATTCATAAACATTTTTTTAATTAATGAGAACTATTTCGAAAGTAAAAAAAAACTTGGTATGTGGCATCCAAAACAGGTAATTTTGGTGACAGTATACTCACCCTGAATGGCATTAGTTCGTCTATTTTCTTCGCAGTTACCTTGTCTGCATCGAAAATGTTAAGAAAAGGCCCATCTTTCGACTCGCAGAGCCTGCAAACTTTCAGGAAAACAGTCTGATTGGCCGTGCAAATAGCAGCCGCGATCATATCAATTTCACTTTTAAAACTTGACTCCGGAGCAGTTGTTGCAGGCTTCGCAACTTTAGATTTTGTCTTTTTCTTCCCCATTTTGTTTTAAAAAGTCTAAGAAGTTATTAACGAAAACAAAATGCTGGCTGGCGAGCTACCTGGCTAGTTATAATACGTTACTTAATGTAATTATATTAATATTAATTATATAAAACAGCAGACATTTTATTAGCACCTATCTATAACACTTAAAAATTGGCTTATTGATACAGCTGGCAATAGTCATATTAAGTAAAATATTTTTTAGATTCACAAAACATGGCTGAAGACAACATAGGTGACAGAAACATATGAACGGCATAGATTGTAGAAAAGCAGCAGCGGATGTTATGTAGAGGTAAGCTGACATTCTCAAACACAAATCCATAATCGAGATTTAAATTTATTTATCACGATAAAAAATCTTTAGAAATCAATTTGATATGTTTTATTCCCTAATTGACTTATTATCCATTTTTCCTAGTTATCCATCGCTTTTTTTCGTAAACAAATAAATAGTTTTTACGTTAGTAGGAGTTTTTTGACAATGGCAACATTTATTTTAGTCTTGTTGGCCGCCATCTTGAAATTTAGTATTGTGCCAGTCGGGGGGGCGGTGACATTATTTTACCCGTCATCGTCATAATTTTGTGAACTTGTTACAAAAAACGCGAAAATAAGTGTCGTTTTGCGGTGTAAATAGTTTATGTCAGGACTGAACGTGAGGATGGCGGGTCAGACTATAAACGATAGGTTCCTGGCCGCTCGGCACAGTATCGCCGGCCAAGGACTAGCAAAATCAGTATGCAAAGCTACCACCGAAGAAATGATTGCCCCCAAAAAGAAACATTTAGATTGTGAGTATTGTTATGATTTAGCTGTAGTCGTAAAAATTGGTTTAACACTAAGCCGCGGGTGCGATCCGTATCGCCTATTGGTGACAGAGTAATGGTCGATATCGCTGATCTTGAATATCCGTTCCACTCGTACGTTCCAAGTTCACTGGACGTCATAACAAATTTCGCTGGGCTATCTCATCAAAACATGTTAATGTGAGGCCAATTAATTTTTGTGTCGAAACATTTTTACATAATTGTGTCTCACGGCTCCACAATGCAACTTGACACAGTTTCGCTATTATGTCATGTGAAAGAACCGGGGGGATGGCATGTTACTGGTAGATGTAAAAAGTGGATTGTTGCTATTGGTTTTATGTAAGAAGCTACATTTGATCGTTATTGGCTATGTGCATAATATCAGTATGTATTAAACGCCGTCTGCGTAATATCTTGCTGTTTTCATGTACTAAGTGTTAACCTGTACGCTTTATAGATTTTGTGTGGGTAGTTCCATATGTCAGATATATTTTCTTAATTAAATAATGTGAGAGAAAGTATACATTTCTGATTACAATCGACAAAATGTTAATAAGTTTACTAGATAAATCTGCTGAAATCTGTTCCAATCATATGGGGACTCAATTGAACCCATTTACAAGCATAGAATACATAAGCTCAGTTTAATTATGGTTCACCTTTAGCAATGGGCTACATTAGTGTTAGGTTAAGTTAATTTACAACCTACCTATTGGAATGAGGTGAAAAAAGTAATGAATTTATATTTAATTTCATGGAAAGTATATAGGTAGGTAATATATTTTTATAAAATTAAAGATTGCAATAGGTAGGTATATGACTATTGATTTTTATGCCTTTTAAGCAATCATATTTGGCATCAAATCATGAAACTGTATTTATATCTAGTAAATCTGGTTGAAATAGGAGTATTGTATCATTCATTAGGTATTATTGTTATCTGCATTTTAAATTTGTAAATTACCCTGAATAAGAGATTTACTAATACAAAATTCCAATGGGGTAATTTGTATCAATGTTTTTTGTTTTCGTCAGGGCCATAAAATTAACTGATGTTTTTAAAATCCAAATCTTTGAGAAAGGGGCTTGAAGGTGAAGTTTCACCTCCACTTCTATTTGTATTTATTAATGATGAATAATTGACACTCTTCAGAGTGATGATGAACTTGATGTACCTACATAGTGATAATTAATGTTATATCTGCCCATTTTTCAAATTATATTCCAATTTCTAGCACAGTAAGAGTAGAATTTAAATTAAACAAATGCTATCAGTATATACAATACTTTTTCAATTTCACATCTTAAACAAATAGATTGGATGCCAATCCATATAACTTTTAAGTAATATACATTTTTGTTGAATTTTTAGTAGGCTAACTTTGTTATATCTGTTTATGCAGATATTTCAGTTTACTTTACTTGAACAAATAATTAAATTGTTAATTAAAACCTCAATAATAATTAGGTACCTGTTATATTTATGGTTTATAGATCCATGCCAATATATTATCATAGTTAATGATATAACTGAAACCAAAACATTATTGGGCTTTTTGATCTACATATAATCATGCCCATAATCCCCAAAGGGGTAGGCAGAGTCAAAGCAGCAACTAGACCCCTTAACCACATGCAGACATGGGCTGGATTAAATAGAAAATTGTGCAAACGTAGTGACAAGTGGCTAGCTTGTTGCCTACACTATCACACACCCAAAGCCCGATATACCATTAGTCACCTTATACAACATGCTAGGCTAGGAACACAGTTGGCACTTACTTCTTAAGTCCCAAACTAACATTTACCAACAGGACTTTAAATCTGTGATTTAAAAAATACCACAAAATGTGTGTTTTTGTTGTTCAGAAATGAAGATAATGTTCGTTACAACTGAATGTTTGTTGTCATAAGTACATTGTTGTGATTGTAGAGTGATAATGAGACATGAACATTTCCTGTGTTATCACATTATTGTGTCACAGTCCATGTAAAAGGAGAACCCTCAGACAAATTGATATTACTCTCAATATAACTTGCATAATTCTGTGGTGGTCATGCAAATATTCATAATCTATTTCGGAATACAGTAAACATATCTGATTGATCATCCACCAAGTTTTTCATAACTTATTTAAAATTGTTATAGATGAGAATAAAAAAGTATTACAACAATATCAAGACCTTTTAATAAAGAAGTTCTAATATATATTTTTTTAACAAAATTTATTTTAATTATATGAATGGTGTCAATATCTTTATGCATATATTAATACATTCATACATACATAACATCACGCCTATAATCCCTGAAGGGGTAGGCAGAGTCAAGCGGGCAACAGGACCCTTTAACCACATTCAGCAAAAAAACAAATGTCCCAGACCAACATGGGACAATGGCTGGGTTAGATGGAAAATTGTGACAAGTGGCTAGATTGTCGCCTACACAATCACATACTTATAACTTCATATACCATTAGTCGCCTTTTACGACATGCTAAGCAAGATGTTTCTTGCCTACTGTGATCAGTTTGCACATTATTTTTAAGTCCCAGACCAACATGGGACCTACATAATATAAATGTAGGTAGATAAACCTACATACATGTGAGTATATTTCCTGGAAAATAGTTTATTACCTGAGTATGTTGTAAACCAATTTCTATTTATTTAGTACTAGCACCTAAGACAGAAAATTGCATAGTTATTATCAGAAAAATGTTTACATTTATTACAATCAGTTAGGTCAACCGCTTAGGGTTTAAAACATAAACTTACTTTCACTTTTACAATTTTAGTTAGGTTTTTATTTCTCTAAATAAAAAAGACTTATTTTTCACCATATGAGGTTATGCAAAGTGTAATAAAATGAACTCGATTGTACATGACCAATCATTTTATTATTCAAGTATCAATCTCTAATTGAAGCTACTTCGCAATTTGTTGTTGCTAGTGTATACATCGAGAACTTTCGTTAAGAAATCAATCAAATGGACACTTGACTTATTAATAATTCGATACAGTTCTCAGTTCAGAAATCAGCTGTTAAAGGTCAAATAGACTCGAATACTCAAGGTAGGTTTCATTGACCCAACGCAAAAAAGCGAGTTATTTAATCTCGTATAGCAATCCAGATATTCAATACGGTATCTTCTAAGTCATATTAGGAATTCTGGAAGGCTCCTATTTGCGTACGAGATTGAGCTGGCTGACGCCTGTGACGTCAGCAGACGACACACGCGAGACGATGCGACGGATGACGTAATACGCCAGAGATCGCCAACCGATGGCACGTGTGATAGGCATCAATTGAAACTCTGTACTCGTTCGCGATCGTTCATTGAGAACAATCCAGAATCTATTATAAATAAATACTAAGCAGCTGGAAGCTGCGACTAACTTATACACACAGTCACTTCTTTAGACACTATTAGCCGAAAACAAGTGGCTAGCTCGTTACCTACACAAATACAAACTCCACACCCAATTCATTAGTCACACAGCGGTAAATTATTTTTAAGTCCCAACATTAGGAGCGACGACTGATAAGAAAAAAAAAGTCCAAGTCCTATTTTTCTTTAACCAAACATATTAGTCGTGTTTGCCAGTATAATACGAAAATCAATGTAAAGTAACAGTATTTAACAGGTATAGGTTAGGTACTATGTTTATCTCGGTGAATTATTCCCGGATCTCCAACCTTTCTAACAGGGGCAAATTCGAGGACGCACTTGTTTTTTTATTAACGCATTTGATTACTCTTGTGCATTGCAAATGTACGCGGGCTGCATTCACCTCTTGTCATCAGGCCATACATAATTACCTTCTTCGTCGTCTAAGCGCGTTGTAAAATATATGTCGTGACGTCTAAGGTCAATCATTGTGATCTGTTGACACGCTCATTTTTTATTGCAACCAATCTAACTGTACTAAAGGTGTCGCGAAAACGTCGCAGCACTTGCGCCTTTAAGTGTCCTGAATTAGAATATGCAAGAACGTTTTTTAATGAAACAAAAATAAAACATAATCTCCCCTTGTATGGGGCAGTGGTAGTGAACAGTTTTCTGCGCGTCACTTGGCAATCTTGGAAAACTCCCGTCATAACGTTCATGTAAAAAGGTTGGCAACCCTTATAACACATGGTGACTGCCCAACGGCACGCTTCAACATCTCAGGCGCAATTATTATGGAAATAGTCGTATTGTTAAGAATCCTTGAACCTTGACGCCAGGCTGCTTGGTAGCTATGCTTTCCGCGTTTAATGCTATATTATTTCGCCCAGTCATCGCCCTGTGTGATCAGTAGAAGGGTATACTTATGCTTACGCTTTACTTAAAGATAGTACCTTCGGTTCTCTCTCTGTACCCCTTTTTGTTTTTTTCTCCTGGGGGAAATCATCATGAATACACACCTCGCTGGAGTTATGTCGGACTCTTACCGGCTAAAACCCCCGGGTCTTCCATCAATACCGCATAAAGTGTCATGGGCGATAGAGGTACGCTTGCGCAATCTTCTCTATCACGTAGGAAGTGGCGTGAAGTTAGTTAGTACCTACTAGCAATCGCGTTTCGCACCTGCACTTTGATATGTGATTGCAAAAGAAGAATATATTTGCTCATTCTTTCTCAGAAACTCAGTTTTCGTTATGTCTCTTTCTTGCCCGGGATCTGTTTGGACCATGATCTTAGTTGTAGCTAGCCTTGTTATTATTACATTGAATCGTTGGTCTAGTGGTAGTACGCTTCGCCTAAGGACCAAGAGGTCTCGGGTTCAATTTTCAGGTCGGGCCAGACATCGGGATCTATTTGCACCATGAATCCATGATCATAGTTGTAGCTAGTCTTGTTATTATTACATTGAATCGTTGGTCTAGTGACAGTACGCTCCGCCTAAGGACCAAGAGGTCTCGAGTTCAATTCCCGAGTCGGGCCAAAAATTTGTGACTGGGTATATCAATATTTAAATTACTCAGCAGCAGTCCGGAGTCAGGAAGTTGGCGGTTTAATCACCCCCGTGCCTCGGTAAGCACGTTAAGCCGTTGGTCCTGCGCCTAACCTCTCACCGGTCATGTCGAATTGCCGTCTCACAGGACTATGAGAGTGAAAGAACAGAGAATGCACCTGTGTTTGCGCACACACTATAATATCTCCTGCGCAGTTGGCTAATCCTCGTTGAGATTGGCCGCCGTGACCGATATCGGTTAGGAGGACATTATTACATTGAAACTACTTTCATCCAGACATTGTTTGTAACCCTTGGATAAGAAAATCCCGACAGATTGGATCATAATTACATATCCATTATGCTTTTACGTAAGCTAAATATAAAATTTGTCCAACTTTAAAAATAACTCGATGTGTTTTTTAACGAAAAGGGCTCTAGGGTTTTATGTGAATTTCAAAGAAAATGGCTTACTACAAAACAACAAGTTAAGTTTGAGAGAGAAACAAATACTTCAACTCTGGAATCTTAGCGAACTTTGTACTCTTCCGTGAATTTTAGTATCGTTTCTTTAAATGCTGTTTCGCCGCTAAGAAAATGTCTTTACTGTACTGAAAACTTCTATAATTCCTCCGGGGTATTATTTGATGAGAAACTGTTGCCAACACATGTTGCCATCCTATAATATTTTATCCTAGAGAAATATAGCCTCTTTTCTGTAACATCAACATCGACTTAGGCGAAAGCCACTTGGATCATGATCCTTTTTTTTTTTTTTTTTACCCGGAGAAATGCGTTATGTGGGACTCCCAGGGGCCTCTGTAACAGAAGACCCCCTCTCCGGCCAGGATGGTAATGGCCGGGGTATACCCACTAAAACTCCGGGATGCATCCTCTACGCCGACTGAGGCTTCGCGGGTGCCCCTATGGAATCGTCCGCTAGACCTCAGCGTCAGCCCGCAACCGGGCGCCCGCGCCAAAGGTGGAGACGACTGGATGCATACAGCCGTCTCCCCAGACGGGTGGATCCTATAACTGCGAGTTAGGGCCCCCCGACCCCAACCCGCAAGACCCACTAGGGCGGAGGAAGGAGATGGGCGTAACGCCTTCTCCTACCACCCAACTGCCTACGCTGGATCATGATCCAGCGTAGGCGGTTGGGATCATGATCCTGAGTTTACCAATGTTAGCTGTTACATGGAAGCCGTCTAACCTTCTTAACCTTTAGACAGCGGAACCAACTAAATTGGATGATGGTTACACGTTCATAGTAATTTGGATGTGCAAGTTGCCTTGCCAGTAAGGAAACTCCTCTCCACTCACCACCAAGTGGCATACATATGTACTTAGTCTTGGAAAATTTGTAGCTATGTGCACGTGTTTCAATCAATAATCTATATACATACATACATACATAACATCACGCCCACGATCCCCGAAGAGGTAGGCAGAATCAAAGGGGCAGCATGTCCTATAATCTATATTATATCAAATATTATAAACGCGAAAGTTTGTATGGATGTGTGGATGTTTGTTACTCTTTCACGCAATAAGTACTGCATGGATTGTAATGAAACTTTACAATATTATAGCTTATACATTAGAATAGCACATAAGCTATGTTTCATCGATGTACCACTCGAGCAACGCCGCGGGCGGAAGTTAGTACTATAATATTCGTATAACAGGCTTATGTTTTAGCAATGAGCTACCACTATCTCTCCATACCATCAGTACTATACACTTTCAAATCATCTACCTACATGTTTAAAAACTACATACTTGGAATAGTAAAAAAAGGACTCCACGCTGTCATACTATAGCGTGAAGCCACGTTTATGCATTTGTAAGTGAGATACTTATGGAAGCCAGACATTGGATATCTGTCATTTGGAGCACTTATAATGTCAATGCGTGTCAAGTTGGGGCACCTGAGGAGCTTCAACGTCTAGTTAGTGGCGCGAAGTCCTCCTTTTTTTACTAGTCCGTGATACTTGCCTATACGATACATTTATCAATGAGCTAATTCAGAATGGGTGTTGAAAAAACAAATGTATTATTTAAAATCCCGTTAATCTAATAACTAATATGTGACTAAGTGCATCTGGTTTTGCCCACGATAACAGTGTATTTTTGTAACCTTATGATTCCAGCCGGCTATCTGTTGTTCGCATCCTCTCATGGAATCTGACACCAACACAGTATTCGTGTTGCCTAGTAACAAACACATCAGCATCATATTGCGTTTATGTAAAACGATGCCATAAGAATCTTCCGCTGCAATGAACAGAATATTTCAGACGTACGAAGTCCCATTGTCCCGTGTTGGTCTGGGACTATAAAAGAATTTGCCAACTGTGTTTCTTGCCTAGCATGTCGTAAAAGGCGACTAATGGTATATGGGGTTTTGGGTATGTGATTGTGTAGGCGACAAGCTAGCAACTTATCACTACTTTAACACAATTTTCCATCTAACCCAGCCCAGTTTTATTTGGCTGAATGTGGTTAAAGGGGACTGCTGCCCCTTTGACTCTGCCTACCCCTTCGGGGATCACGGGCGTGATGTTAAGAAGTCCCATTAACAATCTTATTTTTTTAGCCAGAAATTTGTGGCTGGGTATTTCAATATTAAAATTACTCAGTAACAGCCCGGAGTCAGGAAGTTGGCGGTTTAATCACCCTTGTGCCTCGGAAAGCACGTTAAGCCGTTGGTCCTGCGCCTGACCTCTCTCCGGTCATGTAGAATTGCCGTCTCACCGGACTATGAGAGTAAAGGAATAGAGAGTGCACTTATGTTTGCGCATACACTTGTGCACTATAATATCTCCTGCGCAGTTGGCTAATCCTGTTGAGATTAGCCGCCGTGACCGATATCGGTTAGGAGGACATTATATTTAGCTAAATATAGTATAAGTAAATTGCTGCTCTTTGTAATATGCGCTACTTCGGGGATCACGGACTTGATGATATGTTTGTATGTAACCTAATTGTGTCACTTATTCAGACCAGACCAAGACCTTGCTGTGTATCTTGACGTAAGCCATTGTCAGCCGAACGCAGCCGTACAGATATAGTCTGCTTTCTTGCACGTAGCGTTGCCAGGCGTCCGGATAAAGCCGGACATAGTTAGGCTTTTTGATTGCGTGTCCGGCCAAAATAAACGGTATCCGGCTTGTCCGGCTTTTGTTAAACTTTTTACATTTCGCAAATGAGCGACTGCCGAATGCGGTTGACTATCGGTCGCTCCCGCAGTCCGTCAATAATGTAGGTGTCCGGCCTTTTTACCTCAATGTCCGGCCAAACTGGCTGGTCTGTCCGGCTAGGTTTGGCGACCTGGCAACCCTAATTGCACGAGTAGTAATTTTACGTGATTGTATGACCTTGACCGTAGTATAGAAATAGAAGTTACATTCGATGACATTGTTGCATACATTACGCCCGTTTAAACATCAATCGGCCTTACATAAATACAAGATGTGCGTAACATGACTAAAAGCGTTTAAAGCGATAAACTTCCAGCCCAATACTTGAGTGTGTATATACTCATTCGTGGGAAAAGATTCCTCAGTCTAAACAGACCACCATGGGATATGCATGTCGGTCTGGGGCTTAAAAATGTACCAACCGTATTCCTTGCTTATCATGTCGTAAAAGGTAATTAATGACACTTAATGACAATTAGGCAGGCCCGTTGGTCGAGTGGTCAGAGACTCTGGCCACGAAGCTGAAGGTCGCGGCTTCGAATCCCGCTAGGGGCAAATGTTTCGTCTGTTGAACATGGACATTTGTACTCGAGTCATGCATGTTTATAAACGTATTTAAGTATGTCTATCCGTTCACCTAGTATCCATAGGATAAACTTATAGCTTAGTTTGGAACTAGGGATTGAACACAGTGTGTAAGCCTGGAGAATTTATTTATACAAATGGTGTAAAGAGTGTTGGGTTTATAATTATGTAGGCGACGGGCTAGCCACTAGTCCCATGTATATTCCGCAATTTTTAATCTAATCTAACTTCATAAATATGTTGGAGTTCTAAATATCATTAAATTGCAAGCTTTTCTAGTAGATCCCGTGGGATCTATCGAAGTTTCTAGGTGAAAGTACCCTATATCCTTTTATAAGTGCCAAAGATCATCATAATCGGTCAAGTCGTTAGGCGTGAAAACGTAACAGACGGACAGCATAATATTACATAGTACCTACGTTATATTTGAGTACGTTATAATTGAACGTTAGAATAAAGTTACATTCAATGTTTAGACTTCGTTATTTGAATAAACAATTTGTTTACTAAAAACTAAATATCGTTATTACGTCCTTGACGTGATCCAAATGCTTAGTTCTAATCTTGATTTGAGATTCTAATCTAGTTTAATTTACCTGATTGATTAAAGTACTATGACTACAAAATTGTATTGAAATTAGTTACTAAATAGCTTAATTTAACCTAAATTTTGTATTGTTACTGCTACCCTTGCTAATATTAAAAACGCGAAAGTATATCTGTCACGTCTTCGTGTCTAGACTATTTTACCGATGCGATGAAATTTTGTATGCGTAAAGTTTGAATTAAATTTTTTTCAGGTTTCAAACTTTTATCTACGGATTTAATAAAGCGTCCTCTCATCAATTGCAGGGCCCTCACAGGGTCTATAATGTATTTTATTAATAACCGTTAACACCTTGTTAACATTATGGAAGTAATAAATTATTGAGTATTGAAATTTTTTTACATTCATATAGTTACATTATCATAACGCCTGCATTCCGAAGGGATAGGCAAAGTCAAGACTACTTTCTATTCCGGAGAAATTTATAGATCCCACAGGATACACGATAGGGTCTCGATCGATATTAGCTCACGGAGCTTCAGGTAAAAACAAGTGCGTACGTTAGTAATTTTATGTTGGTATAAGGTGTTAGATCCTGGGTGCTCTTTTCATAAACTAAGCTTATATTTGTATGAGAATGGAGTCGCGTTAATGTATCACCCTGCCAAGAACGTAACAATGAACATAATAGAAAATATCTAAAGAAAATGAGCGCGACGCTACGCTTTGTTATGACTCGACGTTATTTTACGGGATGTTCCTCGAGAAAATTGTAGCGTTATCTCCAAGTCCTAGTAATAAATAATAAATATCAGACTACATCACATACATTATATGACTCCGGTGGAAGTATCGGAGCTGTTTCTGAGGTCTCTCTAGTAAATGCCTTTATTGACTCGACTAAGACTGACACACCAATTCCCTAATTCCAAACTAAGCGTAAGCTTGTGCTATGGATACTAGGTGAACGGATAGACATATTTTAATACGTTTATAAACATCCATGACTCGAGGACAAATGTCCATGTTCATCATACGAAACATTTTCCTCTTGCGGGATTCGAACCCGCGACCCTTGGTTCCATGGCCAGGGTCTCTGACCACTCGACCAACGGGCCAGTCAAACAAAAGTAGCTTAAGCACTTGTGTGACGGATATCAGACTCAATAGTGGTGTTACAAATATACTTAAATATTGGATATTAACACCCAGACACAGAACAAATGTTTGTTGTCTGAATATTTGAATGATGTTTTTCCTGGGTGAGGACCCAGGACAAACATCGAACCTACAACTCTTGGCGCATAGGGCAGGGTCACTACCGAATGAGCCATCGAGCCGACCAGGAATCGTTATCCCTGATAGAGCTAGTCTGAATCTACACTGAAATAACTGTAATTTCGTACATTCGAGAAGCAAATTATAAATCGATTATACATTTAGATACTAAGGATTACACATCCAACCTACAAATGGATGGATGAATACAACCTGTTTATGTTTTCTCACGTCTAGGTCGGTAGCATAAACCCTTCATTGATAAACCAGTGATATAGTTGGATTTTTAACATCTGAAAGTACGTTCTTGTTACAAAAACATCATGTAAGATCATTCATCTTCCTAGCGCTATGTCCCGTGTTTAGACGGGGTCCGCTTAGACCATGACCCAGGATTTAGCGAGTCTGGTAATTACATTGAAGCTACTGCCGATCTGACCTTCGTAACCCTAAGATTGGGGAACCAGACAATTTTGGGATTATGGTTACAAATCCAAATTTGTTTGCATTTGCAGGTTTCATCACGATGTTTTACCTCACCGTCGAGCTAGTGGTACAAATACGTACATAGATTAGAAATTCCAGAGGTACGTGCCCGGGTTTGAACCCGCACTCTTCGGTTAAGAGGCGCGTGATTGAGCTACCACCGCTCCCTAAAAAAGTTCATTTTATATAAGTCTTCAGTGTATATACCAGTATCCATTTCATCATGCTATCTCATTATATCTTGTTGCCGAGCCTTCCGAGAATCACTCACGTCGTCTGTTGACCGTGTCGGACATTTTCAATCTGGAGTAATTAAAGCCGCGTCAATTGTCTGAGGTTTTATTATGGTATGAGAAACTCGCTCTTTATTGTGTAACCTTCACCTTTGTTTATATAGAACAGGCCATCACGCACGCAATCCCTGAAGGAAGGCATAGTCCAAAGAGCAGGTCTTTTAACTTCCACTTTACCCAAAAGTAAAATAGACTTGATTTACTTAGAAGAGTAATAATAATAAAGGCTACTTATAGGCTAGCTCATCTATTTTATAATTTTTTTCCAGGCTGACACACCAATTCCCTAGTTCCAAACTAAGCGTAAGCTTGTGCTATGGATACTAGGCGAACGGATAGATATACTTAAATACGTTTATAAACATCCATGACTCGAGTACAAATGTCCATGTTCATCACACGAAACATTTGCCCCTAGTGGGATTCGAACCAGCGACCCTTGGTTTCATGGCCGGGGTCTCTGATCACTCGACCAACAGGCCTATCATCTATACTTACTTACTAATATTATATATGTTTATGACATAATGCATAATTTTAATTCGTATTGAATTCTAAGATTTTCCTTAGAAAGACTTGCTTGCTATTTATTTAATTTCCAGTTTATTCATTCTTTGCATAAGATTATTAATACTTGTTCTAGTGCGTGAAGGACGTCGATTTGTATTCATGAAACGCACATTTTGCGAAAGGATAAAATGTAGTCCGTCCAAATCCCGGCCCGATTTAATAAAAGGATTGATACACAAACCCGTGACATTATTCCCCTTATTCATGAATGTATAATGTAATAGGAAAACAACTACTTTACTTCCCTTATATTGGTGCCGTCGGAAACAAAACTATAAATAGATCATGTTTACTTAAGTAGATAATGTAAATGGAGAAAAGCCAACTCAAATTCAAATTCAAAATATCTTTATTTATATGGACTTCAAGAAAGCACTTATTAAT
The DNA here is from genome assembly GCA_951394215.1 of Glyphodes perspectalis. Lineage (NCBI taxonomy): Eukaryota > Metazoa > Arthropoda > Insecta > Lepidoptera > Crambidae > Glyphodes > Glyphodes perspectalis. The sequence continues at coordinate 11,617,869 of OX596219.1, forward strand.
AGTCAATATAGATAAAAAAAAAAAGGATAAGAAATAATACTACCACCGGTTCGGAAGGTAGACTCTATCGAGAAGAATCCGGCAAGAAACTCGATAGTTACTCTTTTAAATGCCAAATTTTTACTACCTATGTAAATACACATATATGTACATTCTTACGTACCGGGACGTATGGAAGAGGAAGACATGCTACGCCGACCCCAGATGAACTGGGAGAAGGGCAAGAGGATGATATATGTACATTCTTAGACGGTAGTTGGCGACGAGCTAGCCACTTGTCACTAACTAACTAAACTTCACGCCACTTCCCTGGTGGGGTAGGCAGAGAGAACCAAACGCCATATGGCACGATTCTAACACACCTCACTTGCTTCTTCAACATTCATGATCCTTTTCATTCAAAAATCCGTTGGTCCTGCGCCTGACCTCTCACCGGACAATGAGTGAAGGAATAGAGAGTGCACCTGTGTTTGCACACACCTGTGCACTATAATATCTCCTGCGCAAATGGCCAATTCTCGTTGAGATTGGCCGCCGTGACCGATATCGGTTAGGAGGATATTATATTATACTCGTATTAATATTTAAGTTGTTGCAAAATTTAATTGAGTGACAAACATCTAAACATACTGCTACTTTCACAGTTTTATTTTCAATACAATATAGGATTTTAGAAGCACCATAATATTCCTATGGAGTGAATAGTATAATGGGTTGGTGTTTCGAAGGCTATTACTTAATGCTCTAATTCATATGAGTGGGCAACCACCTCAACAACAGTTATCGCAGTTCGAGGCCAGACCCATAACCTTTTTATGGAATATTAGAAACTGCTTATGATTGCATTTGAGTATATGTATCCATAGTACATTGTAGTGGTTACAATTAACATTTACTCACAATGGCACACTTACGAGGCTGAATGCGGAAAACATATGCCCAACTAACTAACTATGTATCCAGTGAAACATGCCAGAGTGGTTAGCCAAATGCGCGCCAGCGATTCCATAACGAACTTCGCTATCGCTCGTGTCACGCCACAGACTTATTCGGGAGGACAAATCGGGAAACTTACTTCGATTTCCGCTCTGTGAGTTCTTAGTAAACAAGTTTGGGGCGCGATAGCGAAGTTCGTTATGGAATCGCTGGCGCGCATTTGGCTTAGCCATGGCCCATCTCTTGAACATACACTCCGCGTACCTACGTCGCGAAATCCCTGAAGGGGTAGACAGAGCCAAGACAGGTGCCTTTAATCACTTATATCTAAAAATAAAACTGTTTAGATGGAAAAGTGTGGACAAGGGCTATCTCGTCGCCCATACAATCACATACTAAATATGCCATTAGTCGCCTTTTACTTTATCCTTTATAAATGGTACTCACATACATATACTTAATATAAATCCTTTAAATTGATAATATTAAAAAATTGCAACATTAATTCGTTGCAAATACTTCCTCCAGTCTGGTCTCGTCTGCAGACGTAACCATTAACATCTAAGTTATTTTTGTGTCGACATCCAATCCGGATTGATCTCGACCGATCGAGATACGTAGTAATGTCTCCATTCGACGATTTACCGACCGCGAATATGCCAACATATTCCATAACTATTATGGTCTGTAGCTTAACACTCCATCATCATCATCTTCCTTGTGTTATGTACTTTTAGTCGGGATCCTGGATTTTGTGAGGCTGGTTTTAAATTAAAGATACTTTTTTTAAAACTAATTTTTCCTTTACTGCAGAGTTCTCAGTATATAAATCCGTACTTAGTATTGAAAAGACCAGAATCACAAGTCTTTTCAATACTAAGTACGGAGCACAGGCGTAAACCAACTCTGTTGCGTCTCCGGGATGAGTCTTCCATCTCACTCATCTCATGAATGCGAATCTCCTTACGTGTTCACGCTTGAACCACTATATTTCCAGAAAATTTTAACATTCCGCGGCAAAACTAAATTTTGCAGTCGAAGCCACGAAAAAGCCTAGTAGGCCTAGTAGCCTATCTGATCAGAAAATTTTCCATTGTACTCATTATAGGTACGGTTTACCCAAACGTAATATCCGCCGTGTTATCACAACTATCTATCTATCTATCTTCACGCCACAAAACTGTCACGGTATTTGCAATACGCGTGCTACTGTCCTGCCGGGTCAAGTTCGCAGAACAATAATGATTTAGTTACGCTATCCACTTTGACCTCACTCGTGAGCTGATGGCGTAATGACCTTGCTTCGCTGGCGATTTTTAACGCTTACACTGGATGTATTTATGAATTTTGCGTACTGTTACATTCTGAAACGCTTACGTGTTGAGCTCGTTTCTCAATTGGGATTTTTTTCTCATGTTGGTATAACTTTTTTTTTTATTACTAGGCCTAATTTTTTTGCAATAGATCGACTAGAACTGGACTTCCCATCGAATGCAAAATCCCCTAAGGAGCATAAAGCATTTATAATGAAACGAATGTATAATTTTATTGTTAGGTAACAGTTTGTTGATGTATGCAATCCAATTCTCTCTTTTTCCAATAGACAGTTTTGACAAATGAAAAGTTGGCATGATAAATATTTAATAACAAGGGTTTTACACAAAAAATGGTTAAAAATCCATACTATAGAACAAATTTAATCTATTCACTCTAGTCTGTCTTCTTTAATATGCTTTTCTTCTTTACTAACAAAAAATATCCAACGTCCAACAAATAAAATACCCAAGGATATTTATTCCTTAAAAAATGTTGGCCGCAATTTCTCTAGCCGCCGCCTAGGAACGAGGAAGTACTCCCTCGAGCTATCTTTATAACTATCGATTTACTGAATGAACACACACCGTTGTGAACTTACACCCCTGAACTCGTTGACATAATCGTAAACCGGTCGCATAAATCGTCTGATAAGTATGATGGATTCATATTTACAATTTGAGCAGACATCCTCGCGCTGTTCAATGAAATAACGTGTGTTTTTTGTCATCAGCTGTCACGCCTGCGTCTGATAAGTTATCATCAAAATGTAAATGAGAACAGATTAATATTTTTCCGTAATTCATACGCTGAATTTGGGTTGAGTTTTGATAGCTTTATCTGTTGTGTGGATGTGAAGCGGTGGTAGTTTAGTGGAACGGATAACCCTCGGAGGCAAGGGTTTTTGGTTCATATTTTCATATTCAAATTCAAATTCAAAATGTCTTTATTTATGTAGGCTTCAAGGAAGCACTTATAAATCGTCAAATTTACATATATGATCGTTAAAGCTACATGATTCTACCACGTCATAAACTTGTAACTTTGCATTTTTTCAAATACTGATAATAGGCAAGATGACTAAAAAATTATCTTTAGTCCATCAGTTAGATTATAAAAAAATATATAACGTATTTTTTCATTTATTCGTCAAACAAACATTTGCTAAGATATAATGCATTCAAGTTGCGCGTGACGTCACGCTTTCGTATTTTTTTTACTAAATGGTGACGTCCCAAACCCCCACTCCAAAATTTTGGTGCTCTTTATTTTTGTGATTTTTTGTTAATTTGATAAAGCGAAAAAAATATGTCTAGTATTTTTGTATAATCTAACTGACAGACTAAATAGAATTTTAGAAACTAACTAAACTTCACGCCACTTCCCTAGCGGGGTAGGCAGAGAGAACCGAACGCCATATGGCACGATCCTTACACACCTCACTCGCCTCTTCAACATTCATAATCCTTTTCATACAAGCTCTACGATTTTTATGACTCCTAACATAGAATTTTAGATTTTTTATTAATGCAGTCATCATCCCTATTAATACCTGTAGCTTGGCTGTGAAAGAACCGGCACATTCAGATAACAATAGAGTATGTATGGATGTGCCATATGGCATTCGGTTCTCTCTGCCAACCTCGCTAAAGTGAAGTGGAAGTGTCAAGTTTAGTTAGTTGGAGTATGTAACCCTGGTTCAATTTATCGAGTTTGCGTTAATCTCAGGTTTTCGATAGGAATAAAATACTTTTCTTATGGAAAACACGTTCATAGTAGAATTCTGACTAGCTCGATGGGTCATTCGGTAGTGACCCTGCCACATGCGCCAAGAATTGTGGGTTCGATATAAAACCAGGACAAACATTCGTGTGATGAATACTTGTGTTTGTTCTGTGTCTGGGTGTTAATATCCAATATTTAAGTATATATTTCTAATACCACTGTTGGTTTTGATATCCGTAACACAAATGCTTAAGCTACTTACCTCGGAGTCAGATCAATGTGTGTGATGTAGTCTGATATTTATTTATTTATTATTCCATAGTATGTGAATGGCATAGCGTATACCTACGCTATGTATCCCCGTAGGTAGATAGAGTCAACAACATACTTATAACAAAATAATCCCAGTTTGTCTCCCAGTTACACAAATTGAATTTCTTTACAATTACAAGAATTCGTTTCTCTTCAAACGTCTCGTAGCCTATTTCTACTTCGATGACATTTTTGTTTGATAAAAATCACGAATTTGATATCAACACAAACATGTCAACCGTATAAAATCCGGCCAAAGATGATTATTTGAGCGAGGACGAGCCGCACAATTTTGCGATGTCGCATTTATGTTTTCAGTACAAAATTTGTTATTCGCTTGTCACATTTCTTTGATTTACGGTTTATTAAATGGGCGATGATGCTCGCAGCAAAATTTTAATCCTCTAATGTGTCTTGGATGCCCTCCAAAAAATTAATGTGACCGTCTCACCAACATTGCAATTTCATGTTCGTGAACATTTTCGCAGGAACAGTATGTCTTTCCTTTCCTAGTAAAAGTGTACTATGACAAGAAGGCGTAATACAACCATGCAGTAGCTAGGTGCACTTGGTACTATTTGCGCATTACTTAACATGCCATAAGCTTTATTTTTCAATTGACTTTATTTTGACTGATACTAGGGGGAAACGACAGGTTATGTGAAATTTTTATCTATTGAAACCCCCTGGTGGACGTCCTTTACACCTAGTAGAAAGCTCCGGGTCCTCTGTAGATGTATTGCACACAATTACAAAAAGGCATTCTTAAACCCATCCAATAGTTCCTACTATTAGCACGTTCATACAATAAATTCTGCCGTTTAAGGGCTTATGTATCAATAGTCAAATAAAAAAATACTCAGCGTGGTTAGATAGAAAATTGTGAAAAGGAGTAACAATTGGCTAGCTCGCCAATTATAATGACAAACTTAATACCCGGTACACCATTAGTCACCTTTTACGTCATGCTAGACAAGAAAAACAGTTGATGCATTATTTTTGAATCCGATACCATGTTATTTGAACAATGTAATTTTTTATGTCATATGTTGATACACTATTAGGTACAAATCAGGTTCTTAGAATGATATTGTCTATTCGTTCTTAGAGCACAATTTGAACTATACTGTCGCTATCTACATATAATTTATTCCTGATCCATGACCTAGGCTAAGATCATTTCGATTGTACAGACATCCTATGTTAACACGGAACGCGAATGGCGTGTTGATTACAAATAATTAAGTCGGTGTAATGACTACGTGTTTGACAAGTGGTCTGTTCGTACACATAAGTATTGCAAATGCTTTCACGCTCCCTTCAAGTTACGAAGCTGTCAAATTAAAGGAATGCTTTGATCATGATGATAGCAAACAAGTGTCCAACTTGCTTGATGGTAAGCCGTCACCGTAGTCTTTAGGGGCTTGACATACAGTCTACACAGAAGGTATCAGTGTAACGTTGCCAACTCTTCGAAGGATTATTAAAGTTTTGGACAGGGACAAGAGAGAGGCAAATACCTTCCATCTCCCGTCGTCGGCGGTACGAATCCTCAGCACGATAAATGAAACGAAGCTTAATGCTACATTACTCCGATTTTCTATGATGGAGTGGTCCTACCCTGGTCTAGCCGGCCCAGACCTGCAGGAACCAATGCGGCTTCAGCGCGACTCAACCATCTAAAACGTCCGATTATTTGTTTTTTAGGAACTTCACACGAACCTCGCGATGGCCAACTTTAATTTGTCAATCAATTGTTTGTGTAGTATAGACAATGGAGAATTGTTTTCTCCGCTCTGCGGCAGACGAAACTTGAAGCTTTATTTGACAATAAACCGTGTAGTTAACTTTGTTAGCGATTACCGGTGAGGCCACACTTACAGGGATTCTGAACCTTTTTATAGAACGCGTAGGTAGGTAAGTATATAAAAAAGAAAATCTTCTCTACGACGTAAAACAAATGTAATAAAATGTATAATAGGTGTTTACATAGATGTGTTAATATGAAGAGTGGCTCTTCCATTCCAATCAATTCATCTGTTCTTGTTGTTGATTTTTGTGTAACTATAAATAATGTAATTCAGAAAAAATCTGGCGTCAGCACTGACACTCATAAGGTCACTGATAATTGCACCAGGGCGCGGAAAAATGTTTTAAAGGGGATTCCACATGACGCAGTGAACTATGTTCACCCAATTGCACGGAACAGCGCAGTGTCACACGTGCTTGTTGTTGCAAATGCGGTTTATTGATATTTCCGAGTTGAAGATACACCATCTTGGTAAAATGTTAGCGAAACCTATCCTAAACGATGAGATAACTTAATTAATTGCCACTACAATTTTCATAATGATGTCTTCTTAGATGCCACCTAAATTTTAGCGAAAGAAATAAAACTCGCCAGGCGAGTCGTCTGCACTGGAATCTGATTTACGTAAACTCTCCAGGCGGGTCGTTAGCACTGAACGTGTTAAGTTAGTTTTCCTACACAGTGAGATAACTTAATTATTTTTGTTTGTTCCAGATCTAGTCCATTGCACAAACGAGCCGAACGTCTCAATACCACAGCTGGCCAACCTGCTGGTCGAGCGGACGCAGAACACCAACTGGGTGGTGGTATACAAGGCCCTCATCACTGTACACCACTTATTAGCATATGGCAATGAGGTGCGTATTTTTTTTATTTAATTTATAGACTAACATTAGACTACAGTAACACCTGATGGTAAGTGATCACTGTTATCTGTAAGTTAACGTCATTAGAATCAATTACTAACATACGTGGTCAGTAGTTTATTTGAAAAGGCGAAAAAACTAACTAATTAAACTTCACGCCACTTCCCTAGCGGGTTAGGCAGAGAGAACCGAACGCCATATGACACGATCCTTACACATCTCACTCGCCTCTTCAAAGTTCATAATCCTTTTCATACAAGCTCTACGGTTTTTATGACTCCTAACAACACCTTCTGTTAATACACGACCAATCTGAAAAGGCGAAAATATGTTTTATTCTAATAAACGGTAAAATGTTTACTACCCCTGCAACATAAATTGTTTATCTACGTATAGATGCCTCGTCATTAGTTTCTACTTAGTTTTGATCTGAATGTCTTTCTGACTAGTCTCATGGGAGCGATTACCCTGGGTAAAAGTACCCTTACTACATGTACGTCTAAAAGATCTTAAATAATACTATACAAAATAAAGGACTTATTTATCATGTAAGGAAAATCATACCGCATAATAGAGATGTTAAGAACTCGAGTCTTTTGAGTCCTAATTCTTAGACTCGGCTCAATTGTACACGACTCAGTGAACTAACTAATCTCAGAGTCTTGAATCCAACCGAGCTTCAGTCTTTCGAGCGCTACAATAGAACTCGAGTCTTAAAAAGAGCTCGAGTCTTAAATAGAGCTCGAGTCTTAAAAAAGCTCGAGTCTCAAGTCTCGAGCGTATTAAGGGTTAATAATGTTAATAGATGAAAATTATTCTGGCCTTTATACATACTTATATGTGCGTTATCAGATAAATTTTGATTGCTTGTGATTTTATTTGATTTCTGTATTTTCTTCTGCGGCTTATTATATTTATTGTATTTTATTATTATATTTTGAATATTAAAATAATTTAACATGATGATTAAAATGATTTTTCCTATCAATTAACGCTTTTATTTTTTCAAAATACGCTTCTGATTACGAATATATCTCACAAAAGTAACATTTTATTTCCCGATTTAAAAAGGAACTCCAAACGGAAAAGAACTCGAGCTCGACTCGCCCCGTAAAAACGACTCGAGCGCTTAAAAAGACTCGAGTTCCATGTTGCGCTCAAGAGCTCATATAGACTTTAGTTCTCTAGTCTTGGGAGTCTTATTGCAACTAGTCGAGTCGTGCAATTTGTCAGTCAAGCTCAAAATTTAGGACTCAAAAGACTCGAGTTCTTAACATCTCTACCGCATAATGTGTATTATGTATATATCGTAGAAAAAGGTTCGATGTTTATGCAATGTTCATATTTTTAAATCGAAAAATTTATTTTATTGTTGGATTTAATGGATCTTTTTTAAGAGTATCTATTATCATTTGATAATTGGCCTATTGCAACCAGACAATTGGTTTTACCAGAAAAATCCATGTATTTATAAAAACCAGTAGAATGTAACTATGATGTAATCTGCACAAAAAGTATAAAACGGATATAATACTAAATGTCACACTTATGTATGATAGCTTGAATGTAACATCACGCCCATAATCCCCGAAGGGGTAGGCAGAGTCAAAGGGGCAGCATGCCCCTTTGACTACATTCAGCCTAAAATAAAGCCGGGCTGGGTTAGATGGAAAATTGTGAAAAAGTAGTGACAAGCGGCTAACCTGTCGCCTACACAATCACACACCCAAAACCCGATATACCATTAGTCGCCTTTTACGACATTCTAGGCAAGAACCACAGTTGGCATATTCTTTTTAAGTCCCAGACCAACATGGGACAGTGGGCTGGGTTGGATGGAAAGCTGTGAAAAAGGAGTGACAAGTGGCTAGCTCGTCGCCTACTCAGTCACATACTCAAAAGCCCGTAAACCATTAGTCGCCTTTTACGACATGCTAGGCAAGAACCACAGTTGGCACATTCTTTTTTTTTTTGTCCCAGATCAACATGGGCCAAGTCCCAGACCAACATGACAGAATTACAATGACAATAAGATTTCTTATAGTTTTTTTTTATGGGTGAATTGTATATCTATATATTAATACGTGAAGCACTATCTTTGTATCCCTTTTTACGAACTTTTCTTGGACGGAGGAGTATGCGATTTGGCACAGTTCAGGTATATATGGAGAAGAAGTGCAGAAAGCTAATATTTGAATAAATATTGCATTAGAAATTCATTAAAAAATGAAATGTATTATGGTCGAATTTCGACCACTGGGCGACCACTAGTATACAATTAGTATCTTTTTAGCTTAAGAATATATGCTACAAAAACATCATCATCTTCCTAGCGTTATGTCCCGTGTTTAGACGGGGTCCGCTTAGACCATGATCCAGGATTTAGCGAGTCTGGTAATTACATTGAAGCGACTGCCAATCTGACCTTCGTAACCCTAGAAAGGGGAACCAGACAATTTTTGGATCATGGTTACAAATCCAAAGTTGTTTGAATTTGCAGGTTTCATGACGATGTTTTCCCTCACCGTCGAGCTAGTGGTATAAATACGTACATAGATTTGAAAAATCCAGAGGTACATGCCCGGGTTTGAACCCGCACTCCTCGGTTAAGAGGCGCGTGTCCTTACCATTGAGCTACCACCGCTGTATATGCTACAAAAACATATAGACAAATATTATACATCGAATACCTATTTTATCAAAGTCTTGTCTTAATGAGAATCGAACCCACGTCTGAACCTTTAACTGGACTAATATGTATCAATTATATTTATCGTAATAACTGACTGGCCCGTTGGCCGAGTGGTCAGAGACCCTGACCACGAAACCAAGGGTCGCGGGTTCGAATCCCGCTAGGGGCAAATGTTTCGTGTGAGGAACATGGACATTTGTACTCGAGTCATGGATGTTTATAAACGTTTAAGTATGTCTATCCGTTCACCTAGTAACCATAGCACAAGCATAAGCTTAGTTTGGGACTAGGGAAATTGTGTCAGTCATAAAAAAATATATATATCGAAGACTTAATATAAAACTTGAGTATTACTAGAGGCATTTTGTCAAGTCAATAGGTACCTTATGTAGTAAGAACACGTTTTCTCCATAGATTTATGTGAATAGCTACTAGTGACGTCATACATGTCGATAACCAACTGACTGAATGTTAATTCGTTTGATGCAAATACAATTTCTATGTCAGATATTGTATAGGTTTATTTTAAGATACAGTGTATGCATTTTTATAGAACTGACTATGCACAGATTTATACAGGAACACGTATCTTTTGAAATGGAAGTAGATGTTACATACATCAGTATTTTTATCAGTTATAGGTATGTATATCTATAGACGTCAGAGAATTCTGCTCATTCATTTTTTCATTCTTCATTCTTTCTTCATTCGCCTACTGTTTAGCATAACTGTTTGGCATTGCCTACTGTTTACCATGTACCAGACGCCATCTTCAGAAAAGGTGTCCGCAGAAAACCAGCGTCGTGGCACACTGTGTCTCGACAATAGCTGAGCGGAGGCCTATTTGGCTACATATAGTTTAGTATAGTTATAGTTTTAGTTTGTAAGCAAATTTTGTAATGTGCCAAATAAACATTTATTCTATTCTATTCTTCTATTCTATTCAAATTACTCAGGGTGTGTATCATAAAACCAGGTGGACGGCCAGGCTCAATCTAGGGTCATGATTCTAGTGCACCCTGACTTCCCTTGAAAGGGTATTATGTAACGCTATGACGTATATAAAGTTATATATAATTATGACGGGTGCAGTGGTAGCTCAATGGTAAGGACACGCGCCTCTTAACCGAGGAGTGCGGGTTCAAATCCGGGCACATACCTCTGGATTTTTCAAGTCTATGTACGTATTTATACCACTAGCTCGACGGAAGATGATGATGATAATTATGACTTATATATAGTTTTATGTAACGCCGTGACGATGATATTAAAAGTTTATAATAACATCGGTTGCGCGACTATTCCATAATAGGACTTATTCGTTTCTACCTATTGACATTTTAAACAAAATAAATAGTTATTACTATGCATAATTTATAGTAGATACGAAAAACACCACATTATCGCGAATTTATTATACCGTAAACGAACAAAAGCGAGCGTATTTCATCAGTTGTTAAAAGGATCTTTTGCCATTTTTGCGTTAAATATCATATCAAAATAAGGAATATGCATGAAGTATATTTTAACCGTTTCCCGCATTTATCGGGATATGTATACAAATTGAATATCAACAGTGAAAGCAAAACCAATATTGGTGGAAGGACTGGTGAGATGAACAGTTTCGTTTTTCCATCCCTCTCACTAATACAAACTTTTCTATAGACGTTTTCGCTTCAGCAACTCACTCATTCTTAAACAACTTGGTCAATAATACGTACATAATGGTCAATACTGAAGATACAGGATACATATCGTCACGCCCGTAAACCCCGAAGGGGTAGGCAGAGTCAAAGGGGCAGCTAGCCCCTTTAATCACTTTCAGCCACATTAAACTGGGCTGGGTTAGATGGAGAATTGTGAAAAAGCAGGTATATGATCACAAACCCAACCCGATATATCATTAGTAACCTTTTACGACATGCTAGGCAAGGAAAACAGTTGACACATTCGTTTTAGATCCTAGACCAACATGGTGCATGATGTCAGATCTTTGTTAGTCTTCAACAACTTATTCAATAATAAATATACAAAAAAACGCCAATTTATATTACGATATAATATAATGCTTTCAATTTTATTCGAAACGGCTTCTACCATTACAATCTCGCATATCAACCTCACCACACGTCTACCAACTGTCAATTACATAACTTCCCGTGAATATCGGTATCGTTTATCAAAATGCAAAAACGCGAAACAATTCCTCAACAATGCCTAGCAATAATAACTTGTGGAGCTCGCAGCCTTATCGAATCTTAATTTAACGATCGACGTAGCGATTAATATCGCTGTGGGTCGTACGCGACGAATGTACGATACAAATAGAGGCATTGCAACCACTTGTGTCAATAAACGGACGTTATCGACACAGTTGGTTGGGTTGCAGTGAGTCTGTTCGAAGATGAGCGTCATGGGATGAATGCGTGACATGTAGGAATAAGCCCAAATGTATTAAATTATTACAAATGCGGGATCTTTCGTTCGTTATTCAGATTGTACACATACGAACATAGCATCTCGCTTTCAATCCCCGAAGGAGAAGGCAGAGTTAATGGAGAAGCAAGGCTCTTAAACCAATTTTGCCGAAAAACAAGATTGAGTTTGATTAACAAGTGGCTAGCTCGCCTACACAATCACAAAACATATACACCATCCGTTGCCACATTATTTTAAACCCCAGACCAATAAGGGACACCCCGAGGTAGAGGTAGAACAATTAACCCCTTAAACAACACAACTACAATAATATAAAATATCAGACTACATCACATACATTGGTATGACTCCGAGGTAAATAGCTTTACGGACATCAGAAACAACAGTGGTATTACAAATATATACTTAAATATTGGATATTAACACTCAGACACAGAACAAACACAAGTAATCATCACACGAATGTTTGTCCTGGGTGGGGATCGAACCCACAACTCTTGGCGCATGGGGCTGGGTCACTACCGAATGCGCCATCGGGCCACTCAAAAATCAAATGAAAAAGTTTAGTTAGGGAGTTCCCGTAAGATACCTTTTAACATATTAAAGAAAGAAAACATTTCCTTACTCATCCTACTGCAATCCATCGTACTGTACAGAGTGTATCTTATGTTATTATTGTATCATATCGTCCTTCACTTCGAGACGGTATTGTGTGAGTACACGTAGCGTTAGGTGATATATGCGTAGGGATTCATTGATAATCGCCGATCTATTGACGGCAATCATTCAATTCACAGGTGTGTGAAATGATTGCAAATCACATTTTCGTGACTTGTCACCGCTAGTGGAGCTTGAAAACAATATTTTTAAATAAATAAATAAATTCTCCAGACTGACACACCAATTCTCTAGTACCCAAACCAAGCTTTAAGCTTGTTCTACGGATACTAGGTGAACGGATAGACATACTTAAAATACGGTTATAGACATCCATGACTCAAGTACAAATAGCTATGTTCATCACACGAAACATTTTCCTTTAGCGGGTTTCAAACCCGCGACCTTCTGTTTTGTTGCCAGGGTCTCTGACCACTCGCCCAACGGGCCTGTCAACTTTACTGATATTTTTATATACATACGTAGATTGATAGATGTATGTACGAGTATATAAGGTTACAGCGTCAAAGTAATACAATCACATTAGATCATCATTCAGTCCCATGTTGGTCTGGGACTTAAAAATAATGTGCCAACTGTGTTTCTAGCCTAGCATGTCGTAAAAGGCGACCAATGGTATATTGGGTTTCGGGTATGTGATTGTGTAGGCGACAAGCTAGCCACTTGTCACTACTTTTTCACAATTTTCCATTTAACCCAGCCCAGTTTTATTTTTGGCTGAATGTGGTTAAAGTGACCTGCTGTCCCTTTGACTCTGTCTACCCTTTCGGGGATTATGGGCGTGATGTTATGTATGTAGTTTCATCATCATCCTCATCATCATCTTATAAGAATCCTTCGTCCCATAATTAGTCAGGGTCCTCAGTAATAAGTTTAAGTATTCTGTAATAACACAGTATGTTCCTATCCAAAAAAATATTCGAGTTTTATTTGTGAAAGCATTTATCACATCTATGTTAACTGAGGATATTTGCAAAACCTTGCTTAGACTAGGTACATTATGTTTTGCCTGAGATCATAAATAGTACCATGTCTGGTCAGTCACATACATTTTAGATTTCGTATAGACTTGACACAGACAGATGTCGCTACAGGCATCATTTTGACTGATTAAGAGATAAAACTACACACTAAACTGAGAATAAAAACGTTATAATATCACTTTTAAAAAATGTTTTTTTCATAAAATAATTTATTTACGTAATTTCTCAGATCATTTATTAAATTTAGGTGAAAAAATGAATATAAAATATTTTCTTCAGAAGCAAACCAAAATAATCTTTGTTTTAAAACCATGAATTTTACACAGATGGCGTATTATTACTAAGAAACAACTAACCTGTGCTTGTAGCGCCATCTTGTATTATTCCTGACAAACAGACTAAACTTTGCTGTAGTTCCAATTACTCACCACTGTCGCTGTTCTTGCGCGAGTTATAGCAGTAACTTTTCAAGTATGGGCAGTGACCCTCTGTTGTACATAGTATATTATTACTCTGTTATAGTACTGGCATTTGCGACGTCACGGACGCGTGTCATATAAACGTAAAAGGTCCCGAAGTAATGTTAGGTCCACTTTTAAAAGTGCATCATACTTTATACTACGGCTAACCAAAGCAATCTATATGTGTTTATATTTACGTCTGTTCCACCGCTGAAAGTACTCGTCAGATTTTGATGACTAAGGTGTCATTCGGTTTGTTCGAGTAGGATTAGCTAGTAGCTACGTTTTAGCCAACAGAAAAAAAAAACGTGACTTTTTCGTACACACATACCTACCATCACACCTGCAATCCTCGTAGAGGTACCTACCTTACTCAATTACACATCAAATACCCGATTAGCTGATACACTATTAGTCGCATATTACTATACAGGTGATTTGTAAAACATTAAGAACCTCGCAGGAGTAGACTGACATTATAAACAATAACATTTGTTCTACGATTTTTCTTAAATAGATAAAAAACTAATTTTCATACAAACTACATCAGCTGTTTGGTCATTTAGTATGGAAAGCCGTTTTTTTTTGTCGCTTTAGAAAAAGTCGTAGAGCAAACGTTTTTGTTTATAATATCAGTAATCTACTCCTGCGAGATTATTAATGTTTTACAAATCACCCTGTATACTAGGCAAGTAACACAGGTGGCATTATCTTTAGGTCCGAAGCTGACATCGGATAATAAACAACTTTTTCACATTCGCATTAAAGTGTAAAAGCTTTTAATTGGTTTAAAAGGTGAAATTAATTTATTTTGATCAAACTAAGCCATCATAAGCAATATGTTTTCAAAATTTTCTTGAATATAAAATGATAACCCGTGTCTCTTTTTATTTTCAGAGGTTCACACAATACTTAGCGTCGAGTAATTCAACATTTCAACTAAGTAATTTCCTAGATAAAAGCGGAGTACAAGGTATGTATTGCATTTATCAATAAGCACTCTATTGATAATCGAGACTGTCAAAAATATAATAAAATTTATAAAAAATTAATAGCAGTTACTGAAAGTGACTTGCGAATTATCTAATTGGTCTGTGACAAAGTAAACCCATAATGTTTTGCCTTTCTATTTAAAAATGTGTCGTTCACACCGAGTGTCGGCGACAGGCGGTATTATTAAACATTTGTAAAACGTTTAGGTGTGATAAAATTAAAAATACCGGCCGGATTTTTTGTATTTTTTTTAATAAGTGAAATATTTGGATTCGGAGATTTGTACTAATTATAATTTTCTCTCCATAGAGAGGGGCAAGTTAAGGTTATTTATTTTGTATTTAGGGTACGGCTTCGTACAACGTTTATAAGTGAATTAAATAAAAAAAATACGAGGTCAGTTTATTTGTTACAATTTTGTTATTGTTCAATAAGGTTAGCCGGATTCGGAGATTTTTACAGAATAACATGAAATAATTATAATATTTTACTGAGAGGGAATTTAGGTTATTTTACGTTATGGTGGTGCTATATTCAATGTTTCTTTCGGATCCCATGGCTCTACAGGTCAAGCGATTCTGGAGCATTAGAAGGGCTTAGCGTGTACACCTGTACGATACTGGCAAGTGGAATATTACACATCACAATTATTTGAATACCATTGGGGATAGTTTAGTGCCGCGTAACTTTTTTTTTGTAATTCCATACTGAATTACATACATACATACATACATAACATCACGCCCATAATCCCCAAAGTGGCAGCAGCTCCTTCTAACCACATTCAGCCAAAAATAAAACTGGGCTGCGTTAGATGGAAAACTGTGAAAAAGTAGCGACAAGTGGATAGCTTGTCGTCTACACAATCACATGCCCAAAACCCGATGTACCATTAGTCGTCTTCTAAGACATGCTAGGCAAGAACCACAGTTGACACATTCTTTTAAGTCCAAGACCAACATGGGTCAATGGGCTGGGTTAGATGGAAAATTGTGAAAAAAAATCGTACTGAATTAACATTTTAAAATTCAGAAATACATGCGCTTAGACCATAGCCTCTTGGTATATAACTTTCCTGTCATTGAGCACACCTTCTATATAGAAATGGTATGTTAGCACACCGTCATATTCGGAGCCGGTCCGGATTGCATACGCAATGATTGCGGATATCGGAACCGGCGAACGGATATGATCAGGAATGTTACCGACGCAGATGGGTCTACACAAATAGATCGCTCAAGGAAATTCCCAGCTTCACACGATTTTGTTTACTTTACGGCATCGTTCGTACAACTTTGTATGTAACACACCATTCTTGGAGGGTACGTAACATACATGGATATTCATTTATCGTCCTCGATTTTGTGGGAAAATTCTGAGTGATGTGGTAGTAGGTACTTAGTTAAACATTTAATTGTGAAACTTTTTGGGTCCGTTGAGACGATTATTTTGAAACATTCTAAAAAGGGGTCCATTAAGGAACTTAGTAGTAATGTGATTGAATTAGCTCAATCGGATTTCTTGCATAATGCTGTTTGGTCGAAGAACCAAACTAAACATAGTTTGGTTTCCATTTTACTAGTAACCGACGTATTCCGGTATGCTATCGTCTACATTACCCCTTTACAAGTTATTTTTCCGGTGCGTATATCAAAATATGAATGACTAAAATTAAATACCATAGTTCCATGGTTATGCACATGAAATTTAAATCATATTAGGTAGAATGAAACAAAGTTGTGTAGAGACACGATAGTGTTGTTGTTTTCCTATTATAGTTTAACCTGAACTAGTTCGTTCAATAACTCCGCACTCCGTATCTCTGTCAAGTGCGGTGGGGTGCGTCATTGTAAATTGTATAAAATATAAATTATGCACGTTTATTGTTAATGCGTTGACTATTCAACCGAAGTCAAACACAGTTAAACATAATTTATTAGTACCTTTTGAATTACAAGTCCCATGTTGGTCTGGGACTTAAAAATAATATGCCAACTGTGGTTCTTGCCTAGCATGTCGTAAAAGGCGACTAATGGTATATCAGGTTTTGGGTGTGTGATTGTGTAGGCGACAAGCTAGCCACTCCTCACTACAGTTTTACAATTTTCCATCTAACCCAGCCCAGTTTTATTTTTGTCTGAATGTGGTTAAAGGAGCCTGCTGCCCTTTGACTCTGCCTACCCCTTCGGGGATGAAGAGCGTGATGTTATGTATGTGAATTACAAATTGATTCTAGCTTCGCATTCCAAAAAGGTAAAGGTTATTTTTGCGTCAGAAATCAAATAAAAGTTCTATGTAATGTCTCTTCATATGAATAACACTTCATTGAAACCGGTAACTACATATTCCCATAACTACAGTTTTAACTAAAGTATGAAGAATTCAGTAATATTATAGTTATAACATTAGTTTACTCTCACAATCATGACCGGAACTAGAGTTGCTAAACTATATTAAAAAAAAAAACAATTGAGAACCTCCCCTTTTTTTTGAAGTTGGTTAAAAATATAACGTCAATAAAACACGAGCTATTACACTCCTCATTTATAACATTCAAATGAATTACCACGTATGCGAATGTAATCATAAAACTGCTGTAGACGTTGACCTAAAAGCGTTTATACCAAATGACCCCAAAAATTACAGCGACGAGCCAGCCAGACAGATGTTATGCAATAACGCCCCAAAAGGAACTAGCACAGACGAAATCTTCGTTCACTAGCCTGGTGACATTGCCAAAAAATATTTGGCTCTTGCCTCGTTGGCGCTCATGGAACTGATGTATCGAATCGACTCGATTTACTAAGCCGAGTATACCCGAGTAGCGTTCAGCTCGAGTGTTAACTCGACTTGAATCGCTTTGTACAATTCTGTTAAATTTTATGATGTTTGGCAGAAATAAGTAATTGTTAGCTTTTTTTTTGGAAAATACAGAGGATGAATTTCCAGATTTAAGAAAAACAGGTTCAATGACTAGAAATAGTCTTTGTAATATAGAGTTACTTGTAACATTAGAATTGGAAGGTAGGAAAAATTTATAATTCACATGGAATTTTTAATTAACCATAACTTAGATTCGTTTAGTCAACTCCACTCGACACGAGCTAATTAAGAATCGATTTTATATCCGAGTTGACACATCACTAACGGAACTGACCGCTATACATAACATTCTATTTTTAAAATATTTAAAATCAATGTTTTTTTTAAACACGTGTACGTGTCGACGTATCTTTCAGCGCTGTTTGCCTACGTCATCGCTATACTCGACGCTGATTCGTGAAAGCGGATAGGTTGGGCGCCCCGCCCTCTAGCTAGTCGAAATTAAATGTTATTAAAAAAGTTTCTGTATATTCTGCTGCGACGCTGAAAGTATTATTCGCGTTCCTTGCCATCTTGTCTTTATAATTAGATACATGTTTCTGTTATACTTCATGGATGTTTCGTTTCGTTCTTTTGCCCGTTTATAAGCCCGTTTGGAATTCGGCCTGTCACGTAGATTTTTATCCTTGAGTCCCGCGGGGTCTATCTAGTTTTCCCGGGTAAAAATATTTATTTAAAGGTTCACACTTTTGGTGTGCCAATAAATTTCACATGTTTTGACATGGTTAAAGTTGTTTACGCGTAATATTGTAACAGATAGACAGAGTTACTATTATTTACCGCCGTAGTCTTCTCTGTATTAATTTGGTCATTTAACGTTAATTGAAACTAGGAGTACTAAATTGCGCTCTTAAATAAATTATAATTAAATAAATAATAAATAAATTCTCCAGACTGACACACCAATACCCTAGTCCCAAACTAGGCTTATGCTTGTGCTATGGATACTAGGTGAACGGATAGACATACTTAAATACGTTTATAAACATCCATGACTCGAGTACAAATATCCATGTTCATCACACGAAATATTTGCCCCTAGCGGGATTCGAACCCGCGACCCTTGGTTTCGTGGCTAGGGTCTCTGACCACTCGACCAACGGGTCAGTCAGTCTTCTGCGTATTGATTTGGTCTCTACATTTAACGTTAGTAGGAATGGGAATGCGATGCGCCCTTAAATGAATTCTAATTCGGGTCAAGGCTGCTTCGTATGCCCGATGAAATTCGGTCACCTGTTTGTAAGTGGCATTGGAGCAAATCTTATTGTAACTTAACCAAGTTAAATGTTAAGAATAGGTCAAATAAATCATGCTTGTAGGTATGTATGTAAATTCGAATTGATCAAAATCTCCTTAACTATAAATAATGACCTAACTAAGTTACGTTTGCATTAATTATAATATTAGAACGGTCTTAACCTGGGCATAGTGTGTACAGTCGACAACAAAATTAGCTTTTCATATTTGTTCTTATGTTCTTAAGAATAAAGTTTAAAGTGGTCAGATACTTTCGTTGCTGACTGTAAGTACAAGTTATCAAAAAGGCTGATAACTTCGGTCTTAACTATTTAATTCGGCCATTCAGTATCATATATTATCAAGATCTTTATGTTTAATATATATGTACATACAGTTACAGATACGCGGTAATTACCGGTATTTCTTACCAAAACACGGTCTACGGTAATCATACACTACCGTGTTATTTTGTACCGTATTTTATAATATAAATTAATGTCGACTAGCCCTAGTTGATAAAAAATTAACAAAAATAAAAACCGATTTCAAAAAAAAAACCCTCAAAAAATGTTTATGCAAAAAAACGATGATAAGGTTTTATGAAAAATAAAAAATAACTTACCTAAATAGTTATTTTAATACCTAAACACAAAGTCTAAAATAAATTCTTCCGACTGCTTAGATAAAAGTATTAAACTCTAACACGTATTTAAATATTTACAACTAGCTGTGCCAGCGGTGTCACCCGCGTTTATGGTTAATATTATAAAGACTTTTTCCGTCATACATGATTTCTATGTAACCATTAAGGCTGCACACGCGACGGAAGCTTAAAAAATGGAGTTACTTCTCCCGTTTTCCCAACATTTCCCTTCACTACTCTGCTCCTATTGATTGTAGCGTGATGAAAAGTATACTATAACCTGTCCAGGAGTATGAAGAATAATTGTACCAAGTTTTGTTAAAATCCGTCGAGTAGTTTTTGTTTCTATAAGAAACATACAGACAGACAGACAAAAATTTTACTGATTGCATTTTTGGCATCAGTATCGATCACTAATCACCCCCTGATAGTTATTTTGAAGATATATTTCATGTACAGAATTGACCCCCCTACAGATTTATTATAAGTATAGATAATCAGTTAGTTTTGGAGTCGGTGCACCTCCTTTTTTTTTTAAGTCTGTTAATAAGCAATTTCGAGCTGAGAAGAGTAACTTTTGATTTTTTTTGTCGGTTTTTTTCTCGATAGAAACAATATTTGCACCGGTGTTAAGTTCAAATTGCTCTTAAATTTTAATTTGTATGCTAATTTAAATTATAAAACTTTCATTCAATGTAGGTACATCGATATGTCGTCTGGTCGGAAAGGGTTCATGCCCTTTGGAATAACACAATTGATGTTTGAAGTATCACCACCAATGATATTTAAGTGGTCCTTAAAACAAAATCCTACAACTATGTCACAATGAACTATATAACAGTGTGGCGTCTCCAATCCATACTCGAAACACGCTTCTTTACTGTTTTGAAGTTCAGAAATGATACAAGCTATCCATTTTCTTTTATTTTAACGCTGCTTTGTTATTTGTATATAGATTCGAATGCAAATTCTCATGATGTAAAATTTTTTTTTATTTACACAATTTTGTCTCATTTTGCGGTACTTAAATAAAAACCCGTTACATTATCTTTAAAAAAATAAAATAATATATACCGGTCTTTTGTAAAACATCAACAACCTCGCAGGAGTAGATAACTGACATTATAAACAAAAACATTTGTTCTACGATTTTTCTCAAATGGACAAAAAAAACGAATTTTCATACAACCTACATCAGCTGTTGGGTCATTTAGTATGGAAAGCCGTTTCTTTTTGTCGATTTAGGAAAAGTCGTAGAACAAGCGTTGTTCATAATGTCAGTAATCTACTCCTGCGAGGTTGTTGTTGTCTTACAAATGACCCTGTAAATAAGTTGTAGTCCTCAATATTTTTTTCTTATTTTTTTATTTATGATGTAACTCTACAAAGAAATTTCAAATCTATTAAAATATTCCATCAACAAATCTCACTGCAGTCACCTACACTGCCCCAGCGTCGCTAGAGCCGGTAAACATACACATTACACAGCTCATACTATGACACGAACTACACACATGCTATTGACCGATGACCCCCAGTTCGTCGGCTCGCTCCGGCCTCGTCCCGACTCTGATTTTGACCGAGCGATGTGCCGAACGAGGTTTCAAATTGCAAATCGAACGTTGTTTTTTTTTTAATCGAATTTCGATGGACGTTAAAGGATATTATTTTTAACACCACAGATTCGTCACGTAACTGATATAATTACTCGATAAATACACACATATCATCACGATATTCACCTGTTACTGATGAACTAGTGAAAGATGGGATTTACATCGTTATTTCCCATTTTTAGAGGCCACGTTAGATATTTTTTTCAAACTTAACGAAAGATATTTAGCCTGTTAGTAAGATTATCACAAAATACGAACACGTATTTCACACGTATTTTAGTCAAATAATACACGATAATTGCCACAGATACAGCGCAACAAATATCTACAGTGGGGCATTTTTATAAATTTTACGCCATTTATCTATGTATTTTTTTATTTGCTGGACAAATGAAAAATTTATGTAATTTTTTTAAGTTATGTAACTCAAGTAAAGTAAATTATCTTATTTGAAGACAACATTCAATGTTATTTATAAAATGGAAAGTGAAAATATGAATCTCAACTTTTCATCTATCTCGAATATCGCCTCATTCCATTTCAGTTACGTGACGAGTCAGTGGCGCGTTCATAACTTTCAGCACAAAAGAAAAAGCACGAACTTCGAAATGAGAATGCATTAGCTTTTACGGCGATGAAAAAGTAAATACGAGGTTGCGCTCCGTGGAGTTGTAGACAAGGGAAAATAAAAATTTATATCTATAATACAGTCGGCAACCTTTTGAGTCTGTGTAATTAACTAGTAATAATGAGAATAAGTACATAAAAAAGTCAAAAATACTATCAGTTCATGTTTTCTGAGTCGTGTTTAAAGGGACAAATACATTTTTCATTGTCTAAGGATTACCAAGATCTGATCATAGTCCGTTCTATTTAACTAACTTTCATTAATCTCAGATAATGCTAGAAGTGGTCATCAATTAGGAAGGAACGATCAGGAAAACAAAGTTATACATTAACTATGTAAAACTGAGTGGATTTTTATCATGGTCAAATAAAAATTAAGCTACCGATTAAATACAAAAAGTGACTAATTTGTGGATGTCATTCGTTATTGACTGGCCCGTTGGTCGAGTGGTCAGAGACCCTGGCCACGAAACCAAGGGTCGCGGGTTCGAATCCCGCTAGGGGCAAATGTTTCGTGTGATGATCATGGACATTTGTACTCGAGTTATGGATATTTATAAACGTATTTAAGTATGTTTATCCGTTCACCTAGTATCCATAGTACAAGCATAAGCTTAGTTTGGAACTTGGGTATTGGTGTGTCAGTCTCAAGAATTTATTTATTATTTTTATTTTTCAAAGGAAACACAGTCGATTGATTCATGCAAAATCGGACCTTAAAACTAAATTTACTTTACTTTCATAGTCGCGTAAAGTCTAGACTTTCACGTGTTAATCACGAGTGCAGTGAATGCTCTAGTTTTCATAGGGCAATTGCGATGTATGCCGCATTTATTGCTATTAAATAGTGTCTAAAAATAGTCTTATGACTGCTTTGCTCGACCCAGTACAATTGCATCGCTTCTTTTTTTTGTCCTATGTTGGTCTGTGACTCGGAAAATAATGTGCCAACTGTGTTCATTGCGTAGTTTTTTTTTTTTTTGAAGTCGGTAGTTGGCCGAAGGCGGCCTTTACTTACTACCTACCGGGCTGGCGGGGGAGCGGGAAACTCTCACCCCTAAAATTTAGGCAACAGCCTGAGGGCGCCCCCTATGGGGCTCGACCTCGGCTCAGGACGTTGCTGAAGAGGACAGAAACACGTAGGTTTGGGGATAGAGCGACCGGGCCGGGCCGGTTACGCGAATAAGGACCTGGCGGGGGCGGCGCGACGCGAGTCCTCGCCGGCGAGGACGGAACGACGAGCGACTTGAGGTGTTGGACTGTGTCGCGAGTTGCTGAGCCGACTTCATGGCTAGCGTGATGGCATCGTCGGGGTCTAGGAGGACGTTCCTAGGTCGACGTCTTCTATGGGAGACTACGGGAGGGGGATCATTGCGTAGCATTTCCCAAGGCGACTAATGGTGTATAAGGTGTTAGGTTTGTCATTATATTGGTGACGAGGTAGCCGCTTGTCATTTGTTTTTCACAATTTTCCATTTAACACACTTTTATCTTTGACTAAATATGTTTGAGTTTGTCGATCCTTGCAGTCTGTCTACAACTTTGGGAATTACAGGCGTGATGTATTGTAGGTAGATTTAGATTGTACAGAAATATATTAATACGTGAAGCAAAAACTTCGCCCTTTTTTTACGAACATTACACGGACGGAGAAGTATGCGATTTGGCATAGTTGGAGTTTATATAGAGGAGTGCAGAAAGCTTATATTGTTATTAATAATGAATAATGCATGCAAATAATAAACGAAATATGGTCAAATTTCAACCAGTGGGCGACCACTTGACTAAAATTCTCAATTCAGAAACAGGTAATCGCTATGATGAAGCTACAAAGTGGCTTAAACTCACAGTAATCACATTGAAGGCCAGTGTACATGGTGTTGGCCCGACATGCCTACACTTTGCAGTAGACGATAAATATGCCGGTCGTTTTGTTAGGACCATAAATGTGTCGGACGAGCCAAATGTAAAGTAGCTCGCCGATGAGGCGTGGGGGGTGCCAGTAGGGCAATGACCTCTTGGGGATGTTTAGACTTATACTGACGAAATATCCCAAAACGTGGAGTATAAAGATAGACGTTGGGATAACAGCAAGTGCAAGTACGATCTGATTTATCTGCATATGCAGTCGCTTAAGTGAGTGGTGGATATGCAATTTAAATAAAAAATGGCCCTCACTTGCAAGAGGTAGGTGGTTCAAAATCGGGTATGCACGTTAATATGAATTTGTACTGATGGTGAGGGCAAATATTTTAGGAAACCGACATATTCATACTACTATAAATATGAGAAGACAGCCTTAATCTGATTTATTTAGGTTCCTAATCTTAAGATTAAGGATAGAGGAGTCACTTCTATGCCATAATTATAATCTCCGATGTAGGGTCACAGTCCAAGATTTATTTGTGGGAAGATGATATAACAGTTACTTCATGTTATAGTCAGCTTCGACAAGTCATTGTCCAAGCACAATAGAAACGTAACAAAATGTTGTAAGAAAAAATAAGGGAAGACCCTTTCCACTCTCGGTAAAATGATAAATCTCAATAATACATTTGGGAATCACGTGACGATCCATCATCCTCGTAGCGTTATGTCCCGTGCTAAGTTGGGGTCCGCTTAGACCATGATCCAAGATTTAACGAGTCTGGTAATTTGAAGCGACTGCCGATCTGACCTTCTAAGATGAATCATAAGATGAAATAAACAGGACACCATAGAAATTACTCTTGTCTCAGACCATACTATAATTCTGTCTTTCATCAGTGTCAGAAAAATATCACCTTTGGTTATTTATTATTTCGTAGATATTTTAAAGATTATCTCGAAGCTCATACTGATAAAATATCTATTAAATCATGTAGGTAGATAACATAATAAAATACAGCATTCTATATATGCTAGGGTATATTGTATGTGTAATCACATAATTATATGTCGTTAAAAATAGATATATAGATAAGTAAATAGCGATTGCGTGTTGTAGGTACAAATAGACCAGGTCGTGTGATCTATGTGGTACCTAACAATGTTTATTTATTTATTGTAATATCTCGCGAAACGTTTAATAGATGACCTTGTTTTTTATTATTAAAATGATTTGATACTGTTTTGTTTGGGTTTTAATTATCATTATATTCAGAGCAGAAAAGTATTAGCTAAGTGGGCAGTTTAATTTCGTCAATTGTTCGATAACTTAATCAGCCAAACATTTATATTGAAACAATTGAATGATTGATATTCGTGATTTTTTTGTCATTCCGAATAGATTAAAATAGGAGGTGTAATTAATTTTGAATGGCTGCATTAAAATGATTACTATATTCGTAGACATAACAAATAATAGTCGCATGGAATAAACATTTCATTTGCAGCGTTTTATCTATTAATAAACACATTCACTTCAATTAAATCTGTCAACAAAACAATTATTTTGAATTAGCTACAAGCATTTTAAAAATGTATACATATAAATGAATGTATACATGAAATGTGTATGTGTGGCATACCCGGAAAGCCATCTGTAGTAGATTATGATATGATAAAATTATTATGTTGTATACACATAAATTTCTATATGAATATATTTTTTTTGACATACATACATACATGAAATCAGGCAGAGTCAAAGGGGCAGCAAGCCCGTTTAACCACATTCAGACAAAAATATAACTGGGCTGGGTTAGACGGAAAATTGTGAAAAAGTAATGACAAGTGGCTAGCTAGCTAGCTAGTGGCTTGTCGCCGTAAAGACAGAAAATATAAAACTAGTCATACAAATGATGACTTAAAGCGGTGGTAGCTCAATGATACGGACATGCGGATCATATGCGAGGCGGGGGCTAGATCCCTCAATTTTTTTTGTTATCATATGTTTCACTAACTTACATGTGTTAGAAATGTTGCTCGACAAAAAGTAACTGGTTAATGCAACATATCTATAGCTCAAGTAATAGTGTAATGCTGTCCCTTCTATTTGAATTCCCATTCCTATCTGTGTGGCGGGAATATACAGTACAAGATTAAATCTTCGAAACTTGCTTACGCAAGTTCAAACCTTAATAATGAACTAATAAGTCTGAATATGCAAACGGTTAGCACGCGTGGGGCTGTTCGGGCCCCTTGGTTGTATTGTACTGAACTTGATTCAACAGTGAGTCACGGCCGTCTGAGGCATTCCCGGCGTGCACTTATGCAGACGATGACGTCACGCGGAGCATAAATTAGATCGGCTTTTGAATGCACGTTACAATACGTCGGGGTTAACATCCCATTACGTAGGTATGTACGGTTAATCTTCTGAAATGTCTGGCAAAAATTTTGGCACCAAGTCAAGTGCTAAGATGAAGCAAGTCGATTAAGTTGGCGCTTCTTGAAGTGGATAATGTAAACCCTTAGGCTTTTCTGCGATGGTCTACGAAATTTTGTGGTTATACTCATAAATAGGAAGGAGACACCACAGGTATACTCAATATGCTGCGTTCACTACAAATAAAGGGTCATATCACTTAACCCAAGCCGTGTGAATCAAACACATTGGTCATAATGCGTTATATACATACATACATACATACATACATAATGTCACGCCTTTATCCCATGGGGGTAGGCGAAGAAGAAGTGAATGTGGAAGAAGCGAAAGGTGTGTGTCAAGATCGTAGCAAATTGAAGTCTCTGCCTACCCCCATGCGATATACTGAAGCCAAAAAAACAAAAAAAAAGTATCATATCATAAATTAATAGTACAATTTTGGTAACCAATTTTCCCATTGCCTCGATTGAAGGTTTTACTATAAACACTTAAATAAACTAATTTGTTGTGAACCATGTTTGTTTTTTGCAACAATCATTGCAATAACAAATAAAATAGGAAGGTATAAATATGAATAAAATGATTGATGACTCAATTAATTGATAATATATTTCTATTCACTAATTGATATGCGATAAATTATTCATAGTAGGTTAATATTTATGAATATGTATTATTGTAATTTTTCAATGAAATCTAGGAGGTTGTAAATGTAAATATTTATGCACAATGCATGCACCAATGAGATGCTAAGGATAACTTGTATGTAATCAACGTGGGAATGTTACGTCACAGCACGCGAATTGCATGTCGCCGTAAAGGTCACGAGGTCTAGCGAGCACATCTCGACTCGCCGTGTCGGACACGCGTCGGTAGGTCAAATACGCTTTTTTGTGTCACCATCGTCGTAATGTGACGCGGGATATTCGCTTCCACGTTCGATAACGATAATTTCGATATCTGGGCTAAATTTTTTGAGATGGTGCTTCGATAATGTATTGATATGGATGGCGTAATAAACGCATCTACGTATATCTCACTGACAGAATCGTTGAAATAATATATTTAAGGTATTAGCTGAAGTTACCCACTTATGTAGCATATGTCTGATATATATTATTAATATTACTTATTATTGTTTCAACAAAATCGTAATACAGTCAAGACTCAAATTCCATCCCAAGTACCTGACTATCAATCACATTTAAATACATGTGAGATCTTATTGCCTTAGTATAAAAAAAATTGAAATGTTGTCATATATTTATTAATTTATTTGTTTCCAACTGACATGGATTCTGAACAAACTGTTAAATAAATGGAAATCGGAAATAGCGATGATATTGCTGACGATTTATGAGCGCTTACCTCACTGTCAAAGTTAAACTCGGCTTTGGCAAAATGTGGTATGTTGTGACAAGCTGAGCTTTCGTTGTATCAAAATAAGGATTACGAATAATTTATGGGTGGGATCGATTTGGCACAATCGGACGAGTATAACGGTTTGAATATCTCATAGTATAATTATTTATTATATTTCATATTTCTATTTTATTTTAAAGAGGAAAGATTTGATTGTTTGTTTGTATTGAATAGGCTCCGAAACTACTAGACCAATTTGGAAAATTCTTTTACCAATAGAAAGCTACTTTATCAGCTAGTAACATAAGCTATATTTTATCCCCGTATTCCCACGGGAATGGGAGGTACGCGGGTGAAACCGATGCTAGTAAATAATAATTATGTATATATGTATAAATCTAAAAACGTATGACGAAGCTAATCTGGTGCCAAAGAATAACAAACAAACAACCGTAATCTAGACTAGTTATGGAGACTAGATCCCTGTATTTCAGTGAAATTTCATGCTAACCTTCTACAAGCTATGTAGCAGTAACTTTTTACTTGTTCCTTGTAGTCTTTGGGGGAACATGTTATGTAAGCCTTACGATCTTCTAAGAAGAGATGGAAATACCCACCGAACCCCGCTGTACCATAGGATTTATCCTTAGACTGCCACCACCTTATCGTCAGACCTTCGCATTGATAGTTTGCCGAAGGTTATACAGCGTATTTGTTACTTCTCTGTTTTAATATTCCAGCGGTGGTCAGCGATCTATACTCTCCATCTTCCAGCATAGACTTTCCGACCAATTTCCTTTCCTGCTCGGCTATTTTCATACCCACATCAGCTATAGCCTTTTACTTCTAAATTATCTTACAATTCAGATGCAGCCCTATATTATGATTATGATTATGATCTATACAAATATTCTAAGCAACCATTTGCATCGCAACAAACTCCACCGAGTACGCGTGCCAATATGGATCTGCATCATAATAATGCATCTCTATGGTTGCAATAATCAATGCGTATGCATAACATCTCGCCCTTATCTGTTATCAAGGCCGCTCATCCACCCACGACAAGCGTTATTTGCATAAAAAGTTGCAAATTGTTATATCATTGCAGCGTAGGTACATTTTTATTCGATAACGAATGCATACATGATAATAAATAGATAAGCAGACTATTTAAATGAAGGATATAGACATAGGATTCAGGTGGATTCTGTTTTCGAATCAAGATAAGAACCATGTTGGGTTCCGTTAGGGGTGAGAGCTTCCGCTCACCCGCCAGTCCGGGTATTAAAGCCGCCTTAGGCCAACTACTGAGTCCTCTCAAAAAAAAAATGGCTGCTAAAAAGCATAGTTGAATTTTATGATCAGACAGTCAGACACAAAGAGCTTCGGCGCTTGAGCTACTGTTGATTAGATTATTTGAAGTGTATACGTATATATTGCAGCATATATTTATCTCAGTTGTTGCAAGATCAATGTTTGCGTTCACCAGTTATGTCATGAAGATACCGTTACGACTCTTGACTTGATTTTTTTGAACGACTTCAGCTATATAAATTACCAAGAATCAATAGGTTAACGTACCTTTGGCAACACCGAGTAGTCTGTAGTACTTTAATTGGGATTACCTATTTAGATTCCAACATTAGGTATTTTGTGGCAGAAAATCAGTAGCACTAGCTGCTCGAGTCATAAAGCATGTCATTACCCTGCCTTGAACATAAACCTGTAGGAAAATCATAAAACCAAAAAATGCAAATATAGATCATAGAATAAAATGCAAGGACCGTCCGGTATGGCGTTTGAATTTCTCTGCCTACCCCGCCAGGGTAATGCCGTGAAGCTAGTTAGTTAGTTAGATTAAAATGCAACATTTTGACAAGTCATCGGCCTTTTGCACTTGCTATGACTAGTTATATCTTAAACGTAATGGGCAAATAAAAACGTTTGATAAGAATACAAAGAAACATCAATATAACACGTAGGTAGCTCCGTATCTATAAGATATTATTGCAATAAAACTTCAACCCAGAGGTAAACGAACTCTTTAGTGTAAGTCAAATAGACTGTATGAACTCAATGTAAAATGATCCTTTTATCTTCTCAAAGTGCACTCCGTTAATCAATCACAGTTTTTACTTTGACTAAAAACACCAACATATATACAACAGCTAATTAGGTTATGCGAATGTAAACCTTATTCAGTTCGATTACAATTTATGAATTCTTATAGTGTGTTTGTACTGGTCGGTGAGTCAGTTTTCTGGCAATTGTGATGACTATTATGGACCAGTTAGAAAATGTTATACCACATACACTATACGAATAGCTGTTGCGAATTGTTAATTGTATGATTCTCCGAATTCTGCTTTCTAAATTACTGGTTTCTTGAGACAATTGGTCAACTACTTGTTTAAGAGTCGACATACAGTAGGATTTGTCGTTTCAACCTTTAACATAATCGTGACGATCAGTGCAAAGTGCTATTAACACATAAATTAACGATAATGCGTTAATTAATCACTAACGATGTTTCTATTGCTCTGAAATGGTTTTGATCGTGAACACAAATCGTATCGTGTGTAGACCTTTAGGATTCCTATTTCCTCTAACTAGAAACAATTTTCTGTAAATACATGTTTCCAGAACTATTTGTTTACCTAAGCAAAAGTATAAAAATATAATATATATGTAGTTTAAAAAGTACTTTTTATTTTGGTTAATAAGTATGATAAGATGTTATTAAATAAGTAAAATGTACTTTTTATACCAAACAAATATTTTAAGTTTGCCCTGTTTATTTACCAAATTATAAACTATAGATTGGTAAATTATAAATAATAATAACAATACTGCCCTTTTTGGTCCAAAAATCCTCTTGTATAGTGTTGAATTATTCAATTCAGGATTTCAATGAAATATTAATTAAAAAAAAAAATTATAATGTAAATTGTTTTGAATGTAAACATTATCTTAACTGAACATTTCTTATTCCCTATCGCTTACGGAAGGCGCGGCCGGGGCCCGGATCGGTGAGTTGACACACAATTGTACAGCTACCACTGCTGGCGCTGTTGTGACTGTCCCGTTCGTCCGTAGTGTTGTAGTCGCAATGGACACGCTTAGATGCAATGTTTCCGCTCAATGCTCCGCACATTCTTTGGCTTTCTGTTTTGTCACTGCAATTTTATTGTTTTTGTTTTTTTTTTACTTTTTTAAATCAAGCATGAATTTGATGTTCTTTCAGACTATTCTTTTTGTTGGCTTCTCAAAGAAGTTTAAATATCCGAAAAATATTATAAATTAATCTGCAATATTACTCGTTAAAATTACCTTCATAGAGCCAAAAGTAGCAAATTTACTATAAAATTTGAAAAATATAATGAAAATGATACAACACTTGATCTGAATTAAGGAGTAATTGTTAAATCAATATTTTACACAGAAAAAAATATTTGAAAAATCCTAAGTATTAATCCAAGTAATAAAATGCAGTATAAATATTTAAAAAAAAAAAATTAAATTAAATAAATTATGTTTCATTTTTAAACACTGTTGTAAGCAATGATATTTTAGTAAATATATTACAACCAATGATATTCTAATAGTTTATTAGAATATCATTGGTTGTAAGGATTTGTAGGGGAAGGTAGTTTACCTTTCCCTCTGCAAGTCGTTTGTTAGTGTGGTATTTAGGAAAATGCCTTAAACACTCTTTCCAGTTATAATTAAAAAGATTTTGATCTACATCATTTGACAGATTTAATTTTTTTTTACGTTAAACACAATAACAGTTAATATCTAAAAATTTTTCTTTTAATTCTCAATTTGTAGACGTGTTTTAAAACAGTAATAGTTAATCGCTTTTATTAATTGTAATTTTCTTTTAATTTTTAATTTGTAGGCGTGTACGTTTTAGCGATATCATTTCTCGGCTACAGTGTCACAAGGAAACATGATACCGATGAATTTGGTTAGCCTGCATTGCTGTTAGCTTATCATATTTTTTTAGTTTATCATTATTAGCATATATTTTTTTAATGGGTCACATAATGTACGTTTTTATTGCTATATTAGCCAATTATATGCTTATGTGTATGTCCCGAAACTGTGTATGTTGTGTCGTTTTTCAGTCTTAATTGTGTTGTGCATGATGTTAGGTTTGTGGTATAACAATTGAAATTCAATTCATCAATGTAAACTAATTTTCATATGATACCAAATTCTTAATATGCACAGTAAACCAACCTGTACATATAAATTGAAACTTCAAAATTCGCTTTCGATATAGTAAATTAAAAATTTTGTTCAAATAAATGATTGTTTACATTAATGAGTTTCAACTTGTTATTCGATTTATCGAACATTATGCTAAAATAGTAGTTAGTTTTAATTGTCACATTAGCAGGCAGTAAAATATTTTTACTCCCCCATCCAACCGATAGTAAAGTAATGTGTTATTTGCACCGCAACTTGATAGCGAATGTTATTAAATGAACACCAGCACTAGTAATTTATTATTAATCACTATTGCACGATATTTTAATTTACACTGTAATTAGAAACAAATCACTCTTTGCACGCAGTTCAAATTCAAGTAGTTTGATGAATTTTTTGGTTTTTTTTTTTTTGTTTTTATCGTGCGTGAAGGAAGTGTGATAATAAAATATTCATAATAATTTTAGAGCATTTAATCTTATCAGATTCTTTTTTTTTTCTATTATCTATTTGTTGTCCATTAATGGACGTTAAAAAGGAAATTGTTTTTATCAGTGTTTGTTTTGTCTGGACACATTGTCTATTGACCACAATGAGGGTTTTGTAAATAGATATTCATTAAACATGACTGTAACGTAGGTATTTGTCACCTTAATTATTATATAAACGTTATTCAATTATTCATAAAAAGTATTTGGATAAACTTCTCTAATATCACACTGTGAAAAGTCATGTAAAAAACATATAATAATGATATAAACATGCTGGCGATTAGTCATAAATGTTGTAGTGAATGTATATATTATTTTATTCCGTTTTTATTTGTCATTTAAATTACTAAGCAACGTCTATCAGAGCCATTGACATACTTTCTTGTAGCTAATACGTACAATAAACAATTATTTTTCTCAGTCATTTTGAGGAGTTATACTTTTTTGTTGTTGTTCAGTCTTGATGACTTTAAATGCTCTAACTAAAGGTACAATACAATGGAAAGTATTCACGTTGCTATGGTGAAACAAATTATAATACATTGGTGATTAACGTTGTTTCAATTTCTTAAATGGTAAAGCGCGGTTATGTTATTTACTGGTTTTTATGTATTTCTTATTGGTATATAATAGCGCTACCATGCGCCAATATATAAGAAGTGTTTTACTATCTGTATACATTTTTGGGCTAGAATTTGTGCCCCAATTTCTAATATTATTGTGGTGGATTTTTTATAATATTATTGGTATTATGACTTGCTTGTTATTACTTTCTCTTTTACACACCCTTAGTTACGAATATTATTAATAATATATTAATAATATTCGTAACTTAGTAATGAGAACACATACACGAATCAAATTGCATATCAATTATTATTGAATACATTTTTTTTCGTTTTAATTATGCATGCAAAATAATTCATCGGAGTTTCGTGACTCCGGTAAATTATTTTGATGTAAGTATACGAATTACTTATCCACCTTATTTGCTATTTATTATGCTACTTAAACTTGAGTAGATTTGAAGACTCGTAATTAGGATACCAATTTTTGAACTAAGGAAGTAACAAACAGTTACTGAATTTGAAATCTATTAAAATTTGCTTTAATAATAATAAATAATAATATTCTTATTTGAGACAAAATCACATTTTAATAGATTTCAAATTCAGCAAGTAATCCAGCAAGAATCTGTTCTATAGCGCTATATCGTTTGGTGCTATACTAGGCAACCAGAAGACCATGGAAACCAGTACTATAACCTCGCCTCTGCTTACCCGTAGTAATCCATATTCATAGTCATTTTATATTTGTATTGATTAGCTTTTGTCTGCTACTCCGCCTGGAAAGTCGGTCTTTTACAGATACTACTGTGTATTCTGTGGGATCGACAATACTTTTTGGATCAAACAGAATTCCTTATGGCCGAAGCGCACGTAAAAGCTAGTTAGTATTTTTAATAAGGAAGGTATACAATGTGATGTTACCATGTATGTTTATGTGCAGGCTATGACATGTCACCGTTCATCCGGCGCTACGCCAAGTACCTCAACGAGAAGGCGCTGTCGTACAGGACAGTGGCTTTCGACTTTTGCAAAGTCAAAAGGGGGTAAGTAAATGTTATTGGTCAGTAACGTAGAAGCCAACTGGCTTAGTCCTGTGATCTGGTCCGCCAGGAGGACGAGCACAACACCGAGATAGTTGGCGAACTCTTGTATCGGAGGCCAAAACCTAATTTGGGTTTCTGTAAGTAACTAACGAGGTAGCCAAATGTAATAATATTAATATCCTCCTAACCGATTTCGGCCACGGCGGCCAATCTCAACGAGGATTATAGCCTGATACGCAGGAGATATTATAGTGCACAAGTGTCTGCGCAAACAGGTGCACTCTCTGTTCCTTCACTCTCATAGTCCGGTGAGACGGCAATCCGACATGACCGGTGATAGGTCAAACGCAGGACCAACGGCTAAACGTGATATTCCGAGGCGCGGGGGTGATCAAACCGCCAATACCCTGACTCCGGGCTGGTACTGAGTAATTTCAATATTGAAATACCCAGCCATACATTTTTGTCCCGACCCGGGTTGTGAACCCGGTCGGGACGTCTTATTATCTGCTTATATGTTCTTAGGAACGAAGTTAGGACTTGCTTGCTGACTGTACTGAGACTCTTTAGCCTCGTCAGTTGAGGCAAAGACTATCATATATGTGAGCCTAACTGTAAAAGCTCAATCAGCTCAAAGTACTAGATAAAATTCACAGCTGACCAGAATTAGATATTGATCATCTAAAACGTTCGTTTTGAGTAAAACAATTTGGGATCATTGGGTATTTTACCTACGAAACAACTGATAACATTTTAAAACGACCCGTATGGTAACTTGTTGGATTATTTTTTACTTAATGATCTGAAATTTTCCGATGTTGGTCTAGGACTTAAATAGAATGCACCGACTGTATCTTGCCTAGCTAGTTGTAATAGGCAATGGTGTGTATATCGGGTTTGTGATGAGGAGTAGGCGACGAGCTAGCCATTTGGCACAACTTTCAGAACTTCCTTAAAAGTGGTTAAAAAAAGCCTCGGCCTAACCATACGAGAAATTCAGTGTTCTTAAATTAGTCATCTTAGAGTGTGTTGTTCTCTTTCCAGCAAAGAGGAGGGCTCCCTGAGGATGATGAACGTAGAGAAGCTGCTGAAGACCCTCCCAGTGCTGCAAGCGCAGCTAGACGGGCTCCTGGAGTTCGACTGCACAGCCAACGACCTCACCAACGGGGTCATTAACATGTGCTTCATGCTGCTGTTCAGGGATCTTATCAGGTCAGTCAGGCGTCATATTATTAATAGCCGATTTAGTAGCATGGACGCAAGTACGGAGTTCCACTACACGGCCTACGACCTCACTAACGGGGTCATCAACATGTGCTTCATGCTGCTGTTCAGGGTTCTCATCGGGTCAGTCAGACAGACCCTCAAAGTCACTAAGGCACTATAGCCCATTAGGTGTAGATTTGATAGAATGGACGCTCTGCTCCAGTACGGCTGCACTACCAACTACTTCATTAACGAGGACATCAACATGTGCTTCATGCTGTTGTTCAGGTAATTCGTCGGATCAATTGTCCGTCAAATCATTAAGGCACTAATAGCCTTTTGGGTAAAGATTTGTTATCTTAGACTCACAGCTGGAGTTCATTTGCACGGCCAATGACCTGAAATCCATTGTTGGATATTTAAATTTCCATCTTTTTTATTTATCTGATTTTCTCCCTTTTCCTCCATTCCATTTCTCCCTCTTGACATTGATTATCATATGAACCGTTTCTGTTCTTTACTGATATCCACAACTTTTCGTTTCCAGATTGTTCGCATGCTACAACGACGGCATCATAAACCTGCTGGAGAAGTTCTTCGACATGAACAAGAAGAACTGCCGGGAGGCTCTCGACCTCTATAAGAAATTCCTTATCAGGATGGATAGAGTTGGAGAGTTCTTGAAGGTAGTCACTTGCTTTTAATATTTACGCATCGTGCATGAATCAGTATTTCTGTGGGATATGAAGAAGTCAAGATAGACATGGGATGGTGATCGTTTGTGGCTCCAATCTAAAGAGGGCGCCACTGATATTGATATATCCAAGTTTCTTCTATGTGTTGATCCGTTTTACCACCAGATCCGGAAACCCAAACGCGTGATAAAGTTTTTACAGAAAAAAGTCGACATTTTAGTGCTTGTTTTTTTTTGTTGTGGTTACAAATGATATCACCATCCTCAGGTGGCAGAAAACGTAGGCATAGACAAGGGCGACATCCCAGACCTGACGAAGGCGCCGAGCAGCCTGCTTGACGCGCTGGAGGGTCACCTCGCCACCCTCGAGGGCAAGAAGGGCTCCGCTGCCAATACGCCCACGCAGACTGCCAGGTATGCAGCCTAATTTCACCATTATTTAATTAGTTTTATGGGCTATTTTCCTTTTCACAATAACATACCTAAAATCATTTTGAATTTAACCGCTTGATCAATAGAAGCCGGAGAGTTTGAATCCCCATTTTTGGACAATTTTTGATTGTTCAAAAAACAGCTAGTTCAAGAATTGAGAACCTTTCGATTAGAACGTCGAAGTTTTAAAGTTTATTTCAGCATTTTACATATTAGGTTAAGTATCAGTTTGACAGTGGATATTTACGAAGGTTCCAACCGCCCGATTCCCTTCTCATAAGCCCGCTATGTCTTGGAATTATTTATGTATGTATTATTTTTATTGGATAACATTTATGTACGTGTTCTAGTGCCCAAAAGAACGTAGCTAGCGTGATGGGAGCCCTGTCGTCAACATCCTCGTCGTTCGGAAACGCGGCGGCGTCCACGCGTCTGGACAACCAAGCCAACGGCGCTTCACCGCTGTTCATCGATGATACGCTGAAACAGCAGGCGTTGGCCGAGGAGGAGGCCGCCATGAACCAGTATAAGGTTCGCCCTATAATAACATACATACATATACATCATCACGCCCGCAATCCCCAAAGGGGTAGTCAGAGTCAAACGGCAGCTAGCTCCCTTAACCACACTCAGCCAAAAAATAAAACTGGGCTGAAAGAATTAAACCCGATATACGATCAGTTGCGTTTTACGACATGCTAGGCAAGGAACACAATTTCCACATTGTTTTTAAGTCCCAGACCAACATGGGAAAAGCCTACCTGTAATAGCTGCATCGCGTTAACATCGATAAAACAGTCTGCACCGCGTCCCAGTACAGCTGCAGCGGCGACGTGACGGCGCGTGACGTCACTCCCCTCGACAACAAACCCTCACCCGCGCATATATTACCTGCACTTGTTATTTGTCTGCACAAATCAGCTGTCTGCTGTCTGCACAAATCAGCTGTGTGCTGTCTGCACAATTAGCAGTTGGTTAAATTATTTTTTCTTTTTCGGAAAGTAGTATCGTATCCAGATCTTTCCGAGAAACTTGAATATTTTAACAGCAGGTTTTAATTATTTTTGCACTGTGTAAGTGTTTAAGACATCATCAATTAGCAAGTAATAAGAACTCAGCAATTTATCTATATCATATTAGCCATCGACATAGAAGCCATTCTTGAGCCAACACTCCTCCTAGATAACACACTATACTATCACACTGTATCAATGAAGGTTTTTTTTAAATTAAAACGTCTAAAAGATGGCGTAACAGTGACTTGCGGTCTTGTCACCCTCCTCATTGGTTAGTTGTAAGACCAAACTGACATGCTGTCAACAATGAGCCAATAGTGACAGTGATAAGACCACGAGACTCCCTAATGCCACTTAGCTCATTTTGTATTTTTAAAAGCCCTCATTAATCATGTTCCAATCCACATCAAGTCATACCTAAATCCTATACCCATCATGTAAGTGACAACGAAGGAATTTCCAGGTGCATTTATTGCAAGGCGAAGAGTGGACCGGGGAGGAAGACGTGTCTGAGATAATAGTAAGGAGATGTTAGGGGGCAGTGTGTATATGTTGCTACGGGAACATACTTGACGCTAAGGGTCGCAGAGAATGTCACTTTGTCAATCAGCCACCGCTTTGTACAAAGTATGCGTTGAGGAAAGTAGTCCAGTTACTCTGTAATACGTCTCTGAAGTCTCTGCAGTAAAGCCGGCAGAAGGTTAGAAACAGACTAAATAACGTGTTACAATTGTAAAATGCCTTGATAATGTTTTTACAAATCTTTAACTAGCTATAGAAATTATATATTTTTATGAGAAAAAATGTCCAAAATTACCTGTCTCATTAACAAAGAGTACTTAATTAAAAATCCCATGGGTAAACAATAAACTCTGATTAGATTTGAAGGTTAATGTTGAGCAGGAAAAATATGTTCCTTGTTACATCGTAACCCATACTGTTGTATCCGCAAGCGATATACTGTTAATTTACCCGCTCCTCAATACACAGGGTCATTTGTAAAACATCAACAACCTCGAGAGTAGATTACTGACATTATAAAAAAAACATTTGTTCTACGATT
The DNA here is from genome assembly GCA_951394215.1 of Glyphodes perspectalis. NCBI lineage: Eukaryota > Metazoa > Arthropoda > Insecta > Lepidoptera > Crambidae > Glyphodes > Glyphodes perspectalis. Next base: position 11,656,492 of record OX596219.1, read on the forward strand.
TTTTTTTAATGGGCAAAAAAAAATCGAATTTTGCATACAAACTACATCAGCTGTTGTCATTTAGTATGGAAAGTCGTTTTTTATCGATTTAGGAAAAGTCGTAGAACAAGCGTTGTGGTTTAATGTCTGTAATGTACTCCTGCGAGGTTGTTAATGTTTTACAAATGACCCTGAACATTATATTATCGTGGTAATATATAAACCTATAACTATATGGGCACACTTAACATTATTTTGATTGGTTGATTTCAAGTGATCTCGTAAAACCAGTTAATACCCTCTTAACAACATAGTGTTGTTTTGTTATCGCATCGACTCATTCGATTGAGAAACTAGAATACTTTCCAACGTGTACTTTGCTTTGTATATCAAATGAAATATATCATGTTTATAATAAATTGCGATTAAGCTTTCGTCACAGGATAAAAACACAAAGTTGTAATCGTTCAAGGTTGCGGTATATGTTTTTGTGTGATTCCGTCACTTCACGTATCCATTTGTGCAATTTCATTGTGTTTAAAATGTGTGTACACAGAAATACGTAAAATATAAATTATCGCTTTATCTTTTGTTCAAATAATCTTGACACTATTTCTTCTTATATTGCTACACTGATGACTTCACAGCGTGGAGAGGTAAGCTTTAATTGTTGCATAGAAAGTTATATTGTTATACTGCGTTAGATATTTTAGTAGTTTTATAATGTTAATAATAACTGCGTTACATATTGAGAATAAACAAGGGTATAAACAGATCTTTTCCTGTATGTAAACTGCGCCATGCCAACACTTTACAAAGTATCGTGTTTTATTAAATTAGGCTCCATTTTCTATTTTCTGACTTGAATGTCGAGGAATCCGTTCAGAGCTGCTTTTGAGTCTGAAACAAATGCTATATTATTATTTACGCGTAATAACCCTTTTTAGTAGGAAAATATCTTGGTCTTAGTTCCAATCTTATCAATAATGAAACTATTTTTAACTAAAAATAATATTGAGTCTTGGGTTGGGTTTGTTGAAAAATTGTAAAAAAGCCATTTATGACGTGGTAAGCAAGGCAACAAAGGAAGGAAGGTAAATAGTACCAATTGTGTAGCATTTTTTTATTTTTGGTATTTTTTGTTTATTTATGATCCAAAAATTGTCTGGTTCCCCTATCTTAGGGTTATGAAGAGTGAAGAGTCTGGTAATTACATTGAAGCGACTGCCGATCTGACCGATCGGCAGTCGCTTCAATGTAATTACCAGACTCGCTAAATCCTGGATCATGGTCTAAGCGGACCCCGTCTAAACACGGGACATAACGCTAGGAAGATGATTTTTTATTTATTTATTATATGAAGTCCCAAACCAACACAGTACAACATGAGATATAAAGTATCTCATGTTGTACTATCATGTCATGTCATGTTGTACTTTGTAAAATGTTGGCAACATCAATTCCCACGTCTTTATTCATCATCACCGCTTCTCATCACGGTGTCGGTCCCCACTCGTACCCCACAAGTCCTCAGCATCACCCTCGCATTGCAGAACAAAGTGCAGTCCCCCACCAACTCGGCGGCGAACAACCCGTTCCTGTCTACGGCGCCGACTAACAACCAACAATCCATCGTGGATCTGTTCGGGCCCTCGCCGACCGAGCCAGCAGCGCAAACTAAAGCCTCAGATGATCTGCTCTCGCTAGGCAACCCGTTCGCAGATATGTTTGGCGGTAAGTAACATTGCAGTCTTTCGGAGAAACATTTTTACCGTAGACCGGTCTTTGGGTCTAATGTAGACCGACCGGCCTTTATTAGAAACATTCACACTGTAGACCGGTTTAAGAGAAACATTCATAATGTAGTCCGGTCTTTATAAGAAACGTTCCCTATTATCTATACAAAAATATTGTATTTAAAGCGATTGAGATAAAACATTGTACATAAGAGAGAGCTATTCACAAAATGGGATATTCCATAATTAAGATTTATTTTACTTTTATTCTTAAAAAAACATAATTATTAAAAATACTTATCTTATTAATACTTATTAAATATATAGCGTTATAATAATTAACTATTTAAAACATTTAACAAATAAATAAAACAATAAATTCCTAATAATTCTGTAAAAGACCTTTAAGCGTGGTGTTGGTACCTTCTGTGAAATATTTTCAAGAGATCTTCAATGAAAATGTTTATGTAGTATTTTGGATACTATTGTTACTTACATAGTTAAAGTAATAAATGTATAACAGCTGTTTTTAATTATGTTTGTACCTATTCAAAAACTTATGTATGTATGTATTTTAATTTGTGAATTGTGGGAAGTAATAATACCTATTTAGTTTCTTCACACGTTGTAACATAACATACACATGCCTTAGGGATTGACCATTAATTCTGTGAGGCTCGAAAACGGGGTAATAGTGCCGTTCACTCTTCTGGTAAGTTCATCACACGAGTTAAAAGTTGCTGAAAGCATCACATGATTAATGGGCGTCTCTTTAACAGGACGGAGGTTTTACAAGCTGAGTTAAGTTTTATCAAATTGAGGAAATATATTACAACATCTGCTAAAAGTTGAATATATTAAACAGTTAACTTTATATTCATCTAGATAGACGTACTACGAGTATATACAATGTCAGCAGATATATCAGTATAGTATATAGACGCTATTCCACGAAATTAAATACAGCTGACATTAAATATATAAAATGAAAAGCAAAGCGTTTCAAGCAATTGTTTCTCCTGTCTATATAAACTATGATAGTTGTTGGTAACGTTGACATGGCAACATTTGTAGCCGCGCCCGCGCCGGCGGCCGGCCCGCCCGCGGCGGGCGCGTGGCCGCAGCAGCCGACCAACGGCTTCGCCGCGTTCCCGCCGTCCCAGCCCATGCCCGCCAACAACACATTCGTGTCCGACGCTAACTTCTCTAACGTATTCAGTAACACTGACTGCACAGGTGAGGCGCTTCACACGTAGCAGCACGAGAGGTTGCCATGTGATATAGATTTGTACTGTTTTGGTAGTTTTTGAATGTTACCGTATTAGATGTTTATTGGAAATTTTGGTGGCCATGTACAACGACTTTCATGGCAGCCTTATAGTTTTTTTTTTTGTATTATTATGTTGTATCAGTTAACGTATACATTTGGATAGATCTGTATCGTCAAAAAAATATATGATTGTTTAGGATTTTGAACTTTATTAGCTTTAAATACTTTTTAAAGAAAACAATTACTAGGATTTCATATTTACCAAATTTCAAATTTTACATATAATGTATAATTTAATAAACGTAATTAATATTGATAGTAAGATCAAAAAAATCCTAATAGAAAGTTTAAGGCAGGCTATGGCAACCTCTCCAGTACTTTCTATTAATATAAAAAAACTCTTGGTGATGGTGTTTATTGTATATTGTTTAAATCTAATGTATTATGTACTTCCGCAAGCTGCCGCGGCTAACCCGTTCATGGGTATGGGAGACCCCCAGCCGATATCCGCCTCCCCCGCCCGTCCCCCGCCCCCCGCCAATCCCCCACAACCCAAGTCGGCGTTCGATGACCTCGAGGACGTAATGCGCATGTCCCTCGGCGGCTCCCCGGCAAAACATCCCCAGCCAATCACGCAACAGCCACAACCAATGGCATCGCAGCCTTTCAGTGACGTCATGTCGATGCCGATGACTCAGCCAATGATGTTCGGGTCGCCCGCGCGACAGCCGATGGTGCCAATGGCGGCTATGGGTTCGATATTTGAAATTGATAGATGGATTCTTCGTTTGTTTTTTTTTTTCGCAACAGACAGCTTTCGCCGTGTTTTTTTAAGGATAGCAAATTAGCTGAAATTGTGGACGCCACTATAGCACATTCTTGCGTTAATTTATGTATTATTTAAAAGCATCAGTAATTCAAAATTAATTTTAAGTTCTGTCTACCAATTATTCGATTAGGGTTAAGAATAATTATTCCATATTTTTGCAGGCAGGTAGACCAAAGATACTTTCAATTTATCTTTTCGACCCAAATTGCCACTATCAAAAAATAGCGTAACTCAAATTCTTCAGATTTTGATATATCCTAAGAATATAGTTTTTTTTTCAAATATAGGTATTTCTTTCAGAAAATAAATTCTCTCGCATAAAGTATTTTCATGGTGCTTTCTTATGTGCTACAGTGGCGCCACACACCCCCATCGCCAAACCAAACCCCATTATGTTCTAATTCCCAGCACAGCGTACTAGAGCTACCTGTAAATAGTTTCACGTTTATTTATATTAATTACGATTTTATTTTTGTGTACGTCTATTTAATTAACTTTCAGAATTTTAATCATGTTTTTGACACTGTACATAGTATATCTGCAAGTCATAGCTTAGTATTTGATACTAATTTGTTTGGATTAAGCCAATTGTTGCATGTTAATAATATGCACAAATGCTTCGAAGTCACCTTTGAGTTTATTGTCTAGTTGCTAGTATGTATAGTAATCATTTGTCATTCAATATATTAAAAGTACTCTTTTAATATGCAATGAACGGTTTATTATTATTCGATTTAATAGTGACACATAGTGTTAAACGAATATAAAATAAAGAAACGGTATCGAATCAGATATTGTTGCACAGACCATTTGATCAAGCAATTCCAGGTTCGAATCTTGGTTTGAACAAGAAGTGTTGGTCATTCAGGAATTGCCTAGTTTAATACTACATCCAGTATAAGGAAGGTAAAATTTTATCAAGCAAATTAAAGTACTGACGTCATTTTAACAATTTCATATGATTTTGTATTAGCTTTTTAATTTAGCGCAATCATCTTCACTCGAGGTCGGCATGATCGACATTCGAATTTGAGCTGTAGATCGGTACGAATAAAGTTTACTTTAGCAGGTCAACAGCCTCAACAGCAGCCGGGCAAAGTGTTAACTGGCGACCTGGACTCGTCGCTAGCGCAACTAGCCAACAACCTTTCCATCAACAAGAGCGCAACAGCACAGAAGTAAGTATAGAAACGTTTTACGCGGGCCCCGGCACCTGATGACAAAATCCCGTACATACGCCGCCCGGATACCCTAGTTACCTAGTAGTGGTTACGACGTAAACTGCAAGCGATTGTGATCCTTACGGGCAGGTGACGGGTCTGTCACAAGTATATTCAATACTCAATTCGAAGTCACTTTGGGTTTTGAATGTACTATTTTCATATACTGCACGTGAGTTCTAGGATTGAGTTTAGAAGCGGCGAATGAACTATTGTCATCTCGCTCGCGCATTTAGTGTTAGAGCGAGAGGTAGAGTGAAGTCGTTTTTGGTCTTGAGCTTAGAAGTCACGTGCTATTTGGTCTACTGGCTAAGTTCGTTTGGTGGATAAGTTTAATTTTAATAATGCACCTTATATTACATATGCACTGATAAGTTTATTGTAAAAATATAATTGAGCTTTGAGACTTCACACGATGGCAGCGCCATCTCGCGGGGCTTTTATTGCAAATCGTTCAATCACTCATCGATAACAATTTATAGTGTTATTATTTATTGGCTTAAATTGTACAGTACTTTACAAAAAAAGCTAATTATTATAATTTTTTATGTAATTTTGCTAAATTGTTTCCAGCTGAAATTTGATATTTTTTATTATATATATTTAATGATTGGTTTGATATAGAATTTGTTTTTGGAATTTTCGATTATACCAATCTCGATCCACCTACCAAAGTTAGTCTGATGGACCAATAAAATTAGTTTTTGGCATTTCTATAATACTTTAACTGTCAAGACGATTTTTATAAATATAGGAACACAGATCATTACTCTTTTTTAATTTATGGTATCAAATATAACTAAAGACTTAAGTAAAATATAAATGCCATCCTTTATCAGTCGCCAGAAAACTTGGCTTAATTAGATATTTTGAAACGTAGAAATATTCGCACTTGAAGTTACAAAAGCAATCGCTTGGAATTTTAAAGAGTGAAAATAAATACTTAGTATTATCAGGAACAGCATTTTTATACATCTTTTTATAATTTTGTAGATAAAATTACCAGGATTTGGATAAAAACTTTGAAAGTAAAAAGAACTGCATTTGATGATTTTATAGTACGTCTATGTTGAGATAATTTCGACCGAACTAAACAATTTTTTTTTTAACCTGCTGTAAAAAAAATCGTTTTAGGAATGAAAGTTTTTGTCTGAACCTTCTTTTAAACCTTGTCGAGTGAAGTGGACGTGAATTCATTAGTTGCTAGTTTAAGTATTTTTATCATTATACATATACTTTTGCAAATGAGTTGCATTCTAATTACGACTCAGATTATTTACTTTGGATATTAGTTAAGAAAATATAGTTTTTAAATAAGAAACTAAATTAAAATGCAGCTATGCAATTGTATAAAATAATCATCGTTTGGGTTCATACGGTACAATTTCTTTGATCATTTTACTTCTTTCAAACGTCTTTACGAGTAGAGTTTTGGCAAAGTCTTAAAAATTAAAAGGTTGGGGGCATAAATTGGTGGTAGATTTGTATATATTTGTGACATAAAATAGAACTATTTATTTAGAACATGATTTTAATACAATTTTTACACATTGAATATGCAATCACAAGTTTCACGAAGTAATTGTTGTAAAAATAAAAAATAAATGACGTAACACTTAAATGTCTCTGAGTGGAGTTATTGTATATTTCCTTAAAAGGCCTTTGCCAAATTCGCTACTCCACAACCGCGCCGAACGAAAGCGGCGTAACCCAAAAATATCACTTTTCCATTTTACACACAAAACATGTTCTACCCACGGACTTCGCTTCCGCTTACACAAACACGCGTGCCGTATGGACCCACGCACCGCATGACTGACTGGCGTGTCGGGTAGGCCGATGCAGTGGAGCTCGCCGAAGAACGCGTCCAAGCCCGGCGCCGCCTGGAGCCCGCAGCCTATGCAGGCCACCACCGGCGCGGGATATAGGCCCATGGTAAGGACAGCGACTCGACTACCTACTGACGCGCGGGAGTTCCATATTGCGTTCGATAAATGTAATTTAGTAGTGTCAAATACCCTATTGAGCAAAGTTTTTGTCTGTCGTATAACAACAATCAATTAAAGAACACACCGAGAAGAATAAGCATTGTCAAGGGCAGCAGAAGAAAGAAAAGAAAGGCTTTTGCTTATTACGCCTTTGTATTTGTATTAAAAACGAGTGAAATAATTTTACTAAAACGTACATGTCTTGTATCTAAACTTCAGCTTTTTTATGACCAATATAAACTACATGTTAATTTATAACGAATTTAATGCTATTTAACCATATTTTAACTCGTCTAAAAGGCCTTGTTACTGTGTTATTCATTTCAATAATAAAAACCTAAATATGTTTCATTCATGTTTAAATTTCAATACTTTATTAATATGGAACTCTCGTGGATAAAAAGATTAAACTTAGTTCAAAAGGATCTCTTCTAGTCGAACTTTAAGGTACTTCAAAGGAACGGTGCGTCCACCGCCACTTTCTTCTCTATCCCGCTTTATATGTTGCATATTGCGATGTATAATTTCGCTAGCAACTTCTTTTGCGCTACACCCGTCCCTTAAAACTCAGTTTCCTTTGCTAGAGTATTATTTTCTTTGTGCATTTTTTTTTTCTGTTTGCCCCGTAGCATGGCAGCATTATTTTGCGTTTTTCAGGGTCCTGGCATGCCACTCCCGCCAATGCCCCACACTTTGCCCCATACATATCACCCTCCGCATTATAATATTATGGTAAGTTGTACGCTGTTTATTTTATTTTGTAAATTTTTCTTTTGCTTTTTGATTTAGGGTTAGATCCTGGTGGTCCACAGCTTTGCTTTAGGTCCTTATCTCTACGCGCTCTATGCGTTTTAGTTATTCACATCTTGTGTAAATTATTTCTGTATTAATAGAAATATTCTTGAACACGCTGATATAATGTAAGGATTATTTTATTGTAAATTCTAAGAGCCAAAACTGGTTAAAAGTAAACTGCATTTCAATTTGTACATAATCCAAATTTGTATAGATAATGTTTTTTTTTTATTCCGTACTATTTAAAAGGCAATAAAAGGTTGTCAATATTCTAATTAACTGTTAGAATGTTTATACATTTTGACAATCGAAGCTATAAGAATACAATACCGTGACATCACATTAAACCTCCATCGACAATACTATTTTTATTTAGTTACTCATTTTGCTTTTACTGTTCTGTTGATTTGCAATATCCTATCCACTCCCTAAACGTAAGTCGGTGTCTTCCATAAGGTAAAGTTACGACACGAGTTCTGATGAGATTTATTATAATCTTGTGCATGGATGTGTCTGTGAATGGTTGTTAGCATGTCTAGCTCGTTATGTGTGAGACTCACCCCATTTATCATTTTGTATTTAGAAATTCTAAAGTTCTTTTGATTGCTAAGTCTATAGTGCTAAAAACAAGTTAAGAATAAGCGGTTGTCGTAACATTTCTTTTTAATATATACATTACATTGACGAATATAAAGACAGTTATGTGTAATTAATAATAAATTATGTATGTACAAGAACTTCTCGTTATCATATCATGATACATTTGGTTTGAATGTTAAGAATCTGAATACTTAAGAAAATTATATAACAAAGTATATTGAATTGAAATATTGCAAAGAATCTACCTACAAGTATGTGATAGGTACATTTATTTTTTATTATTTTTATCTTTTCTTATCTAAAATTATTATGTGGGTTTAAATAGAACATAGTCTTTATTTATAAAATAGATTGTTTTAAACCTATCTCATAATTAAGTGTACGAAAATATTATTTTCATTATACTAATCAAGCAAACAAAATTAATCATAAGGTCCAAGGTAATAAATCTATTAAACACATTCACAATGATAATATAATAAATTTGCCACTTCCAGCAACAGCCAGGGATGGTAATGGGCATGACCGGAGCGCCCATGATGCCAATGAGCATGGCGCCGCCCATGCGGCCCGCCGTGCCCCCCCAGCCGGCCACCAACCAGTTCAGTTAAACTACTAGACTTCGTTTAAGGTTATCCGCACCCGACCTGATCGCTTGAGACCTTAACTGTATAAATAATAAAAAAATGGCCGCCTCATAAAATACGAAAGTTGAGTTACGCCGTTTTACACTCAGGGCGCCAAGTTGCGCCTATGTAATATCACAAGCAATTAATTATAGATGTTAAAATAGACATTATTCCAAATAGGTTAAAAGCTATCGGGTCGTAGTTCTAAAATACGCCATCTTCAAAGCTGACTTGTGATTCAGGTAGGTACTTTACCTTTTCCAAGTTGTTGTATTAGCGATTCATGTTAACTTAATCGTGTTAACTTTCCTCTCAATGTAAATTTTGTGTTCAAAGTTACCACAAGATACGTGGTTAGGAAATTGATCTAATCATGTACCTAACGAAACTTAATTTTTATTTTTGCTACATATCTGTGCTCATAACTATTGTATTGTATAAATACCATTGTAATTTTGAAGTTACAATAATTCTAATGCAGTTTGATGATAATGTTTGTTTTATGTATGCTCTAGGAAGTGTTCGGTTATGATTCAGTCTTTAGCCGTCGACATTTTTATTTCTTTCATCTAGGTATATAGTAAAAATATAGACTTCTTGGTTATGTAGTTTAGTTAAATTAAACTTGCAATTTAGTGATTTATGAAGAAATAGAATTGCCATGAAAATATTTTTTATAAGCTAATATTGATATCGATAATAAATTCGACTAATTTGCAAATTATGAAATCAATCTTTAAATGAATTTAATATAATGTTATTTTATGCTAAAAACAATATTTTATAATCATGTTCATGTAGTAAATGAGTGTGGTTTTACAAAATTTTTCTTATGAAAACGGTGCGTATGTATTATTCTAGATTTTCATTTCAAAATTCAACCGACATCACATTCCATAATTGTACAAAAATATAATTTATTCTTAGCTACAGTTAATGAAATATAAAATAGTATGTTATTTATAGCTTTTTAGCCCTACCTTTCGGACATAGTCAGCATTTATTAATTGGAATTGAAGTGAAATATAGTTCTTATATTTAGTTTGTCACTTTAACTTTCTAGTATATGAAATTCAGTAGAACGTCACTTATATTAATAATAATATAGGACTTATTATTCAAACATATGTGTATAAATGTGATCTTGCATATATAGTCACGTGAATTTGAGACCCTATCCTACGCAAAAACAATACAAGGGTCACCTAATTCTACGCAAGATAATTGATAATATAGAAAAAGCACTTTTGAGATCGAAAGTACCTTTTCATAAATTTTCATATCCACAAGTAATTAGTGTGTATAAATATATTTGTCATAGAGATTTAAATGTTGGTTACGAGTGGACAGAAGTGTTATTAAAGGGGAATGCGAATTTTGGGGCTTTTATCTTTCGTCTGTGAATGTGAATCATAATATTCACAATTAGTACCATATTAATAGAACTTAAAGCTACAATAAAGCGGTCAGACAGAAGCCTTTATATTTTGCCTTCGTTCATAGGTACTTGAGTACATAACATATATGTCGGCAACATAACAGCTGAACGATTGGTTCTTATGTTCATAGAAATAAAGAATAAGTGTACAGTCACATTTGTGGGTGACTGTACGAAATGAGCGTTGCCCTTTAGTTATGCATGGCTATTGTGGATATTTCGAGGTGCTTAGCTTGGGAACGGGGTTTAAAACATATTCCATTCGTTTAACCCCGGGAAGTACGATGAGTTACGATTGCCATTGCCAAATCAGTACACTTGTATAGGTCACTTGTTCTATGTAATCTTTACTGTTATATCAACAATACTTTGTGCAAATGTATTACACTGTGTTTGCAATAATTGTGATAACATTTTCTTTTGAAAGACTGCGATGCAATTTTCGAAGTATTAAAACGGTATGATTTATATTTTAAATGTTCATAATTTACTCGTTTGTACAAAGTATTGTACTTACTTGGTGTTGCTATCAATAATATATAATTAAATATTGGTATAATGGTAGAATGCGTGATTTATAGATGGCAACACTGTTGGAGTTGCACTATTATTCAAAATATTAGAGGAAAATATGTATTCACTGATGAATATCATGTAGCTGTATATGTATACACATTATTGTAGCATACAACTGAGATTTGTTTTAATACAGTTCAAAATCTTGGAGGTCAACTATAGTGTTTGTAAATAAATATAATCAAATAGGTGTTTACATAGTGCATATAGCTGGTATAAAAATACACATATTATGATACTTTTCGACTATATTTGGAGTCTCTTGGGCCATTATACAAAATGTGCATTTAGAAGTAAACCGTAGGTTTAAAGGAAAAATACTTAATGTTTTGCTATGGGCAGAAAGCGTCTCATATAGTCGATCAGTAATGCTATATTTATGTACCTAATAATTAGTTATAATACTGGTTTAAAATTTTAAATTAATGGTATATAATATCATTTGCAATCCAATGAGATCTGTTTATCGTGAAATTTGTTATGCAGTTATATGAATAGTATTTTTTGTGCAATATATTTTTTTAATTATGGCGTAACTGCATGAAAGGAATGAAATTATTTTGAAATAAGACATTTACATTAACTTGGCACTTTCTGATTTATTTAACAGCTGGGTTTTGCGAGAAATATATGAGGATTACTGTAATTATTGTTAATAAAAACAGTAAATCTGGTATCCTGTGGTATCCTTCACGAAGGAGGCCTATTTACACCACTGTAAAAATTGATCTTGCATTTGGACTGATAAAATTCTATCGAGTTTCAGTCAGTAATCCTCATCTTTTCTCGTCGATTCAAAGTGCCAAGGTATTCTTCTAATTTCCTTAAAATCTTTTCTTCTATACTGCTTCTTATAATATAAACCCAGTATATTTTCCACTTATTGTTGGCCATACTACTGTACTTTTTCGATTATGCTGTGATGAGTGGTCGATCCGACTGATTTATTTGAAATAGTAGGGTATTTCTATTAGTCTACATATAAGTTCTGATTTTAAGAAAAAGTATACTACTTACACTTTGGATTTTTCGTACTCAGTCACCCTTGAAATTTTTAAGTTGTACATTTTATTATATTTTTAATCAATTTAATGTAGCATTATTTTATGTAAATATCCCCTGCTATGTTGTCTACTAGCTCCATCGCTCCTTTAGATATTCGATTTAGTTTATTTATGAAAGAATTAAATCAATTATGATTATTTTATGCTTTTTATTTGGTTTTCTATTTCCCTTTTTGTTAGCTTTATCCGAGGGTCCAGTTAAGCCTATACCTAGTGATGGATTAATAAATTATACTTTTTTTTTCCTGTCCCTAGAATAGCATCTTGTGTTTTAATAAAAGCTAGCTTAAAGACGTTATTTTTGTGTAACAGATATAGATATGGATGTCTATTTACCTCTCTTAATCCAATGACAATACTATCACAAACTAATTGTATCGGCCTGTCTGTACTATTGAATAATAAATAAGTATTTAAATAGGGAATTCGCACGGTCTGTCTCAGGAAGGAATCTATGGATAATATATATTTATGACAATGTTTGTATTTAACAAATCGTGTAATTTCATGGATATTGTATCGGGACCTCCTTTAGGCAGACCAAAATACCCAAGCTAGCGTTATATTCTGAATAATCACAGTATTATAGTAGCACTATTTCAAATAGGTGTCCGTCGAGAAAATATTGTATAGCTGTTAAATTAGCTCGAGATGTAGTTCTTGTCTGTAAGAGTTTTATGACAATCAGTACAGTACACCTTGGGATATCTAAAAAAATCAACTATTTTATGTACGGGATTACCTACTATAAAAAAAAAATCTCTGTAGTTTATTTCTTCATTGAATATCTTAATCAAAATTGTATTAATCGAGCCCTAATATAAAATATAGAATTATTTTTCTACAAAATATTGAAACCTTTTTTGCCAATTACCTATTTTTTTTTTCTAATAAATATCGATATTATAAGTAACATCCACATGAAATGTTATTAAAAGTAGGTACCTCAGATAACAGAACAATCTGTAATCTGAGGTAGGTAGGTACATACTGATTGTCATATCGCGCCCACAATATCGGAAATACATATATTTTTGTTAGGAGTGGATTGTTTTCTGAACTCTTAGCTGTTCTAAGATCTATTTGTCGTTCTACCTTGTGTTGGTCAGAAAACACTCCTACAAAATGCTTTCAAAAGTGTATCTTGTTGGATCGTCAGTAGTGGCGATTGATTATTACAAATACAATAAATAAAGTTCAATAAAACCTGTTTCATTTTGCACCTGACGTATCATCAAACCTTTGATAAGTATGAGATATTGCTAAAATGTTTATTTTAGGCACTATGTTTTTGGTGTCTCCAAAATACTTTATGTAGGTAATTGCTCTCTTGAAAGAAGCGTACAACCCGTCTGATATATCTGCGAACCTGGCTTAATGACATCATGCGTCGTCGCTTAAGTTAGCAACGGACCCTACTGGATAGGCGAAAACGGAGCGAAATGCGGGGAAGCGCATTTCAGTGAGGTTCGCAGATATTTCCGATGGCTTGTGACAGAGAGAGACTTTGGAATGGAGGGGGATATCTATTACACCGTATTAACCTTTTTTTTTTTTTTTTTTTTTACTTGGGGAACTCCCACGAGCCGTCACCCTCCGGACGGGGATCCAGAGGGCGGTGTGTCGGACTCGAACCGACTAAACCCCAAGGTGGCCTCCATCGGCGCAGTTCCGGAGGAGCCGGTATCCCCACTGTCGGGACTATACGACAGCTCCTCCGGTAGTGCGCGTGCCGCGCTGCGCGGCTCACCTCGCGCGGCGGTGGTCGATGCTGTGCAGCCCACGCCATCAGTCGTCGGATGCACAGCACCGAGCACGCGCGCGCGTCGAGACATGCCAGGCCACCCAGCATGTCTCAACTACTCCGCCCAGGATTCAGACGCCGATCGTCCCCGTGACCGGCGTCGTGGGCCCACTCTCGCGTTGTGCCCTCTGCTAAGCCAGAGGGCACGCGGAGAGCGTCTCGTCAGGGGGGGCCGCCTTCCGCCCGGACACCGTATTAACCCTATCTAAGCTCCTTATCTGTTTACTAAAGCATAGTCAAATTGGGTGCTCTTTTAAAATAGCTAATTACAAATGTTTATTAATTCAATTCAATTCAATTCAATTATTTATTTATTTTCCAAAATACATATCTTGTACACCAGGTGATTAATACATAGATATCCACTTACCTAGTAGTTTACAAACACATTATTTTACAGCTAACATAAATAACAAGAACTAACTAACATTATGTCATAGACATATTATTTATAAAACAATTCAGTGTAACTAACTAACAAACTTCACTAATAATGCGTTACCAAAAATCAAGCCAGATAATATTTAGTTATCAGCCTCACATTACTAAACTAATTGGCGGTATACAAAATAAAGTAAATCTTTACCTCCCGTGCTAGTCAAGACTGTGTTACGGCAAGGTAAGAATCTCGCTCCCGAAAAAACAGCTTTAAGTTACTGACCATAAAGGTCATTGACTAATTAGGATTGTAATGTTATGATACACAATGGGCATCGATACGAGTGGCGTAAACACGTAGTACACGCAAAAAACCAAGACAATTCAGTTCTCTGTATTTAAACCATTATACATTGTTTAGAACTTGCTTATTTTGAGTTTTATATATACTGATAATTGCATCTATTTAAGGTTTTAAGATTTTTATGCATTAGAAAGTAGTTATAACACAGTAGATCACGTGTTATACACACACATATATATATATATATATATATATTTATATTATTATTATTATTTTTTTTTTTTTTTTTTTTTTTTAATGTTAGGTTTTAAATTAATCTTTTAATGTTAGGTCTGGATACCTACTTATAAATTAAATGTAGGAATCAATTCCGGGTGTGTCCTCACCTTTTGTCATGCCATCTTTTAAATATTAAACATTTGAATACAAACATCTTCCAAATTTAACAGAAAGACAAGAGCGGGAAATACACACAACATAACGCCCATAATCCCCGAAGGGGTAGGCAGAGTCAAAGAGGCAGCATGCCCCTTCAACCACATTCAGCCAAAAATAAAGCCGGGCTGGGTTAGATGTTACGACATGCTAGGCAAGAACCATAGTATGGCATAATATTCTTTTTAAGTCCCAGACCAACATGGGACAGTGGGCTGGGTTGGATGAAAAGCTGTGAAAAAGGAGTGGCAAGAGGCTAGCTCGTCGCCTACTCAGTCACATACCCAAAAGCCCGTAAACCATTAGTCGCCTTTTATGACATGCTAGGCAAGAACCACAATTGGCACATTCTTTTTTTTTATCCCAGATCAACATGGGCCAAGTCCCAGACCAACATGACAGAATTTAATTGGGATTATAGCGGTACTTATAAAAAGTATCAAGAAAACAACCTTTTATGGAACCCAAGGCATAAGGATTTCAAGAAGCAAACAACAAAACCGGCGGCAAAGCATTCTGAAAGCCGGTGGCATGTGTAGATGCACCATTACATTTTTCATACCATTTTGTATACCAGCCTTAATATTTTATATGAACGCATCCAAAAAGGAATAATTCAATTCCTTTTCAAATGTGGCAACACCAAATCAATCGATGACAGCGACGGATTTTCACACTTCTTCGCTGACGACATTTTGTCAATAAAATAAAATTTCTGTTCAATTTCTATAATTTCGTTTTAGTGATAGTGTTAAATAAGCCACAAAGATGGCAGACAATGAACAAAAAGCAATGCAGTTGATGGCGGAGGCGGAGAAAAAGCTGAGTTCGTCAAAAAGCTTCCTAGGATCACTTTTTGGGTGAGGACAATGACTTTCTCATTATTTTGTTGATATTAGCCCAATTACACCTCATTACATTTGAACTACGGACCTATCTCTCAACCAATTATACCTCTTAATTGGTACAAGCTTAAAATGTATTATAGAAGAATAATTAATTCAGTATCCTTCACGTTTCATGATTACTCATCGGCTGATCTGTTTCCTAAAGTATCTAATCAAGCTGTTTGTAAATTGACATCATCTCTGCTCTGAGAACGTAATAAATTTAGCTAACCAGCATTATAATCCTCAATTCGAAGACAAAAGGGGTGTCAAAAAAATTATCAGAGATCTTAAACGAAGACCCCTAAATGATCAAATTATACGACACGACTAAGACTTCTTTATGCACCTACATCTTGGTATTTACAGTTAAAAATTAAATTATAAACAAATGTGATGTTGCCTCATTCCCTACAGGTTAAAAACTTTCACTTTTATGCTGCATTACCATTGTAATGGATAAATCAATACACACTACACATTTTGGCACAATATCTTATTTAATGCATTCTTTTAAAGAAAGTCCTTTGTATGTTTAGTCTGTGAGAAGATATTTGTTATCTATAAAATGTATTTGTAAAGCTAAATCCATAAAACATGGAGCCAAATCTATAAAACATGGAGTTTAGCCCCAATTAGGAATATAACTTTCTCCCATGTTGGTCTGGAACTTAAAATAATATGCCAACTGTGTTTCTTGCCTAGCATGTTGTAAAAGACGACTAATGGTATATGGGGTTTGGGGTATGTGATTGTGTAGGCGACGAGCTGGCCACTTGTCACAAATTTTTCACAATTTTAATGTAACCCAGCCCAGTTTTATTATTGGCTGAATGTGGTTAAAGTGGCCTGCTGCCCCTTTGACTCTGCCTACCCCTTCGGGGATTGTGGGTGTGATGTTAAGTAGTCTAATAAATATAATGTCATAAAAATATATATAATATATATCAAAATAAATATATCCAACAAATAACAGTTTGCATTATCATTCACAATTTAGGATATATGGAAATTATAACAATCTGATTTTATTGATAAGATCTAAACTTTTATAATCCTAAAAGATTGCACAACAGTTACAGTATCATTTTATTAAATTTTGTATTTGATTGTATTTTATTTATGGTTGTATGAGTAATATTCTAATTGAATCATTACTTAATTAATAATAATATTTTTTTTATATTTCCAATTGTGTGACCCAATGACACATTTAAATCTGGTTGGCAATCTTTGACCCATCTAGCTAGTTACTTTTATTAGGCTTTGGTGGTATTTTTGTGGGTATTGAGAAATGTTTAGTCATTACTGCCTATACTAAAAAAACAGAAACAGCCCGGAGTCAGGAAGTTGGCGGTTTAATCATCCCTATGCCTTGTAAAGCATGTAAACCCATGGGCTTGCACCTGACTTCCAGTAATGTGGGGTTGACGTTTCACCTGACTATGAGAGTGAAGAAACAGAGAGTGCACCTGTGTTGGAACAAACACTTGTGCACTATAATATCTCCTGTGTAGAGGGCTATTCCTCGTTGAGATAGGCCACCATAACCAAATTCAGCGATATTAAAGGAACATCTTTTTCTTTACATCAGAGGTTCATCAAAAGTGGAAGAAGCAGTTGACTGCTACCTCCGCGCAGCGAACCTGTTCAAGATGGCGAAGAAGTGGGCGCAGGCGGGCAACGCGTTCTGCAACGCCGCGCAGCTGCACCTGAAGGCTGGCGTCCGCCACGACGCTGCCACTAACTTCGTAGACGCTTCCAACTGCTATAAAAAGTGTGATCCCAATGGTGAGTACATCAGATAAACATAGTGACATACTAACCATCCCGGAGCTTGAAACCAATCTTTATTAACTAGATGCTTGAAACTTATCTATTACAAAAAATCTGTCTTACCTCTTGTAGAATCTACACATTTTTCAGAAATAGAGAGTTATAGCCTTTTATGTCCTTCATCTGGGTTTCAAAGTATATGCGTGAATATTTCAATGCAAACAATTAAGTAGATTGTGTGTGAAAACATAATAAAGAGTTACTAATAAAGCATTTATAAAATTAGCAAGAAGTTAATCTAGATTCTAATGACAGGGGTGGCAAAGCTTATTATACAAATGTGCCAAAGTTTCGAAAATATCAATATAATTGGTTCTTTAAGTGCCCGAGGAGTGGTTGATGAGGATGTTATTGTCAATAATTGTTAATAAATTTCTGATCTCAAAGAAAATACGTGTAAACCATATAACGTGCCACCTATGGCACGCGTGCCAATGGTTCGCCATCCCTGTTCTATGACATCATCCCATATGTATTCTGTGACGGAATGGCCATTATGTTAGCAAAAATATGAAAAAGTTGGCAATAGTTATACAAATGCTTACATAAGTATGATGGTATGAGTAAAGGCTTTATTCATGCTTTACTCATAGGTCCCGATGTGGGCAAGGCATGCATAGAGATTTATCAGGGGAATAATTTATTAAAAATTACCCCTAAGCAGACTCAATGAACCATTATTTTCTGTAAAATTGTATGTTTATTAACAATGTTGTCCATTTTCTAAACAACCTAAATCTAAAAATATATATAGTAAACTCACCAATTAAATAAAATGTTCTTAATATGATCAGAATCCAAACCAATCAATAATAGAGCTCGATGGCGCATTCGGTAGTGACCCTGTCCCATGGGTTCGATCCCCTCCCAGGACAAATATTTGTGTGATGAATACTTGTGTTTGTTCTGTGTCTGGGTGTTAATATCCAATATTTGAGTATCTATGTATTTGTAATAACACTGTTGTTTTTGATATCTGTAACACATGCTTAGGCTACTTACTCGAAGTCAGATCAATGTATGTGAAGTAGTCCGATTTATATTTATTGTACAACACTTAGGGAAATAGGTATTTTGACTAAACTGATTAGAAATGACACGACACTGAAAAGTGTATGAAGTCACTTAAATGTGACGCCTTTATCATTGTCACATAGTTATTTTGTTATTTAAAAAGTACACAAGCGAACAATTTACCTTTTTGAGTTTTAGCGGCAGCTTATGAATATTTTATGCTAGGCATTTCCTTGAAATGATAACCGCTGCCGCTACAGCAAAATTGAAACAAGTGCCTTCATTTATAATTTAACAAACTGATGAAAATTATGGATGTGCCAACATGATAGTTTATAATTTTAAACTATAGTACTTTGTTAATACTTTACTGAATTGTTGGTTGTGTGGTTTAATAGATAATGACTGGTCCTCGTACACGGACTATAATAAATAAATTAATTGATTATAATATTTTTAAATTATTGTGCTAACAAATTATAGATCAGAGATCACCAACCCATTTTCTCAAATGTTCAAACTTTTTACGTTCTAAATTTCATCACGATTTATCAACGACTAGCCGCGCCTCGCGGTTCACCCGCGTAGTTCCCTTTCCCGTGGGAATACAGGGATAAAATATAGCCTATGTTATTCGTTGATAAAGTAGCTTTTCATTAGTGAAATATTTATTCAAATCGGTGCAATAGTTTCGGAGCCCATTCGATGCAATCAAACAAACAAAAATTTTTTTTTCCTCTTTATAATATTAGTATAGATTAAGTAGTTTCGGCGTGAAATTGTTAGATAGACACAGTTACTTTCATATGTAATATTGTATAATGAATATTAGTAAGGATGTCATGGCATTATATATATCACGCTTCATTAATGATAAAATTTTATTAACGATCAAGTAGTTTCAGCGTGAAAATATTAGATAGACACAGGTACTTTCACATATACATATAATATTAGTAAAGATTCCATTATACATATATGTATATCAGTTATAGGTAAAGATTCAATTGATTGTCGAATATTTAAGTTTCGTAAGTACACCCGTTGTTTTACAATTACCATTTAGCGGGCATTGCGCGACGTAGTTCGCCTCTACCTTGGAGCAATGACCTGGAAAGGTCGTGAATGGTCTAAGTGTAGAACTTCTAGTAGTAGTTATACTAGAACACTGATAATCCGAATCAAGAATATCTAGAGCAGTGACTGCCAACCTTTTTGTGACATAGGACGACTTTAATTTTACTATTTTTAGTTTGGACATGGTTTAGAAAAAACTAACAATTTAAAAAACCGTCGCAGGTTCGAATCCCGCTAAGGGCAAACGTTTCGTGTTATGGACATGGATATTTGTACTCGAGTCATGGATGTTTATAAAGATATTTAAGTATGTCTATCCGTTCATCTTGTATTCATACCACAAGCACAAGCTCAGTTTGGGACTAGGGAATTAGTGTTTCAGTGTGGAAAATTTATTATTATTTATATTAAATATATAATTTAAAACGAATATAATTTTGCACTGTATTTGAAATAGGTAAATATGCAGAATTATTATAAACAAGTTGTATGTACATACTTAGCTTAATGATGTGCAATGTTCTTACTGCAAAAATACAGATGAATGATGTTGTTGTCACGCGTGAATATCGTATTTTTTACACTGAATGCACTTTGTAACATTTTATTTGAAGTATATACAAGACTGTAAAATGTTGAAATGGAACAACAGTTAGAAGTCAAGTCAACATCGACTTCTAATTTGAATACATACATTATTATCTACAAATGAAAATAGTAAGACCGTGTACAAATTCTGACTCAGTTATTTTTTTTCAAACTAACTAAACTTCACGCTACTTCCCTAGCGGTGTAGGCAGAGATAACCGAACGCGATTTTTTTTTCCATTTTCAGTTTTATTTTTTGCCTGGATAATAAATAAATAAATATCGGACAGCATCACATACATTAATTTGTCTCTGAGTTAAGTAGCTTAAGCACTTGTGTTACGAATAAAGGAATCAACAGTGGTATTACAAATATATACTTAAATAAATATTGGATATTAACACCCAGACACAGAACAATCAAGTATTCATCATACGAATGTTGGGGGATCGAAGCCACAACTCTTGACTCATGAGGCAGGGTCACTACCGAATGCGCCATCGAGCCAGTCACAATGAATGTGTTAAAGGTTTAGCTACCCCTTCGGGGATTCCGTGTTTTAGAGGTAATAACATTGGTCTAGTTACAGTTTAGGGCTGTTACACGCCACTTTTACATTCGGCAAATATATGTCAAACACTTCTAAGGTATAAAGACGAAAGTAGCTTAACTTTGCACTTTTTATTCCTATGAACTCGTAAACGAAATATGTTTTCAGCTATACATATAAGATGCTGACTGTACAAACGACCTACTCGAAAATTTGTAAACGTCTAAGATTAAATCTTAAGCACCTTTTCCCTTAAAGCTCGGTGATGAAATAGTCGAGATATTAATTTGGCCCCAGCTTACACGGACGGATATTTATAGACTGTTGTAGATACTCGACTAACACTAATCTACTGACATTGTTAGGTTATAAATAAGATCCAAATTTGACTGGTAATACTCCCCCTAATACATTTTTGAAGACCTTTTTAGTATTTGCGAAACCTCTTACATACTTACTTAACTAATAGGGATGATGACTGCATTAAAAAACTATTTAGTCTATTTAGTTCTATTTAGTCCGTCAGTTAGATTATACAAAAATACTAGACACATATTTTTCGCTTTATCCAATTAACAAAAAATCACAAGATAAAGAACATCAAAGTTTTGGAGAGGGGGCTTGCGACGTCACTATTTAGTAAAAATTGTACGAATGCGTGACGTCACGTGCAACTTGAATGCATTGTATCTTCGTCAATGTTTGTTTGCCAATCAGCTGATCAACTTTTGTATGGAAAGTAAAAAATCTAATTTTAATGTAACATCACGCCCATAATCCCCGATGGGGTAGGCAGAGTCAAAGGGGCAGCATGCCCCTTCAGCTACATTCAGCCAAAAATAAAGCCGGGCTGGGTTAGATGGAAAATTGTAAAATAGCAGTGACAAGCAGTGTTAGTCGCCTTTTACGACATGCTAGGCAAGAACCACAGTTGGCATATTCTTTTTAAGTCCTAGAACAACATGGGACAAGTCCCAGACCAACATGGGACAAATTTTATGTTTTTTTAAATCCTTTAGATTGGTTCCTTAGAATTAATGAGTTATGGAATTAGGTAAGAGGTTTCGCACCATAATGACCTTGTAAACGACCTACTTATGTACTTAAAGAGAATGATGTACTTAATGTTTCTATTCAACAAAATAGATCTCCAAAAGAGAAAGAAAAAAGAAAGTCGGCTTCTGCATTTCTGCCCTTATATTTATTATTAACTAGCTGACCCGGCGCACTTCTTAACGCCTTGTTCTCGGAATTTCAATACCCATTTTTTTTCCGTGCAACTTTTTTTTTTTTTCATAAGAACCTTCACCTGATAATCACAAACACAACTAAAAAAGAATTTCCAAAATCGGTTCAGCTGTTCTCGAGATTTGCGCTTAGCAACACTTTCAGCGATTCATTTTTTTATTATAGACAAATCGCCTAAAAAAATTGCTACTCTAAGAAACACTCAAATCATTTGTTAATGTTTTGAATCGGCGATCTACCTTCTCTATCTAAGTGTCATCAACGCGATTATGTCACGTTCAATATACAAACCTCGCATCATCAAACTGCGTGTTTAGCGATAACGATGATAAAGTTGCAAGAGCAAGGTCTCAGATTAGCTTACCGTGGACTGGATTTATACACCGGTAGATAGCTGTACTTTATCACTTTATCTTTGTTGTAATATCTTAAACATGTTTTTGTTGGAAGTTTTTCTTAATAGGCAAACGAATTCTTTTGTACATACATGCTGTGTGTATACTGTCATGACGACCGTAATCCCCGAAGGGGTACGTAGATTCCAAGGAGTATTTTTAGTAGCAATAAGCTCCGTTAATCAAATTTAGCCAAAAATAAAATTGAGTTAGGTTAAATAGGAATATTTTGAAAATAGACTAAATATTTCACTTCTTGTAAGAGAAATAGAAGTATTGACATAAGACAAGCAGCTGTTCAAGTCACTATGGTAATAAAGGAACTTGCTTAAATGTCAAGGATCATTTTCCATAGGGGTGATAACTCTCCCAATCATTTGACATAAATTTTTTGTAGTCTCTAAATGCAGTGCTTCCATAGATTTTGTATAAACACAAAGGTGTGACGTCACAATTTAGCATAATAGACTGACTGAGTTTTAAAGGAATGATGCCGTGGTATTGTTAGTGCATGGTGTTAACTATTATGTGGTAAGTTGTTTTTAATTGCTTGGAAACCAATAATTATTCGAGCTAACTAAGAAATTGGTACAAGCAAATTACCTTAAAGGTTAGCCGTGCCATCTATCTTCATACGAATGCTGTGGAAATGCGTTTTGACAATACGAGTCACAAAACACGAGTATGAAAAAATCACCATCTAGTGACTTCTCTAATATTCGTTAAATTGTAGCCTATAGTACAACTATAGTTTTGAATTGATTCATCGTGTTCGGTTAGTCAGAGAGAATGAGACAGTGAGAGAGGATAAATCGATCGTCAATCAGATAAGTTGCGCATTACGATTGAACATAGAAAAATAGAAATAACATACATACATACATATATATAATGCTTAACCATGCATTCTTTTTGACTTTGCCACAGTCATGTAAAATACTGGTAGTTTCCTACCATCTGTTATGCAAATCGTGGCAGTTTAAGCAGGACGTCGAATACCAATGAATATTTTTTTTAATGTCATTGTACAAACATTTGCATATAAGTCTCACAGTTGGCATAAAACTAAAACCACTAAAACCCTGAATAAACGGCTTGTGTGTCATAATTATGGTGACATAGCATGGAAAAACGCAAATCTTAATTTGTTAGCTATCAAATATAACATTGACTGTAATGTTTTGCAAATATGCTACTATTTTTTTGGTAAATAAATTTTTATTCACCAATATTCACTCGCCTGTTTTATTGGCTGTACCAACCACTGTTACAGTTTTATTGAACGTGATAATGCGTTGTTATGCTTTATACAAATCGCATTTTCCACAAGGTCAAGGGCTGATATTCACTTTTGTTTCGCTAAGAGGTCCTATGAAAAACAAAGACACGCCGATTAAATATAATCGAAATAATATAGTGATCTGGTGATGATCGAAGAACACGAGTATTCGCGTGTTTAGTGGAAATGTAGTAGCTTCTCTCCATAATAGGGTGCGGCTGCGCGCGCATACGTTCAGCATAGTCCCAGCAATGGGGAGCCTAGAACCGGCGCCCGAATAGAAGCCACCATCAGGTTGAACCGGCTCCGCCTTGAAAAACTTAATTAGTAACAAAAATTAACAAACTGTCACATGTCTGATACTAGTACTATTTTACTAGTTAACTAACTAACTAAACTTCGCGCCATTTTACTAGTACCACAAAGTATAGATGACTTTGATCATTGATGGGGCTATTAAACACGTTGAATCTAACAACAACAGTTTACATCATTTATGTACTAATCTATCACCTTTCGAGTACCTAATAATGATACAAACATTGCAAGAGCGCAGTTATCGTAATATAAAGTACATAACATCGATAAAATGCGTGATTAATTCACAGAACGAGCGAAAGAAATTAAATTCATAAATTGCGACTGGCGCGTGTGTCGTTTGGAAGTCAACTGGAAATCAATATGGTGTTTTGAAATATTGGAATTTGTAGTCTACACTTGGACCTGAGTTGGGCAATATACTCTAAAATCCAAACTCAAGAGCACAACCAAATCATGACTTATTGGATAAGTAGTATTTATCTAGCTAGCCCCGTTGTCACTTTCACAATTTTCCATCACCCAATTCAATTTAATTTCTGGCTAAATGCCCCTAAGTTATTGCAGATGTGTTGGTATTAGTATATCAAGTATACTAGCTGTGCTCGCGGTTTCACCCGCGTTTATAGGTATGATATATAGCCTATAGTCGATAAATTAACTATACAACACAAAAATAATTTTCAATTAGGATCACTAGTTTCTGATATTAGCGCGTTCAAACAAACAAACTAACTCTTCAGCTTTATATAGTGCCGACCAACAGTTTTCGCAGGTCACTTCCTGGTGTGACCAGGAAGTGACCTGCGAAAACTGTCAATTCGTCGAAAAATAGAGAAATTAAATAGCTCTTGCTTTTGTTCACAGAGGCTGTGTCGTGTCTGCTAAAAGCCATCGAGATCTACACCGATATGGGGCGATTCACCGTGGCCGCTAAACAACATCAGGTAATTTATAATTATTGGGAATGTTAAAAAAAATTACAACTACTGTAGAACCTATCAATCTGCTGCCAAACCTTGAGTCTACGGGCTCTTTTCGTAGGTTTCTAACCACTACATCTGTTGTTAAAACAAACCCTATCTGGGTTTGTTTTAAGTTATGAATTTCTTCGGAAAAACTAAGACACCAACCAGATCGACTCTGACTACCCCTTCGGGGATTATGGGCGTGATGTTATGTATGTATGTATGTACCAACCAGATCGAACCTTGTAGAACGTATGTGTTTCAAATGTCCAAAGGCTGCTTATTAAGCCTTTATTCGTTTGTCACCTTTGAAAATAATAATAATAAAAAAAACTACCATTCCCAATCCAGAACATAGCCGAACTGTACGAGACCGAGTGCGTGGACCTGGCGCGCGCGATGCAGCACTACGAGCAGGCGGCGGACTACTTCCGCGGCGAGGAGTCCACCTCCTCCGCCAACAAGTGCATGCTCAAGCTGGCGCAGTACGCCGCGCAGCTCGAGCACTACGACAAGGCGATACAGATATACGAACAGGTGAGATACAGCTGGTACTCGCTTGGTGACCCTGTTGCTACTTCGAACCTTTGACTGGCTCGATGGCGCATTCGGTAGTGACCCTGCCCCGTGCGCCAAGAGTTGTGGGTTCGATTCCCACCCAGGACAAAGATTCGTGTGATGAATACTTGTGTTTGTTCTGTGTCTGGGTTTTATTATCCAATATTTAAGTACCTATATATTTGTAATACCACTGTTGATTCTGATATCCGTAACACAAGTGCTTAAGCTACTTACCTCGGAGTCAGATCAATGTATGTAATGTAGTCGGATATTTATTATTATTATTAAAACAGGTGGGGTACTAGATACCGCTTTCCTTGTTTTTGAATTATAGGCGTCAGAATTTCTTCGATGTAAATGTCTGTTTGTACGCTGGGCACGCTGCAACCACGTGGTCAATGGTCGTGATCCAATTTGTAAGATAAATCATGTACCCATGATCATAGCACTGATAAACCGTGGCTTTACTATTTAAATTTTTTTTTTTCGTTTTGATGTAAAATGACTGGCCCGTTAGTCGAGTGGTCAGTGACCCTGGCCACGAAACCAAGGGTCGCGGGCTCGAACCCCGCTAGGGGCAAATATTTCGTGTGATGAACATGGATATTTGTACTCGAGTCATGGATGTTTATAAACGTATTTTAGTATGTCTATCCGTTCACCTAGTATCCATAGCACAAGCTTATAAATAAGCTTAGTTTGGGACTAGGGAATTGATGTGTCAGTCTGAAGAATTTATTATTATTATTTATTATTATAAAATACACTGACTTGAATGCACTGACGATAAGTAAAATTTTCCTCAACCTCATGCTGCTAACCATAAAACTTACTCTCTCATTTATATTCCAGATCGCGAAATCCTCCCTGGACAACAGCCTGCTGAAGTACAGCGCCAAGGAGTACATGTTCCGCGCGGCGCTGTGCCACCTCTGCGTGGACATCCTGAACGCGCAGCACGCCGTCGAGAAGTACTCCGGCCTCTACCCCGCCTTCGCCGACACCCGGGAGTACAAGCTGGTCAAGGTACGGCTTCTAGTGGCAGGTGACGTCACAATTAGCTGACCCCTCCCCTCGTCCTGATCGTAAGGGAGACCACAATAGCCAGCCACAGTACTGCAGCCTGTACTCTGCCTTTGCGGACACGCGGGAGTAAAAGCTAGTCAAGTTATGGCTTCAATTGGCACGTGACGTCACGACCTGGTTACCATATATAGCCAGCCGCTGTTCTGCGGACTGTACCCTACCTTCGCCAACACTCGGTTGTCCAAGCTGGTCAAGTTACGGCCTTATGTGGCAAGTGACCTCAGGACCAAGTGACTTCTCCTCCGTACTGATCGCAAGGGAGGCCACAATAGCCAGCCGCAGTACTGCGGCCTCTACCCCGCCTTCGCCGGCACTCGGGTGTTCAAGCTGGTTAAGGTACGGCCTCATGTGGCAAGTGACCGTTCCAGTCGCTAGTGCGGCCACAGGAGCCTGCAGCTGAAGTACGGTGCTAAAGAGCATATGACGTTCCAGTAACTGTGACTGGTGTATAACTTCAAATGACGTCACGAATCTTAGTCTAGGGAAAAAATGGAGGGGTTTCATCAAGATTGGCGTTTACTGCATGACGACGTTATGCTTGCATGTAATAGAGGCTACCAAAAATTATTTTCCAATATCGTAACGTTTTGGGGCCCCTGTACCGGTCTGACGCATCACCGAGCGAAAACTCAATTTCCCTTGATATGTTATGCAATTAGTACTAATAACTGTACTGCAACTGGTGGGACAGTCTTTGATGCATTTGTCTAAGGGCCCTGGACAGGCGCATACTTCCGCTAATGGATATTCCGACACCAGGGCCGATTTAGCTCTTGAATAACTGATATGATGTGCAAATACACATTATGCATACAATCTGGTCTTTAGTAATTACTTAATTTATACTTATACTAATATTATAAAGAGGAAAGATTTGTATTTTTGTTTGTGTGTATGTTTGTAATGAATAAACTCAAATACTACTGTGCCGTTTTCAAAAATTATTTCACCATTGGAAAGCTGCATTATTCGGAAGTAACATAGGCTATACTTTATTCCCATATTCCTACAGGAACGGGAACTATGCGGGTGAAACCGCGGGGCGCTGCTAGTGTTAAATATTTTCGAATCAAAGTTTTATCGAAGAAATTTAGCATAGCTTACTAATGACGCTACGGATAGCTAGGTTAACATGCGATTGGTTGTTTATTTAAATACAATGCAAAGCGAATAACGACTTAATGTATTAGGAGCATCGCACAAAATCAGATTAGGTGGGCCATGTATGTATTAATTTATTCGTTTTGTATGTCGTTGAACTGTGAGTGACCGCGTGTGAAAGCGACACGTTCTATCTTGCGGTGCCCGTAGTCTGTTATCAGTTTTAGCGGATAGGGACTTGCATAGGAAAGGTGACATTGTGTTCCTAAATAAAGTGTCCACCAGGTGGCGTAGCTGTGATGTAAGGATTAGTCACCGCAATAATAGGGATCTTACCAATTCATGTAAAGTTATGTTTTATACATTAAAGACAGTATTTAAAAACATATAACAAAATTTTAAGAATATATTTATTCGTCATAAATTAAAGAAAATGAATTTAAGTAGCTTTATTTAATACCCATTATCACGTGACTGCGCACGCCATCAAAGCGCAACGACGTCACTGACCGGCGAACAAGCTGACATATTCGTAAGAACTCACTGAAAATCAACTCAACTTTGACATTGTGTTTTGTTCTGTGACGTAATTATAGTCACGTGACATTTAGGAGCGCTTTGGCGGGAATTCTAAAAACTAATTTTAATAACGTATTTTTTTATTGAAGTTTGACGTAATTTTTCACTACAATTTTCGAATAAAATTGCAGTCCAATTTGTATTTTGAAAGGTCAGTTACAAAAAAACAAGCCAATCGTAATTGTGACAAGATCTAGCGACTTGGTCACTAAAAAACATATGTCAAGCTAACCTCAGCACTTTCTTAGATGGTTTTAGCGATTTTTTGACGTTTATATTTACCTGACGCAAATAAATAAATATTAAATATACATATTTTTAATTAAATCCACATTAAATACTTAAAAACACCCTTAGATAGTTCTTAGCTAACGTCAGGGCTGTAGTCAAAATTTTTGATTCAGATTTTCATTCATAACACAGGCCAAATTTAAGTCAATAAGGATAATTAGAACATACACAAGTAATTCCAGGACAATTTAATAAATAAATCAAATAAATATCCGACTCCGAGGTAAGTAGCTTAAGCACTTGTGTTACAAATATCAGAATCAACAGTGGTATTATAAATATAATAAGTATATATTATTAATATTGGATATTAACACCCAAATACAGAACAAACAAGTATTCACTATACGAATGTTTGTCCTGTGAGGGAATCGAACCCACAACTCTTGGGCATGGGGCAGGGTCACTACCGAATGCGCCATCGAGCCAGTCATGTCAATTCCATATAAAGAACATATTATAAACCCTATTACTAGCCCCTAAAATCATAGACAAATTTTATTATGTAGCAGATTTGGTTTTTAATTAATTTGAACACATTAATAGTCAATCAGTTGAATACACTCAGCCATTACGTTACATCTCAATATTGCAATACAACATCTATGGAAGCATTGCGTTTGGACAGCTCGTAAAAAGTATGCCAAATGTTTTATGGTGTCATCTACACTATTATTGATGTATTTGCGCAACAAAACAATTAAAATTTAATTAAATATGTTACTCATCAACGGCCGCCTCTCCCGCAGGAACTAATCGAGCATTTGGAAGAGCAAAACGTTGAGGCGTTCACCGAGGCGGTGAAGACATACGACAGCATATCCCGGCTGGACCAGTGGTACACCACCATCCTCGTGCGCATCAAGAAGCAGATCAACGACAACCCCGACCTGCGTTGAGGTGCGCGCGCGCACGCCGCCGACGCCGCGTGAGTTTGTCTATGCCAGTCGCACACGTTTTTTCTTGGCTAAATAACTTGACGCTCGCTGCTAGTAATTTTAATTTTTTATTTGTTTTTTTTTGGAACGGAATTGGTACCGGATTAGGGTTAGGACAGGAGATAGCAAATGCTTACGGTCCCGCCCTTTAAAACTCCAAGGGCCCTTTACAAAAATGATGTTTGCCTTCTAAGAGCCAAATGAAGGCAATTATTTTATGTAAGGACCTTTTGATGAGCATTTGCTACGAGGCTTGCTGGCTTAATCCGACACTTAACAGAGTTGTTGTAACATGGAAGTACGAGTACTGTATCATGCGGTTTTGAATCATGTTTGATTCCTCATTAACTATTATTGTTAACTTATGACACGAATATAGCGTAATGTTTGGCTTACTAGTACTTGTCTGTACGGATACTTCTTTGGTTACAACATTGTTGCTTTGAATGCAAAATTAAACCGATTATGCAATATTAAATTGATATCATTGACATTGACACATACAATTATACGTTCCAGCTAAATGAAATGTTAATTATTGGCAAGAGTTTTTTTCTTCTTTGAAACATTAATGAAAATAGATACAGAGCAAATTATAGATTGATATTGTCGTGTTACGTTATTTACATTGAAATCCCATGATACCAAAAATACCACATGTTGCTGTTACTGGGTGTTTAGCCAAATGCGCGCGATTTCATAACGAACTTCGCTAACGCTCGTATCGCGCCACAGACTTATTCGGGTGGACAAATCGGGAACTAACTAACTAACTCCCGAGCTCCACACTATGAGTTTTTAGTAAATTCGTTATGGAATCGCTGGCGCGCATTTGGCTAAGCACCTTGATCTTATCTGTAATCTTAGTACGTAGTACTTAATCGAAAAATATTGCTTAAAGGTGATGAAAACATGATGTATATTGGTATGGGTTGAAACTTGGTATAAAGAAGTAACTGTGTGTCTAAATTAAAGTTTATTGGCAGTAAAGTTATTATAAGACGAGATATTAAATAACTAGAGAGCTTGATCGAAATTTCAATTTTATTGATGATGACTCACGTGGGACAATCGTTTAGCCGTAAAATATTGTTTTTTTTTGGTGTAAATTAATTTCTTAATTTACTCATTTGTCAACAATGACAAGTGGGTAACAATCCCACTTGTCATTAATATCTTATTCTTCTTATATTCAAATTGTATCTGAATACGATTAATAAATCAGACTTGATATTTGATATTGCTCAAGTTATGCTTGCTGACTGATGACAAAACGCTGGCGATCGGCGCTATATATTTCCTTTTTATCGTACCTCTGTAGTTCATTATGCCTATTTCATTATAACTGTTAGGCAAATATTCCTGGGTACACTGTTAAAGATGATTGTGTAGGTTGTTAAGAAGCGCACCATATCAAAATGTGTAAATGGTGACTGTAAAAAAAATTGTAACAACCTCTTTGCTTCGACATGTACAACAGAATTTGCAATTTCTTATTCATGAAATTCAGCTGTAACAATAATGATTCATTTAACTATAATAATAATAATTGGTGCAGAAACTGATAAGATGTGGTCAAATGATAAAGTAACATTATATTCATATCAGTTAATAATTCACTGCCAACATTTTTTTAAATAGTTTTGATGACTTAATAATGGTTCCCAACCGGTTTCAGTTGTTGTGACCACTTTTTGGACTGTTTATTCGCCAGCCCTTTCGAGTGCTCGTAAGTGGTTAGCGTGGCCAATCTTAGCGAGAAACGTGCGGTCACACCTTCACGGTAGTGGTAACTTGATGACTTTTGTGACGTCACAGTGATATCATAATGTTGTCGTAAAATTACTTCCCTACGGTAAAGTTTGGGCATCTCATATCATCAAATCTGTTTAACCATGAAAATGTATTCGGTGTCTAACTCGAAATGAAAAGGTCACAGACAATAGATAATAATCACATTTTGAATAATATATTTGCGTAAATTACACATTTATCTCTACGATCAATATGTATGATCTGTCATTTGAAAAAGGTTTCGTCCTTTTGTTACAAACATTTGTTTACACCGAGTGACGTTAGCCTCTTGTGATTGCGGCGATGTCGGTGAAGATATGCGATTATTTCAAAACACCGTCATTTACTTGAATTTGAAATCAGTGACAGTGTAACTGGGAATAGTCTAGTATTCAAGTTTAGGTGATAATATTATACTAGTTGTTAAGTTGGTGAATTAATCGAAATGTTTTTTAAATCGACGCGTAGGGTTACAGCAATCGTTCCATATATTGTAAGTAAAAGTACACTCGTCGAGTCCAAAGGTACTCCGCGTTATAATTTGTATTCAATGTTATTTTAATGAATCGCCGCGAACGCGGCCTCATTTGTATTGTAGTATATGACAGTGTATTTATTTTTAAATGTGATAAGGGCTTTTCGACATGTGGCCACACAGAGTTGCGATTCGTGCCACGGCGGCGCCTAGATAGCGGACTGAATTATTATTTGTTCTAAATTCAAACTGGAAAATCTGTGCTCCAAAAAGTTTTTTTTTGTACTGTAAAGAAAAGATGAAACTGGTTCTTAGGACAGTAAAATCGTATTTGTTATAGTAAAATTTGTTTATTTAAAGATTTAGTAGATTGTTTCATTTTAAAACCGACATCTCGTATTGAAATGTTTTATACATAGTATACAATAACTCATTGTATTGTGATAAACGTAAATACGATTGCGAAGATTATTAAGTTGACTTTTTATGTGAAGGATTTCTATATCCGTAGTTTTTATAAATGTTTCATTGCGTATGTGTAAATTGGATTCGAATTTACGATTTTTTTAAGTCCTTGTCTAAGATTTATTTGTCATGTCTTAACTGTCGCCGGTTGCAACTCTGTGGCGAATGCATAACAGTACAGGTTTTAACTAGTTCCAAGGCATTTACGTGTAGTTTATCATTTGTTCGCGTACATTAAACCTAGTATTTATTGCACCACATGTAGAAAAGCATACATTGTATATAACGAAATGCCCCTGATCGCAACCGAACGAGACTAAATCGTTCACAAACAATGTTGTCCAGGGCCTATTCTCATTTAGAGTTAATGTATTTAAACATTTATTTTGTTGTTGTAAATATTAACTAACTGTTTCGTTATTATCAATAAATTTTATATTTTAATTTCTGTTTCTTTTGTTTTCTTATCCTCCGTTCGAATCTAAGTTTTTCAGTTTAGTTTACCATAAGCGGCTTCCCAATATATCGTAACTATGGTTTCCTACACACGTGCGATTAGTCGTAAGTGTGTACGTGCTCTTGGTATAATTGTATGGGTAATAAATGGTGGTATCTCGACTATTAATGTATGGGAATTAAATATTCATGTATGTAAGGATAATTCGCCTTAATAGGCTTTACTTTTGGTAAATTCAGTATTGGTAGAGTATGCCACATCTCAATGTCATTCGTGCCAAGGCAAGTTTCGTATGATGCTTTTTTTTACTGCTATTTTTTTCTATTAAAATCGTATTTGTATCGAGTCGAATCGAGATTAATTTTTTATTCAAATATAACTTACGTTTCAGTTATGTAGTGTCGAATAATTCAATACGTACAATAACAATTTTGTATGTTGTAAATGCTATACGAAATATTATCTATAATTCGATCGTTTCCTTTCCTTACTGGATAAGACGGAAAGCATTTATTAGATTTTAATACTGTAATTTTAAGCATTTCTAAATAATTTAGTACTAGCTTAAAACTATAATTTCTCTGTAAATGTGATAATCAGTACTGGTAGTCAATCACAGATTGAAACATATCTGATAACGGAATAAAGAGAATACCATTAGCAATAGATGATTGTAACAGCGAATTCGAATGTGCTAAGTGTTTTTAGTTTGTTGGAGATGTGGCATACTACAACATTCAATCTAGGTAATAAAAATTTCGCATAACCGTAACCATAGCAACGGCAGTTAAGTATCACATTGTATTGGCACACGGATATTCGTTTAATGTAAAATAAAGTGTTAATATAAGGGTTGTTTTATTGCATTACCAATATCCTTCTCCTAATACCAAATATCCTGCGAGTAGACAGAGTTTCTAATTTGTGGTTTCTATAGCCACGCTACTGATCATAGAGCTTGTATAAATAAATAAATAAATTCATCAGACTGACACCAATTCCCTAGCCCCAAACTAAATTTATGCTTGTGCTATGGATACTAGGTGAACGGATACTTCAAAACTTTTATAAACATCCATGACTCGTACAATATCTATGTTCATTACACGAAATATTTGCCCCTAGCGGGATGCGAACTTGCGACCCTTGGTTTCGTGGCCAGGGTCTCTGACCACTCTATCAATGGGCCTGTATGAAATGGATTATGATTGTTAAAGAAGCGAGTAAAGTTTCTATGGACCGTGCAGTATGGTGTTCGGTTTTCTCTGCCTATCCAGCTAGGGAAGTGGTGTGAAGCTAGACTAGGTTTTGTTTACAAAGCTTACTTGTTACATTGCTGACATTTAACCTTTGAACCGCCGAAGTGCTGATCAGCACTTACACCTATAACCGCCTAAGAGCTGATCAGCTCTCTTGTTACCTGTGTTCAATGTTTTGCAATTTTTCCAATTAAATTCAATGCAATAGAGTCTAAATTCTTCTATTTCTTATACCCTGATAAACAAACGATTCACTCACTGAATGAATCCCTTCGTACGACCAATGCAACCATTACTAATTTAACGTTGGATCTGAACTAGAGGCAAAATGGCGAGTTTTTGGAAGTGCAAGTGTGATTTTCAGATGAATTTATTTATGTGATTACTTGCTGGAAACATTGTATTTTTAAAAAAGTAGATTACTGTGTTATTGTTATATAAAAGGAAAATAAATAAAACGGACATTTTAATAAAATTATGTAATAAAATCGTCTTTTTTGCCTGTAAAATTAAAAAGGTTTGAAGTGCATTCAATAATGAATTATAATACAATAAGGTACATTAACTATCTATAATTCAAATAAAATCGTTAGCTGCATGTCGTCCGAGGGATTTATTGAAGTTATTCATTAAATTGCAAGCCTAGTGCCTAGCGCGCGCTACGGTCGCGCCATTAAGCGGCAGACGAGGGGGTACAAAGACTCGGGTATCAAAGCGGCTGAAAGGTTAAAGCATTTCAATAATGACGAATTAAGGCGGCGTTATCTTAGTGGTACAGACACGCACCTATATATCTGGTACCGGTTCAAATCCGGCCATGTACCTCTAGATTGTTGAAATCTAAGTAGGTTACAGATTAAAAGCACCACTCAACGGTTTGGGAAAGCATAGGGAAGTATCCTGCACAACCAATATGACTACGAATGTGTAACTATTTGTCTGATTCCCTTATCTAAGGATTACGAAGGTCAGTTATGCAGCAACTTCAATCTAATTACCAGGCTTGCTAAATCCTATATCATGGTCTAAGCGGCCTGACTAAACACGGAGCTTAACAGGAAGATGATGAATATGGAGCTAAAAATAGGTAGAAAAAGATGAAGTTAAATTATGACAAGTGTCCGAAGCTAGTATCTACTTGTAAATGATAAGTTAAATAAAGTTTTTTTTTTTACTTATTATTTGCGCAAACAAGCATATTATGACCATAAATTGTAAAAGTTGAAGGCCTATGTCGTCACAAGGTTCTAATCGGAAATATGTGTACAATTTTTTGTAGCTACAAATAATCTCATCGTAGCCTTTGGTTCCGAACCTGTAACTTCCCCATAGGGTTAATCCGATGATTTTTAGGAATGGGTAGTTAGTGGATTTTCCTTAAAATGCTGTCCCTGTAAATATGTCTTGTTGCGTTTTTAAGGCCATCTGTCTATATGTAGGGTTCGTGAGGGAACCTTCCTATTCAAACACGCATGGATGTGTAACATTGGTCTAATTTACCTATGTCCAAGAATTACGTCAAATGTGTCTCAGAGTGTGATATGCAGACTCGCTACTTCCGAGACCACGTTCCAAGCGAACCTTGACCGAACGGGATATACTTAAAGCTAGGAAGATGATGACGATATGTAAATAAATAAATAAATATCCCACATCACATACATTGATCTGACTCCGAGCTAAGTAGCTTAAGCAATTGTGTTACGGATATCAGAATCAACAGTGGTATTACAAATATATACTTAAATATTAGATACACCCAGACACAGAACAAACATAAGTACTCATCACACGAATGTTTGTCCTGGGTGGGGATCGAACCCACAACTCTTAGCGCATAGGGCAGGGTCACTACCAACCAGTCATTTTAAATATTTTTTATGTGTGCACGTGTGTTAGCTAATAAACATTTTTCTTTTCTCTCTCTTTCTTAAATGCGCCATCGAGCCAGGAAAAAAGTGTAGGTACATACTACAAATATCCAAAAGAGAGAGAAAGAAAAAGTTAACTTGAAGAGCATAAAAACATTAATTGTCAGGATGAACTGAACCTAAAATACCTACTTATGTAGGTATTTGTCCAATGTCAGCCTGGGAACAGTAAGAACGTGCCAATTGTGTTCCTTGCCTAGTATGTTTAAGGTAATAGGTGACTAATGGTGCAGGTTTTGGGTTTGTGTAGGTAAGTGTAGGCTAGCCACATGATTTCAGTCAGCATTCGTGATGATGTTTGGATTTAAGTATGTTTTAAAAATCATAATCAAATCATATGATCGATATTTTTAACAACATCTTGCTTTAGCGCAAACGTCTGTCTGGGTCTTAGTTACCTACTATTAGCGATAAGGGTACACAAGTAATAACTTAGTTTATCTGTAACTAGTGTTAGTCTGCGGTTCGGCCGAATTAGAATTTGGTCTGTTAATCATTGTAGGTAGGTAGATAATATAACGTCTAAATAATACGTCTGGGTATACATAATTTTTAAATCTATCTATCCATGAATTATAAGGCTGTCTCATTTAAGTCTGACCTGCACTAAAAAAAATTCTATACAAATGTTAGTAGTACCTACCCTTCAGTTATGCGCTGACTGCCCAGATTTCCCAATAAAATAGAGATAAATTCAGCAATTTTTATTACGCTTGAATATTATTCAACGGATATTCACCCCCCGATTTCTCCTTCCCATGGTCCCCATAAACATGCGCCCAATTTTCATTCTTCATCGCCATCTCGTCCATCAATGCTATTTCCCCCAAATCCTCCGGTTTTCCTCGGTTTTCTTGCTTGTCTTCCAATAGCGGAATGTTGTTTATGAACATAAAATCTTTAGGCTTAGGCATGCCAAAGTCTAAGCCCTCTGTTTCCATTGGTAACTTCGCTGGTTCCCTCATAGGGTTGTATTTATATTGACTCTTCTCGGCTGACTCGTTAGTCTGGTCGAAGATACTGTCACGAAGTTCCTTAAAAAGTTCGGCCATTTGGTCGCCTAACTCGATTTTGCCCTTCACTTTGATTGTGTACGATAGAGCCGATGATAAAACTGAAATAATTAAATAAATAACAAATAAATATCCGACGACATCACATACATTGATCTGACTCCGAGGTAAGTAGCTTAAGCACTTGTGTTACGGATATCAGAATCAACAGTGGTATAACAAATATATACTTAAATATTGGTTATTAACACCCAGACACAGAACAAACACAAGTATTCATCATACGAATATTTGTCCTGGGTGGGGATCGAACCCACAACTCTTGGCGCATGGGGCAGGGTCACTACCGAATGCGCTTGTCGAAAATTGGATGTTTAATATCCCATTCCTGCTAAAACCAGACTTAATTATTGCTTTGTAGTAATGAGACTTTAAGGATACCTAGACGATAACGCGCAATAATAACAAACAAACAAAAAAACATCGAAATATTATATTACTAGCTGTGCCAGCGGTGTCACCCGCGTTTATGGTCAATATTATAAAGACTATTTCCGTCATACATGATTTCTATGTAACTTTAACCATTAAGGCTGCACACGCGACGGAAGCTTAAAAAATGGAGTAACTTCTCCCGTTTTCCCAAAATTTCCCTTCACTACTCTGCTCTTATTGATTGTAGCGTGATGAAAAGTATACTATAACCCAGGAGTATGAAGAATAATTGTACCAAGTTTCGTTAAAATCCGTCGAGTAGTTTTTGTTTCTATAAGGATCATACAGACAGACAGACAGACAAAAATTTTACTGATTGCATTTTTGGCATCAGTATCGATCACTAATCACCCCCTGATAGTTATTTTAAAAAAAAAAAAAAAATAAAATAAAATTTATTGTGTAGCCATGATACAGTTTACAGTTTTCGTTGTAGAATACAATATTACATATGAAAGAATTACAAGGCTGTTATAGTTTGCGGCAAAATGAAGTTCCCCTGACTTTCAAGCTAGGATACCCTGTGTTATGAAAGTCAGTGATCTCGCGGAGTTCACACTCATTAACAACCATCTAGTAATTGACTGTGGTTACTTGTAATACAGATAATTCACAGGCTATACAATTTACATTACATCATATGATAAAAATTATATAATGGAACAGAAAAACGGAAAAAAAAAAAAAAAAAATTTTTTTATATAATATGTATTTTGTTAATTTTGGTAAAAGATTTGCCAAATTATGCCTTAGTATATTTGGGAATTGTGTATTTAGGATAATATAGATATAGGAACTTTGTTCGGTTTTTATTATGTTATCATTACAATCAGGTGAAATTGTTAGTGTGTATATATCCTTATTTAATATTTTATTTATTTTAGTAATTC
Organism: Glyphodes perspectalis; assembly: GCA_951394215.1. Lineage (NCBI taxonomy): Eukaryota > Metazoa > Arthropoda > Insecta > Lepidoptera > Crambidae > Glyphodes > Glyphodes perspectalis. The sequence goes on from OX596219.1 coordinate 11,695,033, forward strand.
CTCTGATTCGTTATAATCTAGCGTTTTAAGGTACCTACTTATATTAGTTTTGCATTTAAATTTAGTATGGGAGTAAATTTGGAGGGTTTTATCAAGTCTGTTGTAAATTTTAGCACTTAAGTATTCATAGTTTTTCCTCGCAAATGTGGTCTTGCAGGTGGGAATATGACAAGGTGGTTTAGGTCTTCTTACGGATTTGCTGGTTGGTGCCGTGAAAGGAAGTGAATGATGTCGACGGATAACTGTTCGTAGTATATACAACTGTCTAACCGAGAGAGCAGATGAGAGTCTGTATAAATCCCTAGTGGGATATCTGAAAGGCTGCTTATACAGTACCTTTAGAGCTGCTCTCTGCGCACGTTCCAAGTGAAGTATTTTCGTTTTAGATGAACCTCCCCAGATCGGGATGCAATATGAAATAATGGACTCACAGAGAGCAGTATATATCATTTTGATGGTATCTGGGTCCGCAGAGTTCCTTATTTTTTTAAAGATAAAAATTAATTTTCTAACTCGGTTAGCCAGGAGGTCAATATGGTCATGCCATTTTAGATTGTGATCCAGCTGGACTCCAAGATATCTGATGGAGGAAGCCCTACTCAAAGAAGGACAGGAGCAGTTGGCCAGCACTTGGGAACAACAATGAGCTTTAATATTCACAGTACCTACTGATGGTAGGGAGTTGTTATTGATAGCAAATGTAAGAAACTTAGTTTTGTCTACATTCAAAGTTAGTAGGTTCTTGGAAAGCCAGGCCAAAGTATGGGTGAATACTTGTTCCGCACGTATTGATGTTTCTCGCCAGTCTTTGCCATATACAAGGATGGCTGTGTCATCTGCATAGGCGATGACTCGAGAGTAAGGTGTAGACAGTTGGCAAAGGTCGTTTACGTAAATCAGGAACAATGTGGGGCCCAGTATGCTTCCTTGGGGTACTCCGCATTGCACCACAATATCTTTACTAATGTGCGATCCAATACGAACACATTGGGTACGCTCAGTTAAGTAGTCAGAAAAAATACTCATGGCCAGTCCTCGCACACCTATTGACTCTAATTTATTTGTTAGGAGAGCAGTAGGGACTGTGTCGAAGGCCTTTGTGAGGTCCAGAAATATACCTATGCATTTATGTTTTCTATCTATTTTATTGACAGCAAATTCTACCAGTGAGGCTACCGCGTCTTCAGTAGATCGACTTTTTCTAAAACCAAACTGGCTATCTGAAATAATATTATTGGCTTCCAAAAACCCAATAAGGGCATTATTAAGGACTCTCTCTAAGATTTTCGAAAGTGCCGGAAGGATTGAAATTGGTCTGTAATTACCTACACTACTCGGATTGCCGGTTTTAAGTATAGGAAGTACAATGGCCTTTTTTAGGGATTTTGGAAATTTTCCCGTATCTATAGATAGATTACATATGTAAGTAATTAGCGGAGTTAATATATGACTGGCTGATTTAATCAGTTTGGATGAAATACCGTCCCAGCCAACTGCGGAGTCCATTCGAAGATTGTGAATAATGATTTTGATGTCATCTTCGGTAACACTTGGGATTGCAAGTGAGTTTATTGGTGGTTGAGTATTATTAGTATGAGGTGTGTGATTGGAATTTTGTGTAATTTTGTTAGCCAGTTGTGGTCCAATATTTGCGAAGAAGACATTTATTTCATTAACAGACTCCTCATTTGTGTCTCTTAAGTTAAGTAGTTCAGTCGACTGCGATGAGTGGCCATTTCTTTGTGTAATCTTATTGATTACATCCCAAGTCTTTTTTGGGTCTTTCTTGGCTTTAGATAATTCCAACTTTTCATACCCGTGCTTAAGATTTTTGAGGAGACTATTGCAAAAATTTCGGTATCGTTTGTACGTTAATTTTTGAATAAAGTTTTCTGGATCACATTTGACTTTTTTGTGCATATTATCACGATTTCGTATGCATCTGAGTAGGCCAGGGGTGATCCATGGTTTGTTTATTCTAAGTCTGGATGGGATTTTGGCAAATATTGTGTGAGTTGAAATTATCGTAGTTAATGTAGTAATGAGCAGGTCTGTAGCTATGTTGGCGTCATTAGTAGATAAGACAGCAGAGAAATCTGTTTTTTCGAGGTCATCTATGACTGCCCTATAATTTATTCTAGAGAAGTTTTTTTTTGTTATATTCTGAGGTAGATGAATGTTTAGATTTAGGTGAAGGAGAACCGGCAGATGGTCTGTAATAGCTGTATTAAGGACTAATGTTGTAGCTGTGCTTGAGGACTTAAGAAACACGTGGTCGAGACAGTTATTTAACCTGGTAGGGAAAGTATGACCTGGCAGAAGGCCGTGAGATGCTGTAAGATTTAAATAGTCATGCGTTCGATAGTCACAAGAACCTATTTTAATATCTAAGTTTATATCACCTATTAAGACAACGTTTTTATAAGTGGAAAAGGGGGTTAATACGGAATTTAAGGATTCTAAAAAATTATCTATGTTTCTGTGGGATGGTGGCCTATAGATCGCCACAATTGCAGTATTGTTCTCTAATTTGGAGATTAGACAGTTTGCGTTATCGAAAACTGGTTCATAGACAGTATAATTGGAATACGTGTTTTTCAAGTACAGCACTATTCCTTCATTTTGGCTATAATGTCTAGTGGTTAAAAATCTATTATAGCCAATTAGATTGGGTAAAGTGGTCGCCTTTTGAAGCCAACATTCAGTAAGAATAAGTAAGTCACAACTTAAGTTGAGTGAGCACAGAAGTAAATTGAATTCATCAAAATTTTTGCTTATGCTTCTGATATTGAGGTGTAAAATATTAAGCGAATTTCTACCTGTGTCAAAGTATTTAGCACATTCTCCTGGCTCAGAAATAAAGGATTTGGAGACACTCAGATTATCCAGTTCCGGATTTAAATCAATTATATTTGCCATTTCTATTAAAAAGGACACAAATAATGAATGCGCGAAGATTAGTTACTGATTTTTGTGGTTTATATCGGACAACAAGAAGATTAATCTCAATTTTGAAATAATTATTCATGTAATGATAGTATATTTTTAGGATCAGACTGTGTGAGTACATGGAATAGAGTTGTAACTTTATATTTATTTGTAGGGTTAGGGTTGTGGAATTGCAAGGAGTGATTAAGGCATTTTTGGCATAATTGATATAACTAGAGACAAAACAAAAAGATAAAAAATTACAAGTTAAATAGTATAAGCTTACGCAGGAGAAATCTAAATCTAGTCATTTTGTATTCAGCAAATCATTCAAACATTTTTCCGTTTTTATTAGTTTTTGATTAGCTCCCGGTTCTTTGCGGATAAAAATATGTCCATTTGTGGACCAGCAGAACATATATTTATGTTCTTTTGCGAACTCACGCGCTTGATAGAAGAGTTTTTTTGCTGTAGGAGAGAGATATTCGTCTACATATATAGGTTTGCGTTCTCCCTGGAAGCCGATATGCGAGGTGTTAAGCTTGTCAGCGACTGTGCGTTTTTTGTTGAAGTCTTTTGCGGATGACAGAAATTTGTGTTTAGTCTGGACATGAGCTAATTCGACTATAATGGCTCTCGGGATTCCAGGTTTTCCCGGTAGGCGGCGCACATCCCTAATATCATCCGCAGATACATTGAGGTTAATCGTGGATCCAATATTGGCAACAACATCTACAAGGTCCAAGAAGGTTTCTTTTTCTTTAGCAGGGACGTTTCTGATCTCTATGTTGGATCCTCTTGTGCTAAGTTGGAGTTCTTTAATTGTTGTCTCTAGTGACTGAGCGTAGTTTTTTAGTTCAGTGCGTTCCCTCTCCAATGTGTCAACCTTCATTTTTAATTCCTCGTACTGCTGGTTAATAAAATTAATGGCTTTTTCTATCTCCTGACTAGACTTTTGAATTTGTCCATTTTGTAACTTTACGTCGGAAACATCCGCTGCTAATCTTGTTAAAATAGCATTTTGTGATTCTATTAGTTTCATGATATGGTTTTCTCGAGCCTCTTCGCTTTTCTTCATTATATTCAATATGTCTTCTGTTATTTCTTTTCTGAAAGTCGCCAAATCAAATTTTTCCGGAGACAATTCACTTCTAGGGCGCTTATTTCTGGGAAGCAAGTTCACGGAGTTATCAGGTGTACTCACTCCAGCTAGTGATAAATCAGGTTCTGACAAACTTTCGTTCACCTTAAGCGTTGATTTTGGAGGAGATCGTTCTACGCGCGGCATTCTATTTGCGTCCGGCGAACTTAGTACGACACCAGTTTGTATGAGGAAACGTGCAAGTTGTGTGGCTACTGTAGGCAGGTGAGTCAGTTAATATTGTAGCAGACGGTGTGCGGACGTACGTCACGGAGTTGTAGCTCGTAGCCCTCACGGTCGTCGTAGCAGTAGTACCAGTCGTAGCGTAGTGAAGTCACCAAAATAGATGGTATTTTTGATTGTGCCCGTATTTTTCGCCGCGACTGCTTACCGCTCCGGTGGTGCAACAGAACCACGCTCAAGCCGAAGACGCGCCTCCCAACAGGCGCGCCGGTTCAAGTCCGGCGAGAAAGAAACAAAAAGTCGCGGCCAATCCACTCACCGCACTCCGAGCAACAGAACCGCGCCTCGCGACCCGAAGAAGCGGCGGCAAACAGACTAGGGGCGAAGACCCGGGGGCGGAGTCCCAAAAACTTTATTTATTTAATAATATTTGTGCGAGATATAACCGTCAACGCGTCCACACAGTTTCACAGCCGAGAGGCGAGAGGAAAATATATTTCATGTACAGAATTGACCTCTACAGATTTATTATAAGTATATAGATTTTTAGAATAATAACTTAAAATATTAATATAATTAACTTACATAAGGTGGAAATATATAAAATCAACATATTGTCAAAAGCGAATTTATTACTTAGGTGTTTAAAACGTAATGCACATTTGATACTTGCTGTGAAATAACAATGTAAATATCAATTTAACGATAGAATGGAATTTATTACCCTGAAGCATTTATACTTAAACTGTGCGACCAGGTATCTTGTAAGTTCAAAAATAGTCTTAGTGACATCCTAACATTGCCTAAAAAATGTTATGTAAGGTAGGTAATGTCGTCCTAACCGATATCGGTCACGGCGGCCAATCTCAACGAGGATTAGCCAACTGCCCAGGAGATATTTTAACGGCTTAACATGCTTTCCGAGGCACGGGTGTGATTAAACCGCCAACTTCCTAACTTCGGGCAGCCGTCGCGGACTAACCAGGGCGCGGAAGGGGCGGTGCGCCCCGGGCCCCTGGTCCTGGGGGACCTCATAACATCTCCAAGTTCCTGTAATCATCCTCAGACAGTAACACACCCCTCCCCCCCATTTCGGGAAAGCAACACTGCTCGTATTCCTACTAGGGGCCTCGTACAACTTAAATAGGCTTATTTCGCCACTGCAGTTATTAAGTAATTTCAATATTGAAATACTCAGCCACAAATTTTTACCCGACCCGGGATTTGAATCCGGGACCTCTTGGTCCTTAAGCGGCGCATGATACCACTAGACCAACGAGACAGCCATACAACGAGCAGTAAGGGGCCATCCATAAAGTACGTCACACGAATTTCATGATTGATTTTTTGATTCCCCGCCCGTCCGTGTCACAACTGGTCACATTTGTGGGATTCCCCCCTCCCTAGTGTGACATCACATGTTTTGCAATTATACATCCGAAATTGCAAATTATTATGATATATTAGATTTAGAAACGTGATGTCACGAAACCTAGGACCCCTCCCACCCTTTGTCACACCATGTCATACATCGTAGACCCCCTCCGTCCCCCTTTACATGTGACGTACTTTATGGATGGCCCCTAAGGTGGGTAATACCTATACCCACCTTATGACTGTCTCTTTAGTCTAGTGGTAGCATGCGCCGCTTAAGGACCAAGAGGTCCCGGGTTCAAATCCCGGGTCAGGCTAAAAATTTGAGGCTGGGTATTTCAATATTGAAATTACTCAGTAACAGCCCGTAGTCAGGAAGTTGGCGGTTTAATCACCCCCGTGCCTCGGAAAGCACGTTAAGCCGTTGGTCCTGCGCCTGACCTCTCTCCGGTCATGTCGAATTGTCGTCTCACCGCACTATGAGAGTGAAGGAATAGAGAGTGCACTTGTGTTTGCGCATACACTTGTACACTATAATATCTCCTGCGCAGTTGGCTAATCCTGTTGAGATTGGCCGCCATGACCGAAATCGGTTAGGAGGACATTATTATTAATACCTATACAATCCGCATCTTTTTACTAGATAATTTTCTAGTGTTATCATCACTAGTCATGAATTCATCATCTTCCTAGCGTTGCGGTAAGTATACCTAATAACCCGATGGTCGAGTGGTTAGGGTAGGTACACATTAAAAAGCCGCATGGGTTCCAATCTTTTTAGAGGCTAATATTTGTGTGTGAAACGTGTACATTTGTACTCGAGTTTTGGATGTTCATAAAAACGTATTTTAGTGAGTCTATCCGTTACCTAAAATACATAGTTACTATGCCATAGTATAGTTAATATGTGTTTTTTTAATCTTTTTGAAGGCGTGCTAGAAATTTGTTTATCCAACTAATTTATATATTTATGGGAGATATTATAGAACAAGACATTTACTCAAATACTATTCGCATAGTATTTAATTTATTACATTATATTCCATTATATTCTAATTATTACTTATCTGGTATACGATCTTATCTAGAACGAACTTAAATCATTCACACTGATGGTGCCTTTGAGCAGTTTGGAAAGCACTGTCTTGAATAAGAAGTACATAGGTATGGAATAAACTCGCTAAATGCTTCTTACGTAAATACTAATAAAATTTGCAAGTACAATGGTATTTCAGTAAACACACACCTATTACTGCTTTTATTTATTATTATTATATTATTACTGCTTTTATATTTACGATGGGGGTTCTCTGTTATTGTTTTCTGTTCAGTGTCTTTTCCTTTTTTATTATTAGGATTATACTTAGAATGCTTTTAAATCGTTTAAATGAGAATAGACACTTGCAGACTGTTGTAAACTCTTCAATGTCTTCTCGATTTTAAATTATTTTTTTCGGGTCCTCAAAGTGAGAACCATTACAGAATCACTATTATTATCCGCCTGTCAGTTTATCGGGCCCTTACTTCTCAGGGAAGAGTTTATTTAGGTTTTCTTACGTTTACGCTATATGACCAAATAGTCGGAACAGATATATATATATATCGTTTATATAATAAATAACAAAATTACGTTTTAAATTAAATATTACTCATAAAATAAAAAAAAAATTTCGCATCGTCACACGATTTCTGATGGAAAATATAATATCTGCATCGCAAACTGTAGAGATTGTTTTTCTCTGCGATCGGCGCATTATATTTGTGTTAGATAAACTTCAACTGTACGAAGGGCGCGTTTTGTCTCGCCCGACGTCAGGCTTTAATTTTAATTTATACATACCTATTTACCCCACAATGTGACCCACAAACAAGAAATTTTTAATGCAATGTGATATTATTTCATTAGAAATAACACTACCAGTACTGGACGATGGATATGCAGTTAGATATTGTCCGTTAAAAAAATATATATATACTCAATACTTATTTATTTGGTGGGGTGGGCGTCATGAAAAGTCGAAAAAGTTTGAGAGCCAACAACGTCCCCTCCTCGTCGTCAAACTTTAGATACATCTATTCGACAATCACAACCGCGTAAGGAGTCGTTATTTACACTGCCTAGCCTTCACACCTGAATCTTACTCTGCAGTTTAAGGAAACACGAAGATTCAATAAGCTGCATTGGTGTAACAAGCTCAAATAGACATGGGTAACTTTCAAATAACCATTTATACATGCCATAACGTCCACAAATCCTGAAGGGGTACGCGGGAAGATTAGCTACTTAAGCCACGTTAAAATAGAATTGCATTGGGTTAGTTGAAAAATTGGGATCGCCTACGTAATCACAACACAAATACACAATGCCATTTCGCCTAATTTACAAGCTAGGAACAAAGTCGGTACACTATTTTTTAGTCCCAGACCACCATTGGACTAATATTTAAAATAGACTAAATAAAGTCTTTGCACTTACCTCAGATTAGAGAACAATCTCTAATCTGAGGCACTTACCCAATAACTTCCAGGTCTTCGAGTTAATTCATAACTGTGCTACGGGGCGTAATTTTGGTAGCGACACTTTTCGATTTCTCCAGGCCATATGTGATGTGAAAAAAATGCCGTATGCCAACACATTTTAATGAATTTTGTTGCATATGTGACGCAGTAAGTAATTGCGCCAGCGCAATCACACGGCGTAGTGTTAGTTATAATTTGTTAGCACAAAAACTTCAAGCTTGTTTTTAGCAGCTAAAAGTTTTTATTGTTCCTTCTATTCGTGCGCCTTCCTGACTACGTCACATGCTTTTCAGTAAACTTATTCAATAATTCAGTAGTGTCACGGGTCATTCATTCATATGTAAACTCGAATATAAATGTAGTGAAGCAAAGATTCTAATGTGAACAGTACTCTATCGGATCTTGAGGGAGCTTCACGATAAAAAAGAACAAAAAATATATCGAAAATAAAAGTGTATTTTGGGATTTTCGCGCAATTTGTGAATTTAAAAAAAATGCATCAGGAAAGCGATGTTGGGCCCAAAATTGAGAAAAACAAATTCGAATCGTCTATTAGTGAACTAAAAAAGAAAACTTTTGTTTCGGCAGCTGATATTGAAAGTTATGGTGAGTTATCGCTAGAATGTTTTTTTAACCGATTCGCGACGTAAACCGTTTCAAATGTTTAAACGAAACTACTTTTAACGAATTTTAGTTTTGGGGCTTGGTTTTTTTTAAAAACTCCTGATCTAGCCAATTCGGCGGATTGACACAACATAGATAGATTTAAAGTGAAAATTAAGTAGGTACTTAAGCTGTGAAAACTACTTCTTTTGTTATCTTTAAATGCCCACAGTAGGTAGGTATTTAAAGATGTCGCTTCACCTTAGTACCGTGAAATTGAGTGTCGGGCAGTTTAAAAAAAAACGATATTTCAGGAATTTCTGAAATCAAATGAAATTCATAAAATATTTTGAGTCCAAAAAATTACAATTTATTTTTGCGTGCAGTGTCAAACGTACCTACCTACTTATTCTACATTAGTATTTTTTCTGCTGATTTGAAATATGATCTATGTTAGATATAATTATCTGTCGTTTATATTATAAAAACGAATTTGAGATGTGCTTTTATCTGCTTAGTGATTACACACATACCATCACAATCGCAATTTCTGAAGGAGTAGGCAAAGCCCAAAGAGCGAAAAGCTCATCAAAATAAATTTAGCCAAAAATTTAAGTTAATTATTGTACTCGTAATACCTACCTCGAAACCGAAAATATCGTAACTTAATTAAACTAAAGCAATAGTACCTTATTGGGTTTTTTAGTCATAATCCTATATTAAGCTAATCCGATTGTTTATTGCGGAGCAGCGGCTACCAGGTAATTTTTGTGACAAGAATGTATTTACGCACCGCCCATGTAGGCTTAGCTCAGAGAGGGCGTAGAGTCAGGTCATACCGCATAGACATAAACTCACAGAAAGACCACGGAAGATGAAGTGATACGTACAGTGTTTAGCGGGTCTCGTTCTTCGACAATGTCGGACACAGCTTCAGACGGCAACGTGACCTTCGCTATGTTACCAACGTACACTGGAAGTGGACCCTCACCCACGGCTTTTCACGTGAAGGGGCCTCGCAAGGTCCCTTGCAAGCATGTTTGGTAAGATAGTAGACCTTGGGAATTAAAGAAAAGGGGTCTTGCAGATGCGACTTCGCCCACCTCTATATATACCTATAGACTACACTACGCCACGGATCAACACTTCACGTCGCCCGTCGTTCCGTCCTCGCCGGCTGGACTCGCGTCGCGCCGACCCCGCTAGGTCCTTATTCGCGTAACCGGCCCGCGCCCGGTTACTTCTATCCCCAAACATACGTGCGTCTGCCCTCTCCCAGCCAAGTCCTGAGCCGAGATTCGAGCCCCGTAGGGGGCGCCCTCAGGCTGTGGTCTAAATTTTTAGGGGTGAGAGCTTCCCGCTCTCCCGCCAGTCCGGTAGAGTAAAGGCCGCCTTCGGCAAAATATCGATAAGCCTCCAAAAAAACAAAACGCCACCGATCGTACAACTCTGTAACTTCAAACATACTCAAACATATATAGTGACGTCTAGAATATAGCGGAGCGGTGGTAGCTCAGTGGTAAGGACACGCGCCTCTTAACCGAGGAGTGCGGGGTTCAAACCCGGGCACGTACCTCTGGTTTTTTCAAGTCTATGTACGTATTTATACCACTAGCTAGATGGTGAGGAAAAACATCGTGATGAAAGCTGCAAATTCAAACAACTTTGGATTTGTAACCATGATCCAAAAATTGTCTGGTTCCCCTACCTTAGGGTTACGAAGGTCAGATCAGCAGCCGCTTCAATATAATTACCAGAATCGCTAAATCCTAAATCATGGTCTAAGCGGACCCCGTCTATACACGGGACATAACGCTAGGAAGATGATGATCTAGAATACAGCAACCGGGACAGTTGCCAAGGGTGCCAGATATTATGGGGCGCTAAACCTAAAGGAAGTGGTCAAAAACTTAAAACCAACCCCTTTGATCAATACTAGAAAATCTTTCATTAGTCTGGTTTTGATTTTATTTATACAGGAGAGAGCGGGGTAACCCAGGAATATGTGAAGGCGCACCGCCGCTCCCTAGACGACCCCATTGGCTTCTGGACGGACGTAGGGAACGAGCTGGAGTGGAGTAAACCCTGGGATAGAGTACTCGACGACTCGAACCCGCCGTTTACCAAATGGTTCGTATTAACTGCTTCTCTTTTTACGCGTTGGCCCATTCCCTGCTGTCAGACAGACTCTTGGGTCTTCTTGACCGTGATCTTAAGTCCTGGTTTAATCAACCTAGTTATTGAAACGATCCGTTATTGCGCGTTATGTAAAAGCTAGGTCCTTACTTATAGTGAAAGAGTGTTCCGCATTAACTTATATTTTATTTTATTTAATTAAATTTAATTACAATGGAATGTTATTTATTTAAAACACATAAATTACTTACGTTTCTCATTGACAAACATTTAACCCACCTCATGTGAGGATGATGTGGATCGAGGCCTTAAATTTTATTATCTGACGAATAAAACGGCGGAGGTTATCAATTAGACGCGTACTTACACATATATTTTTTACTACGCATAACTTTTTGAGAATAGTCCCATTTTGATTATGATTTTTTTATTGGAAAGGGGTTCTATAAACTGTTGAGTAAAAAAAAATATTTTATACTTCATAAAGATGTTCTAAATTTTAACTTCATCACTTTCTCATATTCTAACTACATTGTATATTTATAATAAGCCGTAGACCGCTGCCACCTTTAAGTAATTAATTACCTATACTGCCAATTGATAAATATTACCCTTTAAATCATAGGTTCCCAACGGGGGCGTTACCGCCCCCGAGTGGGCGCTGAAAAGTTTCTAGAGGCGTTAGCCTCTATTTTAAGAAAAAGACATCGTATCCAGCCGTCTTAGATGTTTATCCCTCAGCCACGACCACAAGTTGCAAGATTACAGAGAGATAATTAATTTCTCCGCAAAGGTGGGTAGGCGGGGAGATGTCAGTGTGCCACAACGCGGTAGACCGGCACGTCGCCAGCGGCAAAGGAGACTGCGTGAGCCTGGTCCACGACTCGCCTCTCACGGACACGGTCAGGAAGATCACCTACTCCGAACTGAAGGACCAGGTATATACCTTTTCGATGTATAACATTTTCCTAGAATTTCGTCCCACAGTTGCAAGACTTTGCACGAACTTTAGCGTGCGAGGCGGTTTGCTCTTGTAGTGAGATGTTCTCGTAGGAAGGTGACCATCACTAACCACCTCCACCTGGACCTCGTGTACCAAGGTACATTTACTACTATACTATAAGATCCTATCAATAACATTTTATTGTCCCCCTGGATCAAAGGCTTCGTAGGCTCATGAAGGTGACGGTACGAGATGGGCCGTAGAGGCAAATCCTAAGTTCCTCCATTTCGACAGAGAGAGGGTGTACTGGGACACTTTTTTTATTCTGTGAAGATGGCGAACGATATATAAGTATTACCTACTTGCATTGTTGGCTAAGATTTTGCCTCGCAAGCGAAAACTTTCAAGAAGGTTCGACCAGAGCTAAGGTCAGAAACCCTGAACACGAAACCAAGGGTCGCAGGACAAATATTTTGTATGGTGTAGCTACGTACTCGTGTCATGGATGTTTATGAAGGTATTTGATACTACTAGAATTTTTCATTTTGATGGAAAACACTAAAAGAATTTAAGACAAAATTGACGAAAAAACAAACAAAGGACAACAGCATATAATCGTGAATGTGTAACTTGCATGTGTTTTACTTAAAAAACCGACAGGCGTTTTGCAAAGCGCTAAACGGAAAGTTGACATAAGATCTTTATATTTTAAATGCGAAAAAAACTTGGTCCGTCTGTAGGTATGGTCTTCACGCGTAAACTAATATTCTATTCCAAATTTTCAATAAACATTCTTGAACAGAATTGACTTTTACGCGGACGTTGCCGGCTTAATCAGGAACTAAATAAATAAATTCTCAAGACTGATTCAATTTCCAAACTAAGCTTTTGCTTGATGCTTGATGCTGCTATGAATACTAGATGAACTGATAGATATTTATAAACATCTATGACTCGAGCACAAATGTCCGTGTTCATCACACGAAACATTTGCATTGCACCTAGGGGGATTCGAACACGCGACCCTTGGTTTTGTGGACATGGGCTATAACCGCTCATCCAACAGGCCTGTGGTTTTATTCATGAGATAATTTGTAAGAAAAAATGCTGTAAATATTTATTTTGTTTCGACGAATATATTAATGAATTGACATGTTTTTATAGTAAATGTTGACAACATTAGGTTTCTATATATATTTTTTTTATAAATACAAATTAAATATGACCCACACACTAATTGCCTAGCTCCAAAGTTCAAACTAAGAATTTATTGCTTGTATTTTGGACACTGAATAACACATAGACTTACCTACTTAAATACGTTTATAAACATCCATGACTTGATTACAAATAACTATGTTCATCACACGAACATTTGCCGCAAACGGAATTCTAACCTGCATCTTTGGTTCTATAGATTATCGACCTAGGGTGTCTAATCACTTAACCAAAATGCCTGTGACGTCACGGTTTAGAAAACTCGATTAACTAACCGTTAAATGTTTTCAACGCATTCTTAACTCAACATTTACAAACAATTGAAATTAACAGTTCATTTAGAATTTAAAATCTTTAATATTGTGATAATAAAAAAAAGGACATGCATATCTACATAGCATCACACCTTCAACCCCGAATGGGTAGGCAGAGCTCAACAAGGAGCAATTTATTTAATTATTAACACCTTGCATGTGTGGCGGACGACCATACTTTTAGCTACCATTACCAATCTTGCTGTTTTCTGCTTAATAATCTGCTTCACCACTGCAGAATAACTAGGGCGGCAAGACTGACAAAACTCCTCGGAGATGACCCAAGGAGGCCTGTACCTGAGCACCCCTATGCTCCAGTATTGAAACATAACACTGTCAACACACGCTGACCTCAAACAGTATAGTTTTAACTTCACTTCCATTAAAAATATGATGAAGTTTGGAGTAGACTCATGCTCTGCATTCGCCAGGTGTCCCGTATAGCCGGAAAGCTGTCTTCCCTGGGCGTGACGCGCGGCTCCAGAGTGCTGATCTACATGCCGCTCATCCCTGAAGCAGTCATTGCTATGCTGGCCACCAACAGGATTGGCGCTATTCACTCTGTCGTGTTTGGAGGTGAGTAAACATCAGCCTTGGCCCTGACTAGGTCTTAGGGTGTTTTAATAAGTACAAGTTGTACAACACACACACAGTGGCGTAGCTAGGTGACAAAGGGTCCTGGGGCAAAAAAGAAACTAGGGCCCTTGGGCGTACGCAGCTTTGGGTCCCCCCCCCCCCCCCCCCCTACTTCCTACGTTAGACAGAGTCAAATCAAACCCAAAAGAAAGGAATGTGCTTATCAGGTTTTAGCCCCCTCCCAAACTTAGGGCCCCGGGGCACTGCCCCGCCTTGCCCCTGGGTAGCTATGCCACTGTACACACAGTTGTTCGCTAAGAGTTTTTGAATCGTGAATTTGGCCCGACTCAAAGGCTTTATCTTATGGTTGCTCTACACACGCGGATCGACATTTATCGGCAAAGAAGGGCCGCTGTGTACTGCGATATACTGCCGAATCGAATGGTGTATCGACTCGAAAGAACTACCCGATCGGCACAAGCCGATTAAAATCGAACATGTCCAGTAGTTACTTCGGGTTAGCTTTGATGTTCCTCAAATACTGCCGAACCGACAATGCCAGCCCGTTTATGTGTGTAGCAACCCTTACACAACCGTACACGTTGAATTGGTCGACATCATCATGCAGTAGAATCATCGTCATATTATATTTTTATTCAACTAACAGTAATCAAGTAGGTAGGTTTTATTCAACTATAAGTACTATAATAATATAAATAAGTAACATCGGAGACTGCAATTTTTAAAATATTTAATTAAAGTACCGCTGTCCCCTTAACTCGGGGACAGCGCCTACGGGGACAACGGTAATAAAGGATTTGACCGGACGAACTTCGTGTCGACTTGTTTTCGGATTTTACATTTGTTTAGATTTTCCCTATTATTTTCCTTTTTTTAAACCTCACACTATTTAGGTTATCGATCGAAACAAATAAGTACAAAAAAGTACAATTTTGAGTACATTTTTGAGTTAAGCGAGACTCGAACAACAATCTATTTTTACTTAAGTACCTACCTACCTACCTACAAGTAACTTCTTATCTTTAATATCATAGGTTTCGCCGCGAGAGAGCTAAGAACTAGAATTGAACATGCAGAGCCTACAGTTATCATAGCAGCCAGTTGCGGAGTGGAGCCTAATAAAATAGTCAGGTAATATGTCGTAATTTACTTAAGTGCAGTATTTATATCCTATATTTCTTCTATTTTGTAAATCACATTTTCCAATAATTAATCTCACCTGTTCATTGACTCTGCCTCCATTAATATTTTTTGACAACTACTTAAATAGTTTCGCGCCAAATTGCGACCCATAGACAAGTCACGGTCAAACTTCATATCGGGCGTTATGGACTTCTCCAGACTTTATTGTGTTGCGTCCATAATTATGACTATTCTTTAAATATGTAATTCTTAGTAAATTCGAAATGCCTGGGTGACTAGACAATTGAATACTTATTTCAAATGTCGACTCTGTCGAATTTTTTAAATAGTAAGTGGTAATGCAATTACTTCAAAAACAATACATTTGTATTTAGTTTTTTTTATAAGAAGAAGTACCTACTTGATTATGTAGGCGTCGAGTCAGCTACTTGTAACTACTTTTTCACAATTTCCATCTAATCCAACACACACGTGAAACTCATTATTTTAATTTAATAAGGTATAAGGACATCTTAGACGAAGCCCTTTGCCAAAGCACGCACCAGCCTCGAAGCTGCATCATATACCAGCGCAGGCGCGTACTGGAATGCCCTTTGGAGCCAGGCAGGGATATATCGTGGCAAGAGGCCCTCGAAGCCGACCCTGTGCCCTGCGTGCCCGTAGAAGCAAACGAGCCCTTGTATATACTATATACTTCTGGTAAGTCGTATTATTGTAAGTTTACCATTTTGAAACGATTATTTTTAATGGTCTTACAACATGGCAAAGTTTGACAAATAATAGTTATTATTTTTTTTTCTATTTAAACTTTTTAAGATAAGAACTATGCCTATCTATTTTACTTTAAATTACAACATATTTTTTTGTATTTGATTAAAGCTGGTTACAATAATAACTCACAAGTTGTTTATTTTTCGTATAATCCTCTGTCTGCGTAATTTTCGTAAAAAGGAATAAAATGTTTTTGCTTCACTTAATTATTTAAAGATAAGCTGTTGTAATTGTCATAATAGTAGGGATTTAACTTTTAATTCCAAAAACTTAGGTATATCTTAGTAACCAAAATAATATCTCGCCGGTAAATGTTGTTGCGAGAAATGCTTGTTTTATTTTTATCCTTTTGTCACTAACGATTCGAAGTTAGTTTAAATAATGTATTAATAAATGTATACATAGCGGCAGGTTTGATACATAAATAAATAAATAAATAAATATAAATATCAGACATACATTGATGTGACTCCGAGGTAAGTAGCTTAAGCACTTGTATTACGGATATCAGAATCAACGTATTACAAATATATACTTAAATATTGGATATTAACACCCAGACACAGAACAAACACAAGTATTCATCATACGAATGTTTGTCCTGGGTGGGGATCGAACCCACAACTCTTGGCGCATGGGGTAGTGTCACTACCGAATGGGCCATCGAGTCAGTTAACATACATACATGCGTCATACAAATACAAAGATTATATACCTGCCTAGCAAAATGTACTTTGACTACTAAGCTGCATGGCAGTTTAACATTTGACATTTAAATTTGAATATTTCTTTAATTACTTTGTTTTTCTTCAGTCTTGACTAATTTGTTGTTGTACCTATTAAGTTATTTATTAGTAGTATAGTTAAGGATATCCCATGGGATTTTAAATGAATGTGCCCACTTCGTTCCTTGTTCAGAATGTCGTAAAAGGCGATTAATGGCGTATTGGGTTTGTCATCATGTAGGCCACGAGTTAACCCCTTGTGCACCACCTTGCATTACTTTTACACAATTTTCCATCTAACCCAACTCGAATTTATTTTTCGCTAAATCTGCTTAAATTAGCTTGCTGCTCCTTAAACTCTGCCTATCCCTTCGGGGATTACGTGTGTAATATGTATTTATGTGATTATCATCTTCCTAGCGTATTATTATATATTATATCCGTGCGAAGTCGAAGTCCGCTTATACAATGATCCAAGATTTAGCGAGTCTAGTAATTAATAACATTGAAGAGACTATCGATCTGACCGTCATAATCCTTAGATAGGGGAACTTCTTTACCACTGAGAGGTGGGCGGTCTATGATATGCATGTATGTATGTACCTGTTTTTTGTTTTTTTTTTTTATATATTAAGAGGTAAATTTAAATTTCGAATGGTTGATTTAGAAGGTTTTAAAATTGTAACATACAAATTTACGGCAATAATCTAAGGTAAAAGTATTTTTGAGTCCTGCTATTGGCTATTGTATGTACCTGTTATGTTTACTTGTTTCAAAGGTACAACGGATTCTCCGAAAGGTGTGCAACGCCCCTGTGGTCATGCAGCCACGTTGTGTTGGTCAATGCACGCAGTGTACGGGCTCAAGAAGGGTGTGTGGTGGGCGGCGTCGGACTTGGGATGGGTGGTCGGCCACTCCTACATATGCTATGGTCCTCTGCTTGCGGGGCTGACGTCTATCCTTTACGAGGGCAAACCTGATAGGACGCCTGATCCTGGACAATATTTTAGGTGAGTAATTGCATGTTGATTAATTGAAAAATATTATTTTTTATATTTGACTTTTAGTTCCTATCAAATTTTTATAAATTATATTTCCTTGCATGTAGAATTTTCATGGCTTTGTAGTTTTGAACCTGTTATGATCATCGTAGCGTTATCTATGTCCCGTGCTTAGCCTGGATCCGCTTAAACTGTGCTCCAGGATTTGAAAAGTTTGGTTATAACATTGAAGCGACTGCTGGTCTAACCTTCACCACAACCCATTAGGGGACCAGATTTTAGGATTATGGTTACGCATTCATTGTTGTTTGGATGGATGGATGTCCAAGTTTCAATGTTTTCACAGCCGAGTAAGTGGTATAAATACGTAAATCAATTTCAAAAATTCAGTGGCAAATACGTCCCCTGGTTTGAACCACCACTCATATGTGACGCGTATCCTTACCACTGAGCTACCACAGCTGCACTTTTACGACAATCTGTATAAATAATTATGTGTTTTTCAGGATCATAGAGCAGCACAGAGTAAACGCTCTTTTCACTATACCCACCGCGTTCCGCGTGCTGAAACGAGCTGACCCATCAGCCAAGTATGCCAGGCGATACTGCTCGAAATCGCTGAAGACTGTCTTCTTGGCTGGAGAGCACTGTGATCAAGATACCAGAGTAAGTGTGAAACAACATAATTTAAAGTTTAGTCCAGTCGGTTCGATTAATAAAAGATGCTTGAGATAATTTCCAGGCTTTTGAAAAATGGTGCCAAAATCGAGTTCGAAATGAGTACATAAGTACGTATTTATTTTTTGTATGAATTTATGTCTGTATGAATTACAACATAAAACATCACGCCCATAATATCCAAAGGGGTAGGCAGAGACAAAAATAAAACTGGGCTAGGTTAGTTAATCGGAATGAGTTAATAAAATCAACAATTCATAAACCTCCCGGATATCTTTAAAGTACAACTAAAAATTTAGATACTTTTACTAATTTATTAGGTATGGTTAGGTTAGTTAATTACTAAATTAATAACTGAATTACTTAACTGACACTTACCTTACATAAACTTGAGCTAGCATAAGTTTTTGTAACGTTTAAATTGAAAAGTTACTGATGTCACGTCATGTCACAAAATATTACAAAATTAAGACCACATGTGTCGTATCTACGGATTATGTTTTTACTTTTAGATACTAATGACAATAGCAATGATAACATAAATTAAAAAAAATAGTGTTTAATGCTCCACCTGACATTTTCGGCACCTTGCAGTACCTATGTTAAATAAAAAAGTTCTAATAAATATACCTAGTGGTTATTTTCCGTAAGTGTTAAGTATTTGTTCCCATACGTTACAGTTAAAGGCAAGATACTTTATTTATAATTAGAAGGGTATTGTACCTAATTACTTATTGGCAGACGTAACGTATGCAGATTGGATTCAAAACCGACTCTGAACTCTGGCCTGTGGCATTCTTTGTTTAACAGTAAAATGAAGTGCGGACACAGGACAGTATAGCACCTAAAAATAAGTGTTATAAAACAGCTAATGTAAAACTGTTTTAAAAAAAAACATTTGGGGTGCCAAAAATATTATAGAGAAATATTGAGAGTTCCATCTGATACGTAAAGAAGTTGGACAATTAGAAAAAACCTGATTTCTATGCAAAAGTCTCGGAATCATTGCAAACTTATTTCGGAAAAAGGTCAACGAACAGGTAAATTACAAAACAGCATGCAAAATTTACCCGTTGGCTAAGTCGCCGCCTGCATAATCCAAACTCAATTCCTAATTCACCAATAGTCGCCTTTTACGACATGCTGGCTGTACATTATTTTTGAGTCCCAGGACAATAATTACACACATTAATTATATTCTCAAAAGGTCCCCATTTTTTTGATAATTATTCTTTCATTCATAAGGAACAGTATCACTATTTTCTTTTTCCAGCAATGGGCTGAGCGTGTATTTGGCGTGCCAATGCTGAACCACTGGTGGCAAACCGAAACTGGGTCCGCCATCACAGCCGCTTGTCTCGGCTATGGAGTGAAAGCTGTGCCTCCTCACTCAGCTGGGTATTCAGTACCTGGATATGATAGTAGGCATCGTTTTATTATCTTTTTGCTTTAGAAAAATATGTAAATTAAGTTTATAGCTCCTGTTTCCGGGTACAGCCAGGTTTCCTCTGGAAACAAATTTTGCCGTCATTTTGCCAGTTTTCTTATCATCTTTGAAGCGACTGCTTTGTGACTTCTGTTTACATGTTATTACAAGGAATCAGAGATTTGGATCATGGTTAAAAGACCTTTGATATTTAAATCTAAATTATTTTTAACTTCGAATATCATGCAGTCTTGCAAGTAAGTAACCTCTTGTATGTACGTCTTAAAGTCAAATTGACTTACTAATATTATAAAGAGGAAAGATTTGATTGTTTGTTTGTTTGTATCGAATAAGCTCCGAAACTACAGGATCGATTTGAATAATTCTTTCACCAATGGAAAGCTACTTTATCAGCGAGTAACATAGGCTATATTTTATCTCCGTATTCCCACGGGAACGGGAACTACGCGGGTAAACCGTGGGGCGCTGCTAGTAGATAAATAAATGTAAACCAAGAAGTGTATTCGTATTATTGCAACCCCGCATCTTCAGAACATACTTAGCTAGACTAGAATGTTTAGAAGCTATGATAAGTTATAGAACTCAACATTTGTTTGTCCATTTAGTTCGGACGTTAAGAGAAGATGGTACTGAATGTCAAACTGGGGAGGTGGGCAGACTGGTCGCCAAGTTACCGCTGCCCCCCGGCTTCGCTTCCACGTTATGGCGGGCTGATGAACGCTTTAAAAAAACTTATTTCGAATCTTACCCTGTAAGTATGCTATTTAACTTTTATAATAAATTCTGCTATTTATAGTAAAAACATCATAAAAAATATAATATATATATAACTCTTTCAGGCACACTTTTATTAGGGCGGTAATGTTTTCTCTCTAATTGTATTTGAATGGGGATATTTTAAAACACAAAATATACTTATGAATACAAAATTAGGTTCTTAATTCAGCAATCGCTAATATATTTTTAGACAGGCCCGATGGTTGAGTGGTCAGACAGAAACCCTGGCCACCAAACCAAGGGTCGCGGGTTCGAATCCCGCTAGGGGCAAATGTTTCGTGTGATGAACATGGACATTTGCACTCGAGTCATGGATGTTTATAAACGTATTTAAGTATGTCTATCCGTTCACCTAGTATCCATAGCACAAGCTTACGCTTAGTTTAAAACTACGGAATTGGTCTATCGGTCTGAAGAATTTATTTATCTGGTGTCGGAAAATTGTCATGAGTAGGTACCCGTATAGAAGTGATTTTTTATGCATTTATCCAATACTTTACTAATGTAATCCTACACTTCATACATAAATTAATATCGCCATGTAGGTTATTATAACTTAAGCCTTGTAATACATATACCTACTAATTTAAATATCAATAACGTTTATCGTAAATATCCATCCTGGCTTTTTTGGATTAAATTGACCCGTCAATCGATCCCTAATTTATGTAAAATACCTGTGAATATGTAACGAATTAATAGCACATAACGAACAATACAAATATGAGTTGAATTTATTAAGATTTTGGGGCATTGTACTTGCATTTTTTAAAATAGGCATTAAATTTAGCCTAGGTACTAACGAGCTTTGAGATTACGGCCATTGAACTATTATTACTAGCGTATGGAACCGACGCAGCGAACAAGATTTTTGCGCCGTGCGTTGTTGCCGATCGGCAACAACTCGTTTAGTCACTCGCCTACGTTCACGCGTAAGCGCCATGAAATTCACGGCGTTTACGACGTTTTGGTCGCGAGAAAAATGTACTATATGAGCGATCTGGCGCTACGTGTTTTAATAGCTTTCTTAGACGACAATTGTTAGTTTTAGCGCTGCAAATGATGAAACACGCTCAGTCCATGCTTCGTGATAATATTTTTGTTTGACATAGCTTCTCTATACGTAGTAATAATAGCACAATGATTACGGCATATTTTTTTTTATATTTATAACTTCACGTCCCTAATCCCTGAAAGAGTGCAGAGTCAAAGGGGCAGCAAGATCCTTTACCCACATTCAGCCAAAAATAAAACTGGGCTATTTTTGGCTGGCTTTAGGTACATTGTTCTCTGTAATATCAGTCATCTGCTTGCGTTCGTGTTACGAATAGTTTTCTTATTGTTCATAGTCTGGTATCATTGGTTTATCTAGGGTTCCAATAATTTTTATTCCTCTTACACGTACTATCACGCCCGCAATTCCCGAAGGAATAGACAAGGTCCAAGAAGCGACAAAAACGAAACTGATTTGGGTTAAGTAGAAAATTGTGAAAATGTAGTGACAAGGGGCTAGCCCATCGCCTTTGTAAACACGAACCAAAAACACCTTTAGTCGCCTTTTCCGAGCATGTTGTAACGGTGGGTAACATATAAATTAATTTTGAGTCTCAGACCAACATTCTTCTTTATCCTTAGGGCTATTACGACACCCAAGACGCAGGCTGGGTGAGCGCCGAGGGAGCGGTGTGGGTGGTGGCCCGGGCTGATGACGTCATCAACGTGGCTGGCCACCGGCTGTCCACGGCAGCCCTTGAAGACGTGGTGCTCAAACACGCTAGAGTAGCTGACGCTGTCGTGGTGGGAGCCCCAGACCCAACGAAAGGCGATGTGCCACTGTGCTTGTATGTGATGAGGCCACCCCAAGATGGTGAGTGTTGGGATATATCAAAGATGTTTCTTAATTATTTGTAAAATTAAAGGAAATGTTTAAATTAATTTTTTTAAGAAAAATCTTGTTAAAATGTTATTTCCAGAATCGATTTTTACATATAATAAGGATGATGATGACTGCATTCAAAACTTATAATTCTATTTAGTCCGTCAGTTAGGTTATACAAAGATACTAGACACATATTTTTCGCTTTATCAAATTTACAAGGAATCACAAAGATAAAGAGCATCAAAGTTTTGAAGTAGGGGCTTGCGACATCACTAAGTATTTAAATGTAGTAAAAAAATTACGAAAAATTGACGTCACGCGCAACTTGAATGCATTGTCAATGTTAGTTTTACAAATAAAAAAATACGTGTTTAATATTATTTTTTTATAATCTAGCTGACGGACTAAACAGAAGTTTTTAGTGTCCTTGCCTTTTTAGGTACATAATAAATGTATGTTTAAAAACGAGATTGTTTGTTTATTCTTATCAACCAAAATACCCCATAGTACAAATAATACAACTACATTACATACATCACTACGCCAGTTCCTTTAAACACTTTTGACCAAAAGGTTTAAACATTGATAATTTGCTTTCAGATGAAGAAATAGTAGCCGAAAGCACCGTCACTCAAGAACTAATCGCTCTTGTCCGTCATCTCATCGGCCCCATAGCAGCATTCAGGAAAGCCGTAGCTGTTCCCGCCTTACCCCGCACGAGATCTGGGAAAGCACTTCGCGGAGCCATCGCTAAACTAGCCCGGTCACAATTAGTTAAGTTACCAGCCACTATTGAGGACCCGACTGTGTTCGGCGAAATCAAAACCGCGTTGCAAAAGTTCGGCTACGCTATCGACGCGCCAGATCCAGAATTCTAAAAAAAATAAAAAATAAAGTATTTTGGGAATTATTAATGTCTTCAACGCTGGGGTCTGTTGGGACTTTTTAGCCGAATTGTTGACTGCTAACCTATATACCTAATCAAATACCTAGATTACGCATAGAACACGAAAAAATAATGGTAGGCAGTTAATAGTTGGCTGAAGCCATTTCGTAAAAATTAGTCTTTAGGTATTTCGACTCTTCACTTTTGTATTGGTTGATTTGTAACTAATATTGTGTTAATTGGTAAGCTATGTAGTCACTGTGCTCTTATTATTTTGATATTGTGCGATGGTAACATTGTATCTTCTATAAAAATTAAATACACATATAAATTATAGAATATGCGTCGAGTAGCGGCTCACTCATAACCATTAATGCAGGAAAACCGATTTTTTAAATTTATTATTTAGCAAATTATACCCATTTATATAAAAATAAAAAACTTGCATATTTATTTAAATCCGTTGAAGACATGCTGCGCCGACCCCAGATGAACTGGGAGAAGGGCAAGAGGATGATGATATTTATTTAAATCCGTTGTAATTTATATGGGATTGAATTTATAATAATTTTAGCTGTACCTATCTTCTGTGCAATTTATTTAAATGATATCACTTATTATGGTAGTTAATTGGTAAATTTTGTAAATAATATTTAATAAATAATAAATCATTGAATGCCAATTGATATTGTTTTAATAAAGATATTTTAAATATAGACAGGCAGGTTCATCTACTTACACCTCAACCAATATCTTTTGTTAACTAAGTACATTGATTGACGATAAAAAAAAACTATGTTTATTATGTAGTGTCATTTATTTAAACATGTAAAAAGGTCACACCATGAGTTAATTTAAAACAAATGTCAGATACCTCTGAATGCTGAAACTAATGGAGATGACTTAGCTACGAAACAGTGAAGCCCAATTTTGAGTGAGGAACAAATATGGCGCCTTCGTGTAGTGTCATTCCACTTTACTTATTTACATACTATAAGTCTCTGAACAATTTATTTATGACGATGTTTTTGAATGTTACAAGTTAGATTTTATCAATATTGGCACAATACATTGCAAATTCCACTGACATTGACAACTTAAAGCGAGGAACCAAAATGGTAAGCCGGCTTCACTTAGGTATTTCTATGACGTCACTTGATGATGTAACCGAAAATAGTTAAGTCAAATAAGTTGTTGTCTCTTTTTACGTGCAGTATTGTAGACTTGTTAAAAAGAGATAGATAGAGGTTTATGAATACAATATCGATATTAATCATATTAGTATAGCAGATTGTTCGTATAGAACATTAGGTCGTCTCCTTAGGTTTCAGTACTCAGAGTCAGATACCTAATACAAACCGTTGACACTGATAACTGTCAGAAGCGTCGACTTTGCTATAAAAGAAGTAAAGATAATTGGCTATATAGCTCAATGAAAATCTAATGTTGGTTCTTTAGTCTTAATTATGATGTAGCCGCTGTTCCAGTTTTTGCATTAGTTTACATGGTTTCATGTCATTATTTCAGCTACTACAGTATAAAAACTTTATTTTAAAACAAAATTACGGACTTGTTTATAAAAAAAACATAAAATTAACACTTCCATTCCACTTGGCTATAAAACATAGGTGTGGCAAAGCTGTCTAATAAACACTTTTTACGTATTCGTAAGCTGCAGAAGAAAAATAAAAAGAAATTTGAGAGCGGGATACATTGGCACAACTTTTTTTTAATGTATTTTATTTAACAAATCCAGCACTTCGGGTTTTATATCTAAATGTGCAAAATGTTCTTCTGATACGTTTTTTTTCAATAAAGCATTTTTCAATTCTTTTAATATACTTGTAACGCTGACAAGTTTTTTTTTAAGTCTTTTATTTTGTTGATTAAGTATTTTATTTTTTTTCTGTAACATTTTACCTTTATAAGTTAAATCAAGCACGCGGTTTTTTAGTGCTGCTCTCCTGGGGCTTTCTAATATTATCTCCTCTCTCTCTTCCATGACGATTTCCGGTATAATAAACTCGTCAAGACTTGATGAGGAAGCCCATGTCTTGATGTGATTGGTTAACTGAAACAGAAAAAAAATTACAGTTGTACGTCACATTAGTAATGTTTTAAGATGCAAAAAGTTATCAGTCGGTCGTCAGTTAGAAGTAACATTTAAATTACCCTTTAATTAGACGGTTATTAATTAAACGAACCTGTAACGATTAAACATTAAACAAACATTATCAAACTATACTATATTTGGTCCCATAAACCAAATATGTGGGACTCAAAAATAATGTTAAGAGTTTTTTCACTCGCGTACCGCGTAGATAACTTAGTAAAACGGAGACGGACCGGGGACCCAGATTTTGAAGATCCCTTTGCGCTGCCACCAATGTTAGAATGGAATTGGGAGACTGCGTTTTAAAAAAGATTTTTATTTAAGTCCAAAATTAATTTATTTGAGAGTTAGAAATTGACCGATAGAAACAGAGGTTGGAATTAGACTAACTTGCCCGTGTAACGGGCTCGCTGGCTTATACTTAGGATGCTGACGCAGCAGCATCATCCAGGGATGTCAGCACCCTTACTAACAAATATAATATATAACAGTAGGAACAGTCTTCCACGCCTAGCATGTTGCTAAAGGCTATTAATGGTCTATAAGGTGTTGAGTTTGTGATTATGCAAGCGACAAGCTATCCACTAGTCACCATTTTTTCAAAATCCCTTGGTTCTGCCTGTCCCTTCGAAGATTGCAGGCGTGATGGTGTTTAGGTAAACCACGGACTAGTAAAAAAAGAAGGACTCCGCGCCACTAATTGTCCGCTGTTATCTAATTGTCAATCAAGTAAAAATTTAATAAGAATGTTCTAGAGACAAAACATTTAAGGCGAAACCGCTAGCTAAAGCTATAACAATATCATTAAAACTACCTGTATAAAAGGAACTGCTTCATTTTTAAGCATTATTCGACCTTTGTTTGACTCATATTTATCTGTAGTTTTGAAGTGATTGCTACAAATTCTACTGCTTCTTGAAGGCATCCAATCTAGATCCTTTCGTTGTTCACGAACAATAGCGACCCAGTCTGCACACCTGACCTCATCAGTGGGAAATCTATAAAAGGAAAAAATATTATTTAAACTTTCTATTACGGTATCGCAATAAAAATACGTAAGTACATCATAATAATATTACTTATTTATATTACTACGTTTCGCCATATCTTATAAAATAATGAATTATGTACTAGAATGTGTATGATAATTTGTAGGTAAGTAAATAATTAAAATTTTTTTTTCTTCAAATAATATGTGACAAGTATATCTATGTTATTAATTCATTAGGAAGTAAGCAGGTGATAGAGGGTTAAAAAACGGATTTTTAACTGTGATTGTTTACTGTGTACATTCCATCTAACATAATCTATGTTCAGAGACCGAAGTACATTACTTACATACATACTTACGTCCATGTCGTGCTACATAGGAAGGAAGGTATATCTGTCTCTTTCTATCTATAAAGACCATTTTGAATTACATACAAGTTACAAGAAAATGATTAAGATTAATTCGTTTGTATATAAGTCGAAAATATCACTTACTTGTGATATGAGATACCTCCTGATTTATTGATTTTAGAATCGTAATTCGTACATTTATTGAATACGCACGATGGCATTTTCGTTGTTTTTATAACCACACCAGTATGACGACGCTGTCACCCAGACTGACGGCTGGATGTGGACTGAAGACAAAACGTCCCAATTGGGGCATTTTAGAGTCTTCACGACCCGCGCGCAATATAATAATATATCTGCCTTATATTTATTTGTAATATTATTGGCTTAACGTTTTACAGTCCTCGGCTGCAACGCGGAAAGAATAGACATATAGTTTTAGTTGTTTTAATATTTACTTTATTAGCTAAACGAAACGCAACATGTCAAAGAGAAACGTCACGTCAATGTCATTTTCAGCAATCGTGACGCATCGTCGAGGAGGGTCGCCCTAATTTGTTTTGCAAAAGATTACAATTTTGCATTTATTTAGTGTAATTTATCTCTAATTTATTAATGAGGATTTTTTTTAAGTGCAAAAATATCAGCTCCTTGTATAAATGTGCTAAGTTTTAAGCGTGCTAAAGTATTTTGTCTACGTGTGTTCCAAACCGGCTATCACAAGCAAGGTAAATTAGTTATTTTCTACATTTTCCTTTTAAAAAGTTTATTGCAGCCTCTTTCTAACGTCAAATTTAAACAAGAAAGTGTAATACAAGCTACCTCGCAAGCGATTGTTCTAATATTAATGTAAACAAAAAAGGTGAGAGTTAGTTGAAATTGATTGTTTAGAAATTGAATGGCTTGCACGTTCGCGGTAAGAACGCGCAGGGTGTGTTTGAAACGTCAAGATAATTTTAGTCACGACAGTTCTAATTCATGTTAAAACTGATATACAGGTGATATCGGTTTTTATCATTGATTTACTCTACAAATATGGTAAGCATGTGTTGCTTTTCTGCTTGTATTTAAGTAAAACTCTACAATGTTCTCATATTCGCTGATTGTGAGTCATTTTTCGCTGTGAATGTTGTAAATTTAACTTTGTAAAAGTTAGTGTTTCAATATTTTTTTTTATAATAACTTTTCCAACTCACTAGTTCCCTAGTTCCAAACTAAGCTTATGCTTGTGCTATGGTTACTAGATGAACGGATAGACATACTTAAATACATTTATAAACATCCATGACTGGAGTACAAATGTCCATGTTCATTAAATTAATATCACGGTTATCTTTTTTTGGGGTTTTGATATCTTATAATTTATCATCATGTTTATATTGTAAAGAGAAGTAACTGACTTCTTATCAAAACAAAATAACAATCATATTTTCCATAGTAAACAAGTTTTGTGTTAAGTGCATCTTAGTAAATAAGGAAAGTTAACCAGATTGGAAGAAAAAGTATTAATTCATTACTTTATAAATGCCTCATGTTTGTTATTAGATGCTTGATAAAATTATTCGTTATGGCGTTTGGTTCGCTCTACCTACCCGCTAGGGAAGTGGCGTGAAGTTTAGTTAGTTAGTTAGTTAATAAAATTATTTTAACTACTTCAATCTTCACACACATGATTGTTATATCAGACTGATCTTAAAATAATAGTTGGTGGGAAGTAATCCTAAAGTGATGTGTGAGCAAGCTTGAAAATTTTTTCAAACTATTGAATTTAAATAGTTATTGTTAAAATAAGACACTTTAAATTAGAAGAGGAAGTACAGTCAAAAAGACCAACACATCCTATTAGGATTCTTTTGTCTAAATATAAATATAAGAGACAAATTTGTACTGTTAACTTAATTAAAAGTCATATTCCATAAATCAATATCTATTTTAAGTCAAGAAACTATTAATGTCTGTTATTGTTTTGGATGTGCGTGTGTGTGAATTGTTGCTTATTGAAGTAATAGTACCTCTGACAGCATAATTTTTATAAATTACAAGCTATGAACAAAATTTTTTTTTTATATATATCATTTTATATATCATTCATATATCATTTTTTATATACATCATCAGAAGTGCATGACTTCTGTAACATTTTTACAAATAAGTTTAGTCTAATAATACATTTAATTCCTAAAGTGGTTCCCTATGTTAAATATTTACAAGTTTTAGGTTAAAATTTATGTATAAGGGCTAAAAAAATTTCATTGTTTTCTGCTTACAACTCCACTTTTTTTATGTGAATGTTTCCTATTAAGCTAAACATCTATCATTATTACCAAAAATACTATCACGGAACCTTCACGGTTTGTGGCCATATTTAAAAGCATATTCGCACAATGTTCATAGATGTGGAAGGCGGCCACAGATGCTCCGGCCCCGGTGCTGGCCGAGGCAGATGACTGGGAGACGGACCCTGACTTCGTGAACGACGTCACTGAGCATGAGCAGCGGTGGGGGCCT
This sequence comes from Glyphodes perspectalis, assembly GCA_951394215.1. NCBI lineage: Eukaryota > Metazoa > Arthropoda > Insecta > Lepidoptera > Crambidae > Glyphodes > Glyphodes perspectalis. Next base: position 11,724,259 of record OX596219.1, read on the forward strand.
GGTGGCAGGAATGTTGAAGCTATTGAGTGAGTGTTACAAGATTTTTTTGATTTATGAGTCCAATTTTTTACTTTTTAAGTCCTCTGTGCTGTGGTAATAGCAATGAAGCATATTATATGCCGTGGTATTTCTGTTGACTAGCAAATGCTATGAAATACCACAGCATATCTGTAGATCAGCTATACTAAAAGTGTGTTGGGAGTCCACGAAAGTTGGTCTTGATCATAATAATAAAGAACTAAAGGGTTATGCATATAGTGTTATAAGGCTCCAGGGGAAAAATCTGTCAAAAGTTTAATATCGATCTACGACTACGCGGGTTCGATAATGTTTAATTATTCTAGGATTCCGATATAGTACTTGTCGATAAAACTGCAATACCGCGTCAGTAACACTTGATCATAAGGTCTAACATTGTCTTAAATAAACATTGAAAATTAGGCGGTATTGCAATATCACCGACGATTTGGTTCTCAATATTATTATTATTAACACGTTCATTACCAGTACGATTTTCATGATGTCTACTAGGATGCCGCCTACATTTTACGGTGGACTCGCCAGGCGAGTCGCCGGCACTGCAATATAAATTGAATCGACTCGCCACGCGAGTTCACGGGCAATACGTAAGGGTAAATTCTTTGTTTTGTTATTTTTGTGGTCGTCATAGTGTACGTAACGTGTTTATCGCAATTAAAAAGTGTTTTACGACTATTCGGCGTACTTTAACTTGTAAAAATGGCTAAAAACTCTATGGATAAAATAAAAGGTAAGTTTCTTTCGTAATTTAAGCAGTGGTAGTCAATCTTTTAAATAGTGGTTATTGTTAAGGTTATATTTTGAACTTCTAATACTTGTTAATAGACAATTTTACCTTTAAATATTTTAATACGGGCTTTAAGTTTAGAAGATTGTTAAAATGAATTATGTTTGTTGTCAATACGGCGAATATAATTGATAACAATTTAAAAAAATGCTTCAAAAAACGTTTTAAATCTACCGAATTAACATCAAATGATAACTAATTAACGTGCAATAATGATAAAGTCTTGAAGTGAAATAATATTTTTATTACTTTCGAAATTTGTTAAGAAGCCTGTTTTTTTAGTGCGGTTTGTGCCAGAAACGGAGCCTTACGACGACGATTTAACTCAGATGGAGGAGGAGAGACCTACAAAGCGACCATGTATAGAAGGTTGTTTATTTATATATAAACTTGTTTATTTTTTATAAAATAAATTTTAAAACAAAAAAACCTTTTTTATTTAGTCCAGTTTGTTGTATATTAGTTCCATTTCACAAGTATGTACTTTAAGGTTGAGGATCTATGTCAGTGAACTCGCCTAGCGAGTTCAAGGCATTGCAGAATAGTTTTTATCCTTTCAAATATAAACGGGATCTCTACACCCGGCCCACCACGTAAATCTTTAGATTAGTGTATATTTAGTCTATACTATAATTTTAAGCAGTAAATACGGATGCATTTCGGAAATATTAGCAAAAAACACTGAACTCGCCAGGCGAGTCGTCGGCACTGGAATAAGATTCACGTGAACTCTCCGGGCGAGTCGGTGGCACTGAACGTGTTAAACGAACGTTTTAGTTGTCGAACTAAACTACATAATAATACATACATATAATAATATAGTTGCTGTAATTTGTTATATAAATTACAAAAATTCACAGCTTACTGCACCAGCTATTGCAATATTAATAGTTGTCGCATTAATTAATTGCTTTACGCAACACACGGAAGAAAATTTACCGAAACATCACGTGTGGGAATTTTTTATTTGATAATTACACGCTTCGATTATTTAGATAGTAAAGTGCGCTCTTAATATCCTAACTAATACTATAAATCCGAAAGTGAGTTTGTTTCATTTCTTTTTATATATTTATTATTCAACCGATTTCGATAAATTTTGTTTAAACTGACATAACTAGGCCACTATAGATTTTGAATGGCAGAAGTAGACATATTTGAAAGAAAAAAAATATAGTAGTACTGTATGATTTTCTTAACTAATTTGACTGACTAAATGGCGTAGTAGTGACCCTACCAAGAGTTGTGGGTTTGATCCCCACCCAGGACAAACTTTCGTGTGATGAATACTTGTGTTTGTTCTGAGTCTGGGTGTTAATATGCAATATTTAAGTAGGTATATATTTGTAATACCTGTGTTGTTTCTGACATCCGTTACACAAGTGCTTAAGCTACTTATTTCGGAGTTCGACCAATGTATGTGATGTTGGATGATATTTTTTTATTTATTTATTATTATAATAACTAATAATATTTATGCAAAAGGGAGATAAATAATGTTTTTTATTACTCTTTCTCTTTTTTTTAATGAATTTCTTAAAATTAGTTCCTAATCAAGTTCTTAAAAATCAAAATGCAATTTTGCATACATTTCAGGTGTACAGAAAATAATTTAAGGTGCCTTTAATTTAGAAAGATACACTGTTCTTGAAGGATGGCAAAATCAGTATTATTAGCTGGTGAATGCTGGAAAAAAAGCTTGTAGCAAATCTCTATTTACATACATATATATACATACATAACATCACGCCCATAATCCCCGAAGGGGTAGGCAGAGTCAAAGGGGCAGCAGGCCCCTTCAACCACATTCAGCCAAAAATAAAGCTGGGCTGGGTTAGATGGAAAATTGTGAAAAAGCAGTGACAAGCGGCTAACCTGTCGCCTACACAATCACACACCCAAAACCCGATATACCAATAGTCGCCTTTTACGACATGCTAGGCAAGAACCACAGTTGGCATATTCTTTTTAAGTCCCAGACCAACACGGGACAGTGGGCTGGGTTGGATGAAAAGCTGTCCATCCTCATTTAACTTCCACATTAAACTTAGTTGCAACAACATATGTGCGTCATCCCTGTTGATTAGTTAGAGGCGTAACTACCGTTGTGACAGCAACAATGATACTAACTAACTATGATGGGTTGCTATACATAGGCGTATTTGTTTTTGAACTCCAACAACACTTATTCGGTTACAGATTTGGAAATCTCTTTTCAAATATCCGATTTATGTAGTTGTCCCATGTTGGTCTGGGACTTAAAAATAATGTGCCAACTGTGTTCCTTACCAAGCATGTCGTTAAAGGCGACTAGTGGTATAATAGGATTGGGTGATTGTGTAGGCGAGCTAGCCACTTGAAATTCCTTTTTCACAATTTTCCATCTAAGCTAGCCAAGTTTAAGTTTTGGTTGAAAGTGTTTAAAGGGCTAACTCTCCCATTGAATATGTATTTAAGTAATTGTAGTCATGTTTGGTTGAACAAAGATTTCTATTCATCATTTTAGATCGCGTATACACACACTTAATTGAAGAGGCGAGTCAGGTGTGTAAGGATCGTGCCATATGGCGTTCGGTTTCCTCTGCCTACCCCGCTAGGGAAGTGGCGTGAAGAATCTTTGTACGTCTGTACAATTTAGCCTGTATGATAGACCGAATTTAATCCAGTCGGAGCTGCGGCATAAAGCTAGTTGCAAATAAATAAATAAATTGATCGCTTAAAAAACCCAACTACAGATAGCGGGCGAGTTGAATGCAGTCGGGGCCTGAGACGTGACATACCTGAGCTCTGCAATCAACTCGCGCGCTATCTGTACGATAAAATCGCACTCTGTTAAGTGATTATTTACCGTTTACCCTATTTATACATAGCCTGAGCGGTGGTAGCTCAATGACAGACGCCTCATATGCGAGCGAGGGGTGTCAATTCAAGCCCTAGCACATGCCTTTGCATTTTGCAAATCTTTGTATGGTTTTATACTTACTTGCTTGGCAGTGAGGGAAAGGCAAGAAATGCTGCATATTCAAAATACTATAAGTATATTAATACGTGAATCAAATACTTATTACACCTTTTTTTATGAGAATGACGCGGCCCGCGGAGTATGAGATTTGGTACAGTTAAAGTTTATATGGCGAAGGAGGGCAGAAAGCTAATATTTCAATAAATAATTAATAAAAACTAACTAATAATGGTCGAATTTTGACCAGTAGGGGATCACTAGTAACTATAGATGTGTAAACATGGTCCAATTTTTCCATTTCCCTATCTCAGGCTTACGAAGATCAGGTAGACAGCTTTTATGTAATAACCAGACTCGCTAAATCCTGTATTATGGTCTATGCGGACCTCGTCTAAGCACGGGACATAACACTATGGAGATGTTGATGTAAGCTTAACCCATGGCGTTTAGGCGCCATGATGGATCTGTTTGTCTAGATCTTTTAAACTGCCTATGGGACGTTGATGTTGTTTATTAATAGAAAGAGTGATTCAGGAGGACGGTTTATTTAAATGATAGAAACTGCCAAGGTGTGAACAGACGTATATTTACAAAGAGACTGCTAGAAAAACAAAAGGTACTTTATATTGAAATAATATAGGATAGAATCCTAATTTACTTTAATATAAAGTATCTATTTAACTTGAATACAAAAAAAACATTCAGTCGAATTGAGAACCTCCTCCTTTTTTTTGAAGTCGGTTAATAATAAAAGGTATAAAAAGTATGAATATACCATGTGTACAATATACAATATGTATGTTTGTATACAATATGTATGTATTGTTTTGTACCCACCGTGAGAACCCGGGCATGTTGCTAATTCCAAATTCCTCTAATCATAATATAACAAACAGTGGACCCCCAATTTTGGGGAAAGCAACACTGCTCGTATCCCCACTAGGGACCAAAACAGGCTTAGTCCGCCACTGCATACATAAGTGCAAAATTCATCCATCCATCCTTTTTGCTTCTGCGTCGTAGGGAGAAAATCTTTTATTGGGTTCAACAACCCAATTTATAAATAAACGATTGTGGATACAGACAGGACGCGTGTGGGTTGTTCAATGATTCATGACGGTAAATGTATGAATATTTACCGTAGTGTTGCGTAAAAAGTGTTGCCGTAAAAACAATCTAGTATTACTTTCCAACTAAAACTACACTCAAACAGCCCCGTGTAATGTCCATAAAGATATATAATAAGCTATCGGAAGATATTAAAGAAGAAACAAAAAACTATAAATTTATAAGAGAAGTTCAAAACCTATGACCACAGAGTAATAATTACTAAGTAAAATATATTATAGTATAAATGATTATTTACACGATAAGAATATATATATTATTCGCTCCTTTTAAAAATAAACAAATAAATAGAATCATCTGCTCTCAAATCGCAGTGCCCTTACATGTGTGTTATGTACCACCTTATGTATCAATTTATAGAGCAATAAATTATTGAGTATTGAGTATACTGTCCCATGTTGAGCCCAACATTCTTATGACTCTGAATGTGCCAACTATGTTCCGTGCCTAGCATGTCGTAAAAGGTGACTAATAGTGGATTGGGTATTTGGGTTGCGATTGTGCAGACGATAAGCTTATCATTTATCACTAATTTTTCATATTTACAACCGACTTAAAAAAAAAGGAGGAGGTTCTCAATTCGACTGTATATACGTATATATATATTAATGTGTGTTCTTGCATAACTTCGTCGTTTATGAACCGATTTCGATGATTATTTTTTTGTTGGAAAGGAAATATCTCAAGGGTGGTCCCATGATAAGGATTCCAGGATCTAAGCTTGTATTTTTGGCTTAAGTAGGTAAAGGAGCTTGGACCGCCCCCTTCAGGGATTGCGGGCGCGATATGATGAGGATGTTGATTCATACCGTCACATTATCTCAATGTTTAATTTGATTTTTTTTATTAATTTAAGTGCCCTGTTGACATATTGGTTGAGACTTTGGGTTGAATGTAAGGCGTAGGTTCGTTCTCCGCACTGGAACCACGGACTAGTAAAAAAAGAAGGATTCCACGCTGTCATACTCTAACGTGAAGCCATGTTTATGCATGTGTGAGTGAGATACATATGGATACCAGATATAGGATATCTGTCAATTGAAGCGCTTATTACGTCAATGTGTTACGTAAGTTGCGTGTCAAGTTGGAGCGCCTGGGAGCTGCAACATCTAGTTAGTGGAGCGAAGTCCTTCTTTTTTACTAGTCCGTTGTCGGAACAAAAAGATGTCGATGAAATAGATATTTGTTTCGGGAAGTGTTTGTGGTATGTACCTTCATTCTGTGGTCGGTATTATTTTATTTTTTGCATATTGTCTATTTATCAGTATATTTTTTGAAGCCTATACATATAAATAAAGATATGTTCAATTTGAATTGGAATTCGTTGATTCTGATTATGATAATTCAAATGCATTATGCCTAGTTTGGAATAAGATTAATAGATATATTTTGGTTTGAAATAAATAAATTTGTTGAAATAAAATGAAATGAAATTATCTTTATTTACGGAGGCTTAAATAAGCACCTATAAATCGTCAGTATCTACATACAAATGAAAATATAATTCAATTTAATTTGTTTCCTCAGTATGGCGAAGCTAAGAGAGGAAGTGTTTGAAGCTGACAAAAAGGAGAAGCAGAAGCAGTATGAGAAAGGGCCTAAGTCCTCCTTTGGGTAAATATATAATTCTAATTTATTTATATGATAAGATAATTGATAGCAGGAAAAGATACGCAAATCACACGCGAGGGCTTTGGTTCAAGGCTGGTTTCAAGCCTCAGCTTCTGTAGTTTTTAAACGTATGTATACATAATTAGTCTAAACTTTACGCCACTTCCCTAGCGGGGTATATGGTACGATCCTTACACACCTCACTCGCCTCTTGAACATTCAAGTTTGGTTAGTTAGTTATTTATAAATCTTGCTAGGCGATGGAAATATTGTGAGGAAAATTTAAATTTGTAATATTTTTATTTATCGAATATACAATCTATGGAGTTATAACAATACGGGTGATAAAATTCGAATGTCAGTGATTTTTACTGATGAGCCAACTGATGTTCAATGAAAACGGAACTGCGACAAAATTATTTTTAACATTAATCACATTACCAGTCTATTGGTTATATGCTCAATGTCTTGACTACTCGTATAAGAATTTTAAAACTTATCTTATCTTTATTAAATTTGCTGAATAGATAGGCAAATATGGAAATATGAATATTATATTTTAGACATTATATTTTATATTTGTCACGTGTAATCCGTTTAGTTTTGTCTCTTGTTCATTAATCTCACTGGGTGGTATTACCCAGTAATTGTTTGTGTAAGTAATCATCATCCATTTGCAGTCGGGCAACTACGCAGAATTTGACACTATGTGGATGGGTTACTAACATTAAATTGTTAATATTTATTTGTCATTAAAATTGCGGATGTAGTTATAATATTAGAATATGTAAAGAAGGAAAATAATATATCTATGTATAAATATTACATATTTAATTAGGGCTTTAACTAATGGTGTGATGAACGTGGTCATTTGTACTTAAATTATGGATGTTTATAACTGTATAAATGTATGTTTAAACCGGTGATAGCTAAATGTAAGATCGTTGGTTCAAATCCGAGTTGAGTCCTCTGGGTTTTAAAAAATAACCGACGTCACGGTGGCCAGTATTACTCTTTAACGCAAAAACTACTGAACGGATTTTTATGAAACTCTACAATAATATAGCTTAAACATCAGAATAGATATAGGCAATGTTTCATCGATGTACCACGCGAGCAACGCCGCGGGCAGAAGCTAGTAAAACATATTTTGTACATTACATGCTTGTATGTTTGGAGCTATAATGAGGGTAATAAATAATATAAAATCCGCTAGGTGGCACGAGGGAGTCTCGTGGTCTTATCACTGCCACTATTGGCTCATTGTTGACAGGATGTCAGTTTGTTCTGAAAACTTACCAATGAATAGGGTGACAAGACCGTACGGCACAGTAACGACATCTATCTGATTTTTTATTTAAAAAAAACCTTCAGATGCATGGTAGACTGAATGATCAATTCCTCTTTTTCCAGCTATGGTGGCAAGTTCGGCGTGCAAGCCGACCGCATGGACAAATCGGCAATGGGGCATGACTATGTCGGGAAGACTGAGAAACACGTCTCGCAGAAGGATTATGCTCAAGGTATGTAATGTCAATGAATTAATAAATCTATCACACTAATATTGTAAAGGCGAAAGCTTGTGAGTGTGTGTGTGTGTGTTTGTTACTTCTTCACGCAAAAACTGCTGAACAGATATGGATGAAATTTGCCACAGAGATAGATTACAGTCTGGAATAACATATAGGCTACTTTTTATCCTAAAAAAATGCAAAGTTTCTGTAGGATACAGAAATATTAGTCTACGCGGGTGAAGTCGCGGGAAACAGCTTGTTAAAGAATGAATTCATACACCTTGTATAAATTGTATTGAAAAGAGTAACTACCGAGTTTCTTGCCGGATTCTTCTCGGTAGATACAACATTCCGAACCGGTGGTAGAATCATATAGCTGTGGCTTTACCTGTATTTGACGATTTATAAGTGTTTCCTTGAAACCTATATAAATAAAGAACATTTTGGCTTTGACTTTGACTTTGAATGGAGCCATTTACAATCTGCAATCTAACCCAGTTCGACTTTATTTTTGGCTAAATGTGGTTTCACTTGGAGTCTGCCTACCCCTTGGGGGTTTGAGGACGTGAAGACATGTGTGTATGTACTGTCACCACTGTCGTAACTAGGGCGAAAACAATGGTGCCCTGTTTTGCCGAGCGCCCTGGATGGTCGCAGGAGAGACCTGAGCAGGGTTTTGATGTAGGTTCACTTTACTACTAAGATGCGATTATGTTTTATAGTGACCTTTTGCGAAAGCGACTATCTGCGAAGCTATCAATATGCGAAAATTTATATTTAAGAAAATATCATTCCCCGCTTTTATTTTTGTCCCGTGTTGGTCTGGGACTTAGAAAGAATTTTCCAACTGTGTTTCTTGCCTAGCATGTCGTAAAAGACGACTAATGGTATATTGGGTTTTGGGTATGTGATTGTGTAGGCGACAAACTAGCCACTTGTCACTACTTCTTCACAATTTTCCATCTAACCCAGCCCAGTTTTATTTTTGGCTGAATGTGGTTAAAGGGGCCAGCTGTCCCTTTGACTCTGCCTACCCCTTCGGTGATTATGGGCGTGATTTTATGTATGTATGTTATTATTTTATTCGTGGTGACAATTGGGATGTTGACACCATTTATATTTAATTTTGAAATATCAATTCTGAAAAAGAAAGTATCGTAGTATGCGGTTCAGCCTTATTAGTTTTCAATCATATTGAGTCGAGATTTTAAATTTTACAAAAACTGCTTAATATTAAGTCAGTTGACTATACAAACTAGTGACGTCACACGTTGACAAGCCCATACAAAATCAATGAAGTGATTTCGTTTTGACAGCTCTTAAAAAGTATCTCAATTGACTAGCCAGTCAACATACCTATTAGCGAATATGTTGATTTGGGTCAAAACGCTGTTTTGGCGTTATACGTTTAGAAGAGTCACGTAACTCACCTTCCCATAGGTTTTGGCGGCAAGTTCGGCGTCCAAACGGACCGCATGGACGCGTCCGCCGTCGGGCACGACTACGTCGGCAAGGTGGAGAAGCACGTCTCGCAGACGGACTACGCGCAGGGCTTCGGCGGCAAGTACGGCGTCCAGACGGACCGGGTCGACAAGGTGAGCGGGCGTACATTGTAGACGAGGCTGCGGCTGCGGTACCACTGAGGCGGAGCAGAGCGGAGACGAGCTGTGCCGCGATTCACCAATCACATGGCTCGGAGCGGAGAAAAGATGTGGATTTCAAGCCGTGTGGTTGGTGAATCGCGGCACAGCTCGACTTCGCTCCGCCTCAGTGGAACCGCAGCCTTAAGGCTGCCTACCGGAGTGGAGCAAGGTAGCGGAGCGGTGAGGGTGTCAAAAATCGACTAATAGAAAATGTCTACTAAAAATATTGTGCAATCTTATTGGTTAATATTTATCCGCTCCGCTGCCTCGCTCCGCTCCGGTGGACAGACAGCCTAACACAGCGCTGCCAAGAGCCATTGCGCCAACTCAGGTCACTACGCCATGGATTTTGCGATATATGAATTAGCTTGTTCAGTGTGTGTTTGCGCACGGCGTACTGCGCAATATTGGAAGGATTTGACCTCTACTGTCGGCAAATTGAACAATGTTGAATTTGATCATTTGTAATAAAGCCTATTTGTATTTGCTTACATGTTTTTATTTACAACATTTTGAATATTCAATTTCGATTTTTAAATTTCGAACATCGATCTTCCAACTTCGCTGTTCGAACTGTACGAAGTTCAAATCTCTTCGACCAACGATCTCCAAACGTCAATCCTTGAACTTCGAACTTCGAACTCCAAACATAAAATGGAATGTTCGGAATCCGAATTTTGAATTTCGAACATGATATTCCGAATTCTCCCACAGAGCGCCGCAGGCTGGGAGCACCGCGAACAAGTAGAGAAGCACTCGTCGCAGACGGACTACTCGGTCGGCTTCGGCGGCAAGTACGGCGTGCAGGCCGACCGGCGCGACGCCTGCGCCGTCGGCTGGGACCACAAGGAGGAGCACCACACGCACCACTCGCAGACTGGTGAGTTTAGCTTTGCTTGTGGTCTAACAGTGGTCTTGTTGTAAATAAAATGTTGATGGACGTGAGATAAAAATAGAGAGAGAGGGAGTGAAATATAAAGAGAAAGGAGTGAGTAATAAAAATAGGGATAGAGAGAAAGAGAGGTATAGAGAGAAAGAGATGAATAGAGAAAAAGAGAGATAGGAAGAAAGAGACGGCGAGAGAGAGAAGTAGAGAGAGAGAAGGAGAAAGGCACATACTTATGCAGTTATCCATAAGACCAGCATGATAAAGACGAAATTTTACTTTTGTGTACAGCTTAAGCGCGATTGCGGATTTATCGAGATTTTTTTAGATATTCTTCAGTTTATTTGTTTGTCGTCCTAGAGAAGCACTGAAACAAGGTCTCAAAAGCAATCTAGGCCAGATTAATATGACACTCAACCATACCAGATTAGAAGTAGGCTTTAGCTTCCCCTTCCATTTCCTTTATAACCTATAAAATGGCAAAAAAAATAAATACATAAATGTGCCTGTATGCACCTCACATAGGAGCCAGGCCTACCATCCATCCATAGTAAATTATATTTTTGTGTGCGTCAGACCACTCGGTCGGATTCGGCGGCAAGTACGGCGTGCAGACGGACCGGCAGGACGCGTCGGCGGTCGGCTGGGACCACCAGGAGAAGACGCCTGCGCACGCCAGCCAGGTCGACCACAAGAAGGTAATGGAACCAATGGCAGACTAACCTACCCCAAGAGCTGACAGCCATTTTTGAGTACATCCTTGAGGCACATTGAAAATATTATTGTTGATTAGTTGCGAATGTGTGGATGATGAAATGGCCGACCTGGCTGGGAGGTTGCGGGGCGTTAATGAGCTATGAATTTTTTAATTCGCAATTTTTCTCATGCAGAAAATGTTCTTGAGGCACTTTGAATCATACAGCATTTTAAAGTCTGATGTTTAATTAAACGATATATCATAATGCCAGGCGATTTAGTTGGGATTTAAATGGTGACAGGCGATTTAAAGTTATATTTTTTTTTGCGCAAAAAATGTACTTGAGGCAATCTGGGATCTATACACAATAATTGTTGTGTTGATAAAATGCCATATATCAAATGACAGGCTGGACTTTGAAAAGAGAATGTCCTGACAAAGTAAATAAGAGAAAATCCCAAAGAAAAAGATTTTCATGATCTTCATTTATTTATTCTAGTTAAAGGTACCCCAAACTATTATTATTTTTGTGTATTTTTGTAAAGATAAACAATAAAAATAAATTTTAAATACATCTTTTGGCCCATTTATTGAAGCATTTTATGGAAAATGTTAGAAGCGTTTATCTCAAAAACTGGAGTCAATTTGACCATTCTGGTATTTTTCCCGTTATCAGCACACTCGTCTTATACAAAATCGACTTCAAGTATGCCTTCCGCAAAATGACTGTATAGCAGTGTAATCATTACGTATACATTCCACCAGCTCCAGATGCCACCTTCAGAGGCTGGTCTGCTCCGGTTTAGCTTTAATTGTAATAATGCCTGAACCTTCGACGAACATTACTGTATGACTTGGTATTAATATTAATATTATCTGTAAATGTTCATTTTTATATTCAATCTGGCATTGAAAAGAGTAACGAGTTTTTTCTCGGTAGATGCGATATTCTGAACCGGTGGTAGATCCAAATTGTTATTTTTACTTATTACTTGACGATTTACAAGTGCTTTTTTGAGGCCTACGTAAATATATTTATATATTATAATTATATAATATTTTGGTTTGAGTATATACATTTTTTTTATACCAATAGCCAAGCGGTAAAGGTATCGTTAGTAAACGTGCATCTTTTAATAGCTATTGACGTGTTTGCTAAAAATAAAATCCTTTAATCATCGCATTACTGTTATTATGTCCCTTAGTCTGCTTTTTGAATTTAGAAAGTCTTATAAAATTTACTGCATTGAAGCGATTGCCACTTAACCTTTGAAACCCTTATATAGGGGAACCCGACAATTTGGAAGATCAATACCTATATATACAATAAAAATTCGCCGCAATCTCCGAAAGGGCAGCAGCTAACCCCTATAACTATGGTCAGTCCAAGGAGCAGCGAACTCCTTAAAGCATCTTTGATCAAAATAAAATTGACAAAAAAAAACAAAACATAACATCACGCCCATAATCCCCGAAAGGCAGAGTCAATGGGGCAGCTGGCCCCTTTAACCACATTCAGCCAAAAATAAAACTGGGCTGGGTTAGATGGAAAATTGTGAAAATGAAAAAATGCGCAAAAAAAATATAACTTTAAATCGCCTGTCACCATTTAAATCCCAACCAAATCGCCTGGCATTATGATATATCGTTTAATTAAACATCAGACTTTAAAATGCTGTAAGATTCAAAGTGCCTCAAGAACATTTTCTGCATGAGAAAAATTGCGAATTAAAAAATTCATAGCTCATTAACGCCCCGCAACCTCCCAGCCAGGTCGGCCATTTCATCATCCACACATTCGCAACTAATCAACAATAATATTTTCAATGTGCCTCAAGGATGTACTCAAAAATGGCTGTCAGCTCTCCGGCTAACCGGGGGGCGGAAGGGGCGGGCCTCTAGTCCTGGGGGGCCCTCATATTACCTCCAAGTTCCTATAATCATCCTATATCAAACAGTGGAACCTCCTCCTCCATTTCGGTCAAACAACACTGCTCGTATCCCTACTAGAGACCTCGTACAGCTCTTTGACGCCCCAAGTCTGAAACAGGCCTAGTCCGCCACTGAATGGGATTCCATAGTACATGCATGCATACTCGCATGCATGCATACACGTATACACACGTAAACGCATAATACATACATAAAAACTTTTAGGCAACATTCATACATACATACATACTTGTATGTTACCACCGCATTTTGTCGAAGGCGCAGGCAAGGTCCAAGGAGCCGTTGGTTCCTTAAAACAATTCCAGTCAAAAATATGGATAGTTAAATGGAAAACTTAATACCTAATAAATTATTAGTTGCCTTAGTCTACCTTCCGAACCGGTAGTAATGTTTTCTTATCTTATAAATAAAGAGATTTTGAATATAAGGTAACTGACTTAAGCATGTTGATTCAGATAATGTCAGTTACAAAATAATTTAGATAGTAATTTTTTGGGAAACTATTTCATATAATGGTCTGTGTAATGTCATATGATTATCTACACAAAAATTTCTAACAATAATTGTAATACCCAGGGCTTCGGCGGCAAGTTCGGCGTGGAGACGGACCGCGTAGACAAGTCGGCGCACCGCTTCGACGAGGTGGCGCCGGCCGCCAGCGCCTACGCCAAGCAGAAGCCCGACATCGGCGGCGCCAAGCCCTCCTCCATTCGCGCCAAGTTCGAGAACATGGCCAAGGAGAAGGAGCAGGTGGGGTATCGGCGAAACAGTAGAAATAACTAGTAGAATGTCACTAAATGATACTCATTTTTCTCAAAAAAAAAAAAAAAAACTATAGCCCATTATTGAAATTATACACAAATATTGTCTACGTATTTATTCTTTTGTTCTGAAAACCGAAAATGACGAGGATACAGCGCGTTAAAGTTCCGCGTGACGTCACTTGTTCCGTAAAATTTTAGGAACAAGTGACGTAAAAGCGTCTTATTCCAGACCTTTAAAGCGCTGTATTTTTGTTATTTTTCGAGTATTAGATAAAGCAAAAAAATATGTAGGCAATGTTTTTTTGATAATTTAACATACGGAATAAAAATATTTGAGTCAATTAGCCTATTACTATAGGAACCAATGAGGCTAAATTCATAGAAATACGTCACTAATAATATCAAAAATTTACGTAAGATATAAATGTGGATGTGGATTTGAATAGTTAGATAGTGTGTACGAAATAATAAGTTTTGCAATGTTTCTTGCAAAAATCAATTATAATTATATTGGGCAGGAATATCTGTTTGTCCCATGTGGTAGATGAGGTGAGCTAATAGGTATATGGTAATTTATTTTTCTTTTTTGATGTTTATTTGCATTATCCGTTATACCTACTTAATTTGTCTATTGTAACAGGAGGCTCTGCAATCTGTTCAGAGGATAAGGCAACAGAGGGAGCAGATGGACAAAGATATTTCGCAAAAGGTAAATTATCTGGTGTTCATTCATTATTTGTTTACAATGTACCGATTTCAGGATCACAATTAATTAGATACAAAGTGAAACGTTTTTATATTTGCAAATTTATGATTGTTAATAAATGTTATTATTGTTTGATGCAATCTTAGGAAAAAGACCGAGTAGCCAAAGAGAAAGATAGCGAACCGGAGCCCACGGCGGGCGAGCCGCAGCCGGCCGCCGAGCCGGCGCCGCAGCGGGCGCCTGTACAGCCGCAGCCGGCCCCGCCGCCCCCAGCGCCCGTCGCGACCGCCGCGCCCGCCGCGCCACCCGCGCCACCCGCGCCCGCCGCGCCGCTCTCGCCCGCCGCGCCCGCGCCGCTGGTGGCAGCCGCCCCCGCGCCCGCCCCCGCCCCCGCCCCCGCCCCCGCGCCCGCGCAGGAGGAGCCCGCGGGCAAGCAGCCCAACCTGCCCGACGTCACGTTGGTGGGCGACGCGGGCGACCACAAGGAGGAGGTACGTTACCCGTGCAATGACTATGTGCCGCATGGCCGCACGTAGTAAAATACACCACGTACTCCACGTAGTAAATATATCATGAGTAAGCATACAATAACAGATTGAGAGATGTATAAGCTGTGAATATGTTTTATTAAATTAAGGGCCGATTTTTTAATGGTCAGATAAGAAATTAACCGACTGATAAAGTATAAAGTCACCAATTTGCGGATGTCATACGGTTTTTTACTTAGAAAACAGGCAATGACATTTTACAATCATCCGAATTGTGATTTATTCGATTGTTATCTTTTATCTGACCTGCCTTAGCCCTTAGACTACCAGCCCTTAGACTTATACCAACTGTTACCAGTACACCCTTGCACACTTTTGCTGACAAGGGTTAATATGCCAAAATTCCCTTGACGTAAACTTAAATAGTCGTTCAGGAAAATATCTCTTCTTTAAAATTATAGAACCTTAATGTTAATGTTGAATACATTATAAATAGTTCCGTATCGAATATCTTATACGGCCAAGCTTTTGTACACATGACCCAAAATATGATACTAGTCAGGTCTTTTCTGCATCTACCCAAAGTCCACGGTCTGAGCCTGGACGCCACTAACTCTTCGTAGATACGGTATTGATGAAGGACTATAGTTTAGTATATTAGTAATAACATATATAGCCAGTGACGTAACATAGACTAATGTAAACGTAGGCAAAGTCGCATCGAAGGCCGCTTTTCTTTCGTTCCCAAGATTTACCCAATAAATGACGCCTTCGGTTTTCTATGCCTACCCTACTGAAATGAAATGAAATGAAATTATCTTTATTTACATGGGCTCAAAAAAGCACTAAATAAATCGTCAGTACATACAAATGAAAATGAAAATTTACCACCGGAGTCAGAAAGTAGCTTCAGAATTTAAATTTAGTTAGTTAGTTTACGCTACTTCCCTTGTATAGCTAGCGATGAAAAGAGTAACTATCGAGTTTCTTGCCGGTTCTTCTCGGTAGAAGCTACTTTCCGAGTTTAGCTAGTTAGTTAATCAATAAATCTATCTTACCAAACATTGCGAGGTCCCTTCAAGCGCAAGATCGTCGCCACCGTCTATAGTTTTATATTGACCACGTGTTGTCCGTCAGATGACGCGGCAGCCGACCATCGTGGTGTCCCCGGTGGGGTGGGAGGGCGAGGGCGAGGCGGGCGGCGAGGCGGAGGCGGACGACGAGGACGGCTACACGGCGCGCGCGCTCTACGACTACCAGGCCGCCGCGCCCGACGAGATCTCCTTCGACCCCGACGACATCATCACCAACATCGTCATGGTCGGTGCACGCATCATATACGCCCCGACTAACATATAGGCTTTAGTTACATACAATCACCATTGTAGCTGGATTTTGTATCTAATCGCAGAAGATAGCTGCAATTCAAATCAAATTCTAGAGAAAAAAAAAGAAAAAAACCATATAGGCTATGTTTTATCGATGTACCACCCGAGCAAAGCCGCGGGTTGAAGCTTGTATAATAATAAATATCAGACTACATCACATACATTGATCTGTCTCTGAGGTAAATAGCTTAAGCACTTGTATTACAGATATCAGAATCAATAGTGGTATTATTGGATATTAACACCCAGACAGAAACAAACACAAGTATTCATTACACGAATGTTTTTCCTGGGTGAGGATCGAACCCACAACTCTTGGCGCATGGGGCAAAATCACTGCCGAATGCGCCATCGAGCCAGTCAAATTAGAGAGATGAACTCCTTTTAAGTGCTGTAATGTTAAAGTTCCCTTTCATCCGCAGATCGACGAGGGCTGGTGGCAAGGGCTGTGCAAGGGGTCGTACGGGCTGTTCCCGGCCAACTACGTGCAGCTCCAGGACAAGTAGGCTGCAACATTCCTGTATTTTGTAACGCACCGCATACTGGGCGTATGTGTTAAGACGATCGATATATGATTTTAAACTGTCACTAAAAGTAATACTAACCACGTAATGTATATTGCGTTTAGTCTTGATAGTATTATTTCTAGTAAGACGAGAATATGTTTGCTCGTAACATCTTTAGTTGTAGTGAGTACGTTTAGGGGCGCCAAAGGGGGGAGTTGGGGGTAGCTTCCGCCAAATGCCCATATTCAAAATAGGGATGTTAACAAATTTTTGGAATTAATTTTGTGTCATAGGGACCCTATTTAAACATTAAAATAATTTCATGAAAAAATACGTAAAATTTAAATAAAAAAATATGTAATTATTTTTTTTTGAATTCCCGCCAAAACTCCAAACTGTCACGTGACTATGATTACGTCACAGACCGATAAACAATGGCGTTCGCAGTCACGTGATAATGGGTATTAAATAAGGCAATTTAAATTTATTTTCTTTAATTTATGACGAATAAATATATTTTTAGAATGTTATTACAGGTTTTTAAATTTAATGTATAAAACATAACTTTACATGAATTGGTAACATGTGTCAACATCCCTATTATGTAATAAATCCCTTTGATTTTTAAAGGACTTTTCCCTAACCCAGTAAATATAACCGTTGTTTATGACCAAAAATGGCAAAAACCTAGACAAGTGTGACGTCACTCCACTTGTGCTTTTGTCTGTAATCAAGACTCATACTTACCTCATCATCTTATATCTTGCTTCTCCCCTCGGCAATCAGCTGGTAATGACGTATATTAGTTAAGCACACAATATGAATCTTTGCTTCATGCGAATGGGTTTTTCCTATTAACCTTTGACGTCCCGTCGTCGCGATATCCGGTCCATAACAATTGAAAATCAATTGTGTCTGGAATCTCGGTACTCGAAGCATTAAAGTCTAAGTCTTTATTGGTTAGAATAAAGTGAAATTGTATGTTGTTTGATAACCAACTTTGCAACGTGATAGTTGACGTCATATCTTGTTTGGTTGTTGCACACTACAGAAATAGCTGTTTCGGGCACACATATTTTACTACTTAATCGACAAACGTAGATTTACGTTGATAATATTCCATGCGGTGTTTCTCCTACCGCCAGATATGTTTTTCCGTACGTGTAATCTATTAATAAATATACCCTGCGTGTGCGCAGGTTTGTAATAAGATTAGGGTTACCACTTTGAAAATATCTATATTTTTTTAAAATGCTTCGCAAATAGCCTCGCTGAAAACATTTTGGTTCAAATTATATCAAATATTTATATCTTATTAAAAAAATCGAGAAATCAGAACGGATGATTAGAAAGGCAAACTATTTAAATATTATTAAGTTTGCTTCGACTAAATAATGATATATTTACAAAGAATTGCAATATTGTTGTATGTATAAATATTTTCAAAGATGGTACATTTTTGGTTGGTCTTATGGATTGTGAGCACAAATTAAAATATGATTTTGGTTTGTTGCTAGTTTTAGTTTATTATTTGAAGTTCCAAATACAAAAGTATTTATTTTTTAATTAATAATAATTTCGTGATTCACCTACGGAAAAAACTCGGCGGAAAAATATATGACGTTTATTCCTTATCTTAGTCTAGTTATACACTATGTTAGATTATTTTCAAAGACTTTTTACTGGCATGTTTATTAAGATGTAGGTTATTGAGAAAGCACTTTCTTATAATAATTTGCCGACTTTTTTTACAGAGCTCTATGTAAATATTTGTAGATCAGTTCACTTCGTATCGGTTTATTAGTTTTGGAACTAAGGGGTGTTTGCGTATACTTAAACTAAAATTAATGATTTTTTTGTTTTTATAGATATATGACTTATATTTTTTTCTCATAGGTATTTTTAAAAGCATTCCTTTTTTAATCGATTTCAAAGAGGACTTCAAAAAAGGAGGAGGTTCTCAATTCGAAATTTTTTTTTTACTTGTATCCATTAGTCTGACGCAAAGAGATGAAAGCTGTAAGATTTTTAAAGTTTTGTGACATCATTGTCCATGCTAAAACACAAACAGCTTAGACCCTAATCTAGACTCCGCATTATGTAACATCAAGTGTTACGAACTATCACCTAATTGTTATATACCGAGTAATGATATATTTTATACTAATATTAGTCAATTTCAATGCTATTTGCACATTGACAGCCTGATAAAAAAAAAGTGAAGACTTGATTTAAATCAATTCTAATTTGTAATGAAACAAATTTACATCTAGCTAATGAAAATCCAATATCACTGACATAGTTTTAAAACTAATGGTTATTTTGTTTGATTTTTTGATAGAATTTCAACTTCATGTAAAATATTATGAAGTTGTTATCCCCCAGTTGTTCCAATACAAATTAATAAATCGATACGCGGTTTAGTACGACTGTCGAAATAGTGTTATCACTGCGTAGATTAAGTGACGTACTTATGATAATGTGAACTAATGCGACACTAACCTCATTGTTACGGAATTAATCGTGAATTGACTAATATATTGAATCGCCTAACGCTAGCATTAGAATGAAGTTTACGTGTGAGTAATGATTGTATAGTTTTCTGCTAAAACATACAATTTTCTTTAACATATGGCAGAGACACATGTGTAACCATTTTTCAAATGGAATTTGCCAATATATGTCTTAGCCTAAAAACGACGTTTTTTAGTTGAAATGCAAAGAAATATTATCTGACATACTTATTTAACTGTAAAAATAATATCTCTTGTGATTTAGAACCATTGTTATGGTTTTTTCGATATACAAGGTATTTTTGTTCTGATTCTGTAAATGGATATATTTGATGTGTTTTGGTTTTCGTGTATACCTACTAAAAATGAGGTTGTATACATGTTGCATTCCAGATTTTAAATTTCGAACTTACTATGAAAGTCTATATAATCATTACTCACACATATGGCATAAATTAAAAAAAGAATTAATAATATATGTATAATAAATTGACAACGGTTGTAATAACATGGGATTTATTTTTTTAAACAATAATATGCACCTGATTTTATATTTAAAAGGATTTACTGTATTATAAATGAATTATAACTTTTTGTACTCTTAAGTAATTTTTGACTGAGAAGTTTATTTTCACGATTCATTTATTTAAATTATTTCAGCATCATTCGTGTCATGTTTAATTGTAGATGCATTTTGAAAACCTTTGTACGTATTATAAATGATTAATTATTTTAATTTTCGCGAAAGATTTATAGTGTAAGTAGTATAGTCATTAGTTAAGACAAATTAATTAATATTTGTATTGTCAGCGAAATACACAAGTGCAGGGCTAGGGATTCGTAGTTGGAAACAATTATTTTTTTCTACGTTTTGTTTTTATTCTAACTAACTAACTGAACTTCACGCCACTTCCATAGCGGGGTAGGCAGTTTTTATTCTGATGAGAAAATTTACTATGCATCCCACGTGATGTATCAGTTCAGGATAAGCCCGCGTTCTTCCTTAATAGCGAAAGTGTAATCGATAGATGTATATCGACGAAGTGACAATACCTCCTAACTAATATTTTTTTAAGAAATAGTCTTTTTTAATGCAATAGCCTTATAATTCAATTTCGCTTGGACTTTCATTTTTTTTCTCGTCTGTTATTAAATAATAAAGAAATCCTGTAAACATTACATTAGAAGTTGTATAAAAGCCCAATGATCAAAACCTAAAAATTTGGTAGTTTTTTTATTCTCCTATAAAATAAGCATATCTACAGTTAGGAGATATTGTCGCTTCATCGTCGATATGCAAAGTTACTTATGATATAAGTAAAGATATAGATATATTAAAAAGATATTAAAAAATTTGGTAAAAAAATAAACATTTGCTTCTGAAACATCAGATAATTTATTTAGCTGACCTGGATGCTTGGGTCTAGAAATATAAACAAATAATGCTAGTTTCTTCACACGTTTCTGTAGTTGATGAAATACATAACTTTTTACATCAAATGTTAGCTTGTCACAAATCACAACTAAATAACTTTGTAAGTACGTTTAAAAGTGTTATATAACTACGGAACCCTAACCGTGTATAGCCGACACTGTCTCGCCTGTGTCTCAGTGCAAATGCTCAATGTTAGCGGCCGCGGCTGCGCGCGCGCACCATATCTACGAAGCTATCAGACGAATGTTGATCGCGCATAGATGTTTTCAAATCGAGAATTTTACAAATGTTATCAGTTGACTTTGAAGTGTTTGCGCACTACGCCACTTTTAACCGACTTCAAAAAAAAGATATGTGTTTGACCTTATGTCAAAAAAGTATTTTTTTATGAAAAAGCAAATATTGTGATCACTTAATCAGCAATTAGCCTTAGGGCTAATAATAGACTGGAATTGCTAGTCCCGTCTCTCAGCAATAATATGCGCTTGATCGCATTTAGCGTATAAAAATGCTCGTATTATCCAAATGTTGCAAATATGCAATTATATTAACTATGAACATAGTTACATAAGTATATACTTATTTATACGATTGTGTGGTAAGTTGAGTTGAGCTTAAATCAGGAATACAATTTTTCAAAAACTAGTGCCATTTGTGTATGATAAAAAAAGAGGCGTATTGTGCAAAGACTTGATATAATAATTGTAATAATAATGTACGGTATGTGATGCCGAACTATGTTTTATAAAGCGATTTATTGTTTATATTATTATAAATGAATAAATAATTATTTTATAGCGAATTTTCTTGTTTTTGTTTGTTTCGGTACCCTGCCTTATACTAATTATCTAGTGGTTGTCATTTGAAAAATATCAGTACCTATCAAAAAAGATAAAACATTTTAAAATTACCCATGCAGTTATATAGACAGAAATAGGCTTAATGGCTGATGTATTTGACACTTATTGTATACTAGCAGGGCCCCGCGGTTTCACTTGCGTAGTTCCCGTTCCCGTGGGAATACGAGTATAAAATATAGCCTATGTTACTCGCTGATAAAGGAGCTTTCCAGTGGTGAATATTTTTGTCAAATCGGTCCAGTAGTTTCGGAGCCTATTCAATGCAAACAAACAATTAAATTTTACCTCTTTAAATTGCTAGTGTGAATCCGATTTAAATACAGACATTATTGTGCGTCCCACGGGGTATAATTTGCCCGGGATATCGAGTATTGTAATGTGGTTTCGTCTAGTTGCTGTTATTAACTTTTTACTTCTACAAAGTAGATGAAAGCCACTTTGAATGGATAACAAACTTAAAGGTTATGAAAGGACTATTTTACATACAATAATAGCCTCTCTTAGAACCTAGAGCGGTGTCATTAATTCCTTTCCTTCTCAAAGACGTTTTATAATTAATTGATATTGTAGGTGCAATAAGAATGAAGGTTTCATACCATCAGTTAAGCTTTAAGTTACGTTGACTTACAATTTATCTTGAAACATTATTCCAACTTCATTCAACTGGTTAGAGGCGCATTCGGTAGTGACCCTGTCCTATCGCCAAAAGTTGTAGGTTCGATCGACCTTTTCAGGATAAACATTTGTGTGACGAATACTAGTGTTTGTTCTGTGTTTAATCGTTAATCTATACTTATAATAAATCTGTAGAGAGGTCAACAATTCTGTACATGAAATATATTTTCAAAATAACTATCAGGGGGTGATTGATTAGTGATCGATACTGATGCCAAAAATGCAATCAGTAAAATTATTGTCTGTCTGTCTGTCTGTCTGTCTGTCTGTCTGTATGTTCCTTATAGAAACAAAAACAACTCGACGGATTTTAACGAAACTTGGTACAATTATTCTTCGTACTCCTGGGCAGGTTATAGTATACTTTTCATCACGCTACAATCAATAGGAGCAGAGTAGTGAAGGGAAATGTTGGGAAAACGGGAGAAGTTTCTCCATTTTTTAAGCTTCCGTCGCGTGTGCAGCCTTAATGGTTAAATTACATAGAAATCATGTATGACGGAAATAGTCTTTATAATATTAACCATAAACGCGGGTGACACCGCTGGCACAGCTAGTATCTAATATTTATGATGTTTAATACCACTGTTAAAACTGATTTTTGTAACACATGTTCCTAAGCTATATACATAATTCAGAGTCAATGTGTCGTCCTCATTACTTTATGTAAGCGATAGTACATAAGCTCAAAATGTGCGAACTGTGGTTCTTGCCTAGAATTTCGTAAAAGGAGACTGATGGTTTACGGGATTTTGGGTATGCGACTGAGTAGGCGACGAGCTAGCCACTTGTCACTCCTTTTTCAGAACTTTTCCATCTAACCCAGCCCAGCTTTGTTTTTGGCTGAATGTAGTTGAAGGGGCATGCTGCCCCTTTGACTCTGCCTACCCCTTCGGGGATTATGGGCGTGATGTAATGTATGTATGTTTAAAGAAATGGTAACTAATGATATCGTGTTGTACAATGTTATCACCAAAAATTTAGCTGCTGTTTCACTGATTCATAATTCCATCTTTTTCTTCAACCAATCTAGATCGCTTCTCAACAATTATATATTTAGGTATAGGTTTATAAATCCATCGTAATTGAAGATGACATACTGACATACCTACTTGTACAATAAAGATATGGGTTTTCAAGAGATTTGTAGGAATAAAATTTAGGCAATGATTGCGTCCTCGAATCCAAGTCTCTAGGGGTTAATCCCTTGAATATAGCCGTTATCTCAATAGGCTCCCTTATTTTTGTCTGGTGAAATTATAAATAACTTTAATCGGTATAACTCCGCCTAAGTGTTTTTCATATAAAATGGCTTATGTTTAAGACTGCAACGGTTTTTTTCTTTCCTTCCAGGGAATCCTGTTACAGGCTTCCCACTCTGGACTAAAAGTCTGATGCAAAAACAAATAAGCCATATTCAAAATTTTGTTAGCCATTCAGATTTTGATAACTAACAACATTGCTCAATTTTTGGATCACGCGTCAATGTCACCGTTAAACTGTCAATTCGTTCAAAAGAAAACAAAAGATATATTAAAATCAACGCTATAATGATCAGAAGCACTACCTCTGGCTTAGAGAACAGTTTGACCGCAGCATCGGTTTCGATCCATTGGCGAAAGGCAGACACCCTTGTAAAGAGGGTAGTCTTGTCGAAGTTCTTTCCGCTCACGATGCCCACCAGGACTTCGTTACCGGGAAACTCTGGGAAAAGAGAATATGCGCACGTGAGTATTATTTAAACTTTTGATAATGCCATTGAATCGAGTACAGACAACTGTGTTCATTATTACGAATATGTTCCGTAGCTAGTATTAAATCTGCGGCGTTTGACTTAAACTTCTAGATCAAGCGACCCGTCAAAACTGTTGAATGTTATATATTATTTATACAGCTCTGTTACATTATTTAGTTTACCTATGTTGGTAAAAATAATGTGTTCCTTGTCAAGCGATTCAATTCTATATTTGTTAGTTCTAGTACCTTATTAGCTCAGGGCCGTAGAAAATACTAACAAAAGCGTCCCCTTTACAAATGCGATGCGGAGGCTGTGCTGCTTCAGCTATACCTATGCATAATCCGGCATCCTGCTGTGGCTGTGAATGTATAATATCGCGGCCGAAATCCCCGAAGGGGTAGCCGTAAAAGGTATAATACTTTTTTTTGTTGCTCCGGGAGGAATCAGCAAGGTGTGTTAGACTCCCGAGGTCCTCTAGAAGTGGAAGACTCTCCGCCTAAGATAGTAGTGGGCGGGGTATACCGACGATACCGGGATGTAAAATTGCCTTTTATTGGGTGCCGCGGGATCGCGTCGCGAGTCACCGTGACACCTCAGCGTCGGCCCGGCCTGTAGCGGACCTGAGCCGGTATTATACCTGCAGCGACATCAAAACACGCAAGCGGCCCCCCCGAGTCCCCCCTGCCCACGTCGCCGAACACGGTGTCTGAACAGACGAACGTGTTCATGTTCATCTGCCACAGAGTCGAGCAGCGCCACCTGGACAGCACGTTGATGGACGCCATCAGCAACACATCCGTGTCCGGGGCGCCGGTGTAGTGGCCAGTTTTACCTAAAACGTATATAAGTAGGTATTCCTAATTATTAGAGGCCCATGCTCGTCTGGGATTTACAAATATGTGCTAACTGTGTTCCTTGCCCAGCTAGTCACTTGTCACTGCTTTTTCACAATTACATCTAACCTAGCCCAGTTTTATTTTTGGCTATGTATGTATTTATATCATTGGTTGCTTTTGCTCAACCCTTTGCTTGCCGTTAGGGGATTGGCGTGAAACTAGTTTTATACATACCTATTATCATGAAATCTCCGAAGGGGTAGGGAGACTTCAAGAAGCAATGAGCTGCTTAAACCATATTTAGCTAAAATAAATATTGACTCTGCCTACCCCTTTGGGGATTATGGGCGTGATGTTAAGTAAAAATATTGAGTTTGGTAAGACAGAGAATTGAAAAAAAAACAGTGAATATCTCGTCGCTAACACGATCACAAATCCAAAAAGAGTTCGTCAAGGAACACATTATATTTAAGTTTTAGACCAATATGCGATCGTATTAATTTTACTAATGAGTCGGTAAATCGATCTTTTTGCGTCAGAAACGCCTATTCGCATTTCGATCTACGAGGGTGTGTCGGACTCGCATCGGCTACCGTTCTACTACCGACTAAACCTGACGGCGATCTTCCTTCATGTCTCCCACTGCCAGGAATCTATGTGAAACCTACGTAGGTAGATAAAAAGAACCAGCATAATCAAACGCGAAAGACCTACACCACCAAACGAATCGGAATGCACAAATAAAATATAACTTACATAATTTCGTAAGAACCTTCGATTATAAGCGTCCTTCAAGCATAATTTCTACTGCCATGTGGGAATATATCGGAAGCTAGCTTCTTTTTTTTTTTTAATAAGTTTTTTAATATTTTTTTTACGAATGTTCAATTTTTAACTCACCATAACCAGCAGATATGCACGCACCAAAATCCTTTGATATTGTAGCAGGGACAATATAGAAGACGTACTCCGTGTAATCCCAAGGCATATCAGTGAACGCCAACGCGATATCGTTGTTCGGGAAGTGGAAGCCCATGTGGAGTACCACCTTCACAATATTGCGGACCTGGACGCTGGACGCGGTGACGGACTCGCCGGAGTGGATTACACTGGTGTTGGTGGTCCCGGCCATGACACGGAGCTCTTCTGGGTGGGTTGCGTAATAGTAGTTCCGTCCTTTGAACATACATCTGCGTGTTAAACTGGAGTGTCGAACGTAGGAGATATCCAGTGGCGGATTTACAGTCTTGGCCGCCCTAGGCCCCAGGTCATAATTCTCAGTAATAAAGAGTCATCACTTAATTTTTATTATGATTGGCCGCCTCTAATATCTGGCCGCCCTAGGCCCGGGCCTACTGGGCCTAAGGGTAAATCCGCCACTGGAGATATCAGGGATTTTTTGCCGGTAGGACTCTAGTCTTTACCGTTCTACGGTGGTGCGGTGTTCCTTGAAAATTTCCTCCATGTAAAAAGAAAGATGCTTAAATAATACGGTGATGCGAGCGGAACATGCCAGTGTACCTGTAGCAGCTGTTATTGATAAATAAATAAATTCAGACTACATCACATACATTTATCTGACTCCGTAGTGAGTAGCTTAAGCACCTGTGTTACGGACATCAGAAACAACAGTGGTATTACAAATATATACTTAAATATTTGATATGAACACCTAGACACAGAACAAACACAAGTATTCATCACACGAATATTTGTCATAGGTGGGGATCGAACCCACAACTCTTGGCGCATTGGGCAGGATCGCTATCGAATGCGCCATCGAGCCAGTCAATGGTTATGATGCTCTGGCGTTTCAATCGACAATAATACAAAACAAACCGATCCGATATTCTTCTGTTATCTATTTCAAACAACAGAATTTCACGACCAATGTTACGCTTTCGTAATATTAGGCCAGCGTATATAAAGCTCGCAAATACATAGTTCTTTTTTTTTAATATATTTAAAACGTCGTTTTTTGTTTAGGAATGTTCGGGTTTAGATATCTAACAAGAAAGGACACAAGATTTTTGTTGTGCTATTTGTTTATAACTAATTAAATTATTTTAGTAATAACGTTAGGACGGACATGAAGTAACCATAAGTGGATTATATATACGTAGTATAACCATATATACTTGTCATACTTATATAGTCGTTTATCCATTAAACTTTTGTGATATCAAAGTCAATTATTACCTTCAAAGCAATGCGCTGCGGTCAACACACGTCGTCTGCCAATGATGCTGCCTCCGCATAGGTTGCACCACAGGATAGCGTCCTTAGTGATCCTGCTGCAGGGCTCCTTGAATGAGACCAGGTATGGCACCCTCTCGGTGCTGACTGGTCGACCGTTCACTATCGTCGGCTTTACCCTAATAGCAATAGCAAAAAATCTTTGAATACTTAATCTAAAAAACCGAATATATAAACGTCAAACTGTAAGTGCTCGTGTGCTAAGTCTCGTTAATATTATTTCTAGTGGTAATGCAAAACGAAAGTTTAAAAATAATACGTAGAATAAAAAAACAACCTAATTTTTTGGGCCTGCTGCTTTAGGTTGCTCCAGTGAAAACTTGTTAAGGAAGGTTTTCTTAATCTAACGGCATAGCTACTGTCGATAAATGATACGGCTTACTCGAATTACAGGGTAGTGGCACCCCTTGATTGAAAAAATCATATAAGATATATACAACGTATTGTTGAATACGTTGATGAAATGTGCCTGTGGCGGCTGTACCACAAGATAGTTAAGAATATAGCTCTTATAACATGTAAACCGAACATTCAGAAACGCCATACAATCCTGCATCGCGTTGACAAAGTTATTGTCGCCACTAAGTAAACTAAGTATAATATACAATACAACGAGCCGGTTAGTTGGACTTAGGTCTCCGAGCAAGCAACACGTACCTCAGCGGACGTGCTTCCACTTTTAGTGCGAGCACTTATGTTCGCACAAACCCATAATTTCATATAGGACCTATTATTATAATTAGGCGGTGGATCTATTGGATGTGTTATACATATGATACTTATGAAATGAAATGATTTATTTGTTCAAATGGATTCATAACAAATTCTTTTGCACGTCAGATATTATTTACCCTACAAGCAACTCGACGTGAGTGTCATGCTAAGAATAGGTGCGGCAAGAAACCTAGCAGATGACAGCCTTTTTTAAATAATAATTCATTTTACCTCTTATTGATAATTTTGGACTTCGACTTAGTTGCGATCAATGAACATACCTGTATGTGGAGTATTTAAGACTGGTTATGATTCTGTCATCTTCTTGGCACATTGTGATTCCGACAAAAAATAGTATTAGTATGAGAACTACCATTAATTTAAGCTTAGGAGCACCAGTACATTACTTTAATTTAGTTATGTGCCGAACTTAAAAGTTGTGTGCAATAATTTATTCATGGCATTTACAGATAAATGTCCGGCACTTAAATTGACGTGTCGTTCATTATTTTCTCCAAGATGATATATAGTTCTGTAAATTATTATGCTTGTACGCAGGTTTGTTGATGATTGTCACTTTAACATTACTCGTCTGTGATTGTCACTGTCGTGAAATATGAAAGTCGAAAGACAAGCGTCATCCATCAGACTTTATCTCATTAGGACCATAAAGTATAAAATATTTACATAAAAGTATCTATGATAATGAAGTTCTGTATCTATTTAATAGTAGTTTATTATAATTGTGTACTTTTTATAGTATCGTCATCGTCAACGTACCTATACTTTTAAGAATCATCATCTCGTGATTTGATGTGATTAATAATATGTCACATGGCTGGATTGTGTGAAAGATGATATGAGAGAAATGGGAGTGGATAGCTTGATGACGGCTGACCGGGACGTATGGAAAAGGGAGACATGCTGCGCCGATCAATGATGATTATTAAGTAACATATTACAAAACTCGTGTTGGTCAGCGACTTAAAAAGAATGTGCCAACTGTGTTCCTTGCTTAGCATGTCGTAATAGGCGACTAATGGTATATCGGGTTTTGGGTGTGTGATTGTGTAGGCGACGAGCTAGCTACTTATCACTACATTTAAAAAAAAAACCATCTAACCCAGCCCAGTTTTATTTTTGGCTTAATGTGGTCAAGGTGCCTGCTGCCCCTTTGACTCTGCCTACCCCTTCGGATTACAGGCGTGACGTTATAATGAATGAGTGTATGTTACAAAACACAAAATATAATTTCATTATTAAAATTTACAAATAGATGTTTACTCCGCCACTGTGACAACCTAATTTTTAAACGAAAACCGAAAATCCTTTCAAATAACATTAAAAGCAGCTCCTAATAACAAATCTTAGGGGACAAATTGCTTAACTAACGGCACAATGAACCGCCAAACAAATGGGGTGTTCTTCAAAGCAAATTAAGAGTAACGGGGATAAAGAAGTGCGTAATTATGGTGCGAATAGTCATTACCCTGCAGGGCGTTTTCTTTATTATTATTGCTAATTTATAGCCCGGGGTAACAGCTAAGCGGTGTAAATAAATTAAATTGTGTTTGGTGAAACTTGTAGTGTTGGTTGTATTGATTTTTGAACGAAGCGGAGCCTTTATATGGCGGTAACTGAAACATCGGGCAATATGGATCCACATACAATATGTCCCGTGTTGGTCTGGGACTTAAAAAGAATGTGGCAACTGTGTTTCTTGCCTAGCATGTCGCAAAAGGTGACTAATGGTATATCGGATTTTGGGTATGTGATTGTGTACGCGACTAGCAAGCCACTTGTCACTACTTTTTCACAATTTTCCATCTAACCCAGCCCAGTTTTATTTTTGGCTGAATGTGGTTAAAGAGGCCTGCTGTCCCTTTGACTCTGTCTTCCCCTTCGGGGATTATGGGCGTGATGTTATGTATGTATGTATGGATTCAAAACGGCTGTAAAAATACATCTGTAGTGCCAGCAGAATATATATATATTTATTTTAATTAAAATCCATCCTACATATAGTTTAGTCTAGTTATAGTTTTAGTTTGTAAGCAAATTTTGTAATGTGCCAAATAAACATTTATTCTATTCAATACTATTCTATACTATTCCTCAGAGGCCCGTGGTCGAGTGGTCAGAGACCCTGGCCACAAAATCAAGGGTCGCGGGTTCGAATCCTGCTAGGGGCAAATGTTACTTATGGACGTAGTGATGGATGTTTAAAAACGTGAATAAGTTTGTCTATCCGTTCACGTAGTATGCATAGCACTAGCGTATAAGCTTAGTTTGGAACTGGAGAATCGGTGTGTCAGGCTGAAGAATTTATTACTATAAATTGTTATAATTATGTGGATAATGTATTTTATGTTTTTCTAGTGGCCAAAAGCTAGTTTCTAAGAATCAAAAACAATATTCTAGTTTATAAACTAACGGAAAGTCTTTAAGTCTGTCAATACTGACAGTCAATCCGCGTTGATTAATTTACATACATATCATGTTCATGGCTGAATAAATATTGTCAATTGATGCAATCATAAAATTAATCTAAATTGGAGATGAAAAGTGTTTAATTAACATAATTACTATAACATCAATGTAGATTTATAGCCGAAAACATCCCCATTATGTCGTAAATGAAATGAACGCCCTGCTGCTACTTATATTTTTAATGTCTATAACTTCAGCTCATGGGAACGCCGACAACAGAATCATAACTACCCTCAAACACTCCAAAAACTACGTAAGACCGACTGTGATCAATGGAATACCTGCACGGAGCGGCCAAATGCCGTACATCGTCTCCATCAAGCAACGTCTGGTCCGGGTCTCGAAGCTGAAATACATTTGGACGAACATCTGTGGTGGCAGTATCATCAGCAAGACCAAAGTCCTAACCGCGGCTCATTGCTTCGAAGGAAAAGACTTCTTCTTTTACAAGCATCCTAATCTACTTACCCTAGTAGCTGGCAATTTCTCCACAGAACTAATCCACACTGACCAAACGGATACAACGATGAAATCCCAATGGCGGAAAATCAGGAAGGTGGTACTACATCGCAAGTTCAACTTCCCAGACCACGATATAGCGTTAGTCTTCGTCAACAAACCTTGGGTCTTCAACCAGAATGTGGGTTTAGTCCGAACGGCAAGATGGCGGACGGATTACCAGTCCGATTGTGTTGCGGCTGGCTTCGGAAGTATAAACTTAGGAGATGACGATATTTCTCCAGTCCTTTTAGTTGGACACATGTTTTTGCTGTCTCGGCGTAATTGCACTCGAATGTACGAGATGAATATGGATAACTTTATTTGTACGTACTCGTACATGTCTGACGTTGGTCGTGGAGATTCTGGTGGCCCCTTAGCGTGTAGGGGAACGTTGGATCCGGCGGAGAAGAAAGGTCAGCCGTTGTTGGTAGGCGTAGTGAGTGGGAAGAACTTCGACAAGACCTCATTGTTCACGCGCGTGTCTCGGTACAAGTCGTGGCTGGATCGCAACAGGTCAGATGGGAGGGATCTGTCGATACTAATTGTGTATTTAGTGCTAATAAATCATGTGTTGTCTGCTTTGTAGTTTGGTGTGTTTTGTTGACCTGATTTTTAAGAGCTGGGTTAATTAGGTCACTTTATACGTTAATGAAGCACAATTTGGTAACTCTAGACGTATCATTAAAGTTGTCTGGACTCAAATTCTTCAATAATATCAGGATATCAGAAACTCTACCAGTAGCAAAATTGTTTGAAATGGAATATTAACACTTACGACTTTATTAACGGAGGCGCCATGATATGGCGCCATAATATAATATATAGTTATACAATTATACTAGTACATATTATATTATAATTAATATATTAGTACATATTATATTATAATATGTACTAGTATAATTGTATAACTATATAAATGATTCAGAAATATATATTTTACAAGTTGCTGATATTTAACAAATAGCTCTGCTTGAAGGAATTTGCATGAAGTTAGGTTAGTATAGTTTAGTTTTTGTCAACTGGTATAAGTAAGTGGGCCATCGTTTCAATGATCTCAACCTACCAAAGGTGTGGTATGGGCGAATTGCTGCGATTGGTCAGTTTTTATGTAGAACTAGCTTGAGTATGTACTGCTCAGTACCCTGATGCACAATAAACAAATAAACGTACGGCCGCTGGAACTCGCCGTGAAAACAATTAGTTAATAAGTCTCAATGTTGCGCCCTGGAGTGCTAACTCAGCTATAAATGAAACTATTATAGTAGGTTCCGTAACCTACTATAATATTATATAGTTTTATTTATAGCTTATAATACCGTTATTATAAGCTATAAATAAAACTATGATAGTACCTTTTTTCACAGCTTACCATCCAACCCAGCCACTGTCCCATGTTGGTCTGCGACGGTCTGGCGACTAATGGTATATCGGGTTTTGGGTGTGTGATTGTGTAGGCGACAGGTTAGCCGCTTTTCACTGCTTTTTCACAATATTCCATCTAACCCAGCCCGGCTTTATTTATGGCTGAATGTGGTTGAAAGGGCATGCTATGCTGCCCCTTTGACTCTGCCTACCCCTTCGGGGATTATGGGCGTGTTGTGATGTATGTATGTATGTATTATAGTAGGTTATGTGAGTTGTTGTGAGCAAGAATGTTTAAATGATACGGGCCTGGGCTCTAAAATCCGGGGGTTCCACGCGTTTTGTCCTGGTAACCAAATGTTAGAGATGGCAACCCTATATATATCTATCTAATACTCGTAGCTAAACTCACGTCAGTAATTTTAAGCTTAAAATCGACAGGTATCTTACTTCACACACTCAGTTTACCACTGGAGGCCGAAATTCATTTGGTCGTATAACACAAGACCGAAGAAACTATTGATCATTCTTTATGTGCTCGAATAAAAATTTGACTTAACATTGATATTTTTACATTTGGTCGAGTGAACGTTTGGTCGAAAAATTGCAAACCTCGCTGTCGTTTGTCGAATAGACCCAAAACCGGGAAAGAGTGGTTGAATTGGAAACATATTGTGTTATAAAGATTTAATAAAATTAATTTAATAATTATTAATATTTATAACAAATATATTTATAAAAATATCATAATTTGTCTCATATCAATATAGAAGAGATTATTATTTATCAAAGAAGAAAAAGGTAGAGAAGTTTATTTAATCTACAAATAATATTTATACATTATTTATGAAAATTAATAGCTTTAGCTACGTTCACTCGACCAAATGTAAAAATATCAATGGTTCTTTCGATCAAAAATCTTTTAGTCAAATTTTTATTCGATCACATGAAGAATGATCGATAGTTTCTTCGGTCTTGTGTTAAACGACCAAATGAATTGTGACCTCCAGTGGTAAACTTTCACACACTAGATGAAAGAGATCAAGGCCACAAAATTAGTCAATTAATTCCAAATCCACTATTGACAGTTGGCAAAGAATTTCATTTGGACCTGCCTGCCTACCCGCGTCACGGCGGGGGCCCATGGACAACTAATGTAAGTAATTTTATGGTGATATGTAGTCAAGAGGCGAGTGCGTTAACATTTATATTAAACCATGAATATCTGGAGAGCTATTAGATTATATTCTTGTGTTAGGTGACGCATAGTCGCATCTACGATGTGGGATTCGATTAGTGGAAGAAGATTCTTTGAATATGTTATGTTGCGCATTTAACCGAACTTAAAATATATTCTGCAAATGGGGGTAACTGCGATTTCTGGAAATAAAATTGTTTTGATTGACTAATAATTTGTTGCGGTTGTTATTTTATAAAAAAAAAAAAAAAAAAGTATATCTCATGCTCCCCCCCGCCGGGGTCCTCGGTTTGTCGTACCGGGGGGGCTTAGTAGGCCCTGACATGGCAGGGCTGAAGCGAAGAAGGACCCCGAGGTGAGCCGCAACTGCACGACTTGCTACCGGGCAGTTGCGGCGGTCCGGCTGTAGACTCACTGCGGCCGGACCAGGGTTGCCGAGGAAGAGGAGGAGCTGAGTGTTGTCGTTGCTCGCCTTCCTATCCTCGGCAACCCGACAGGGGCGCGCTGGGTCGCGCTGTGGTGGGTCGCAGAGGGATTGAGCGTCTCGATGCTCTCCCTCTGCGACGACAGGGTTAAGCCCTCAATCTGGGTCGCCGGGCGGAAGGCGGCCCCTTCGACGAGGCGCTCTCCGCGTGCCCCTCTGGCTTAGCAGAGGGCACAGCGCGAGAGTGGGCCCACGACGCCGGGCACGGGGATGATCGGCGTCTGAATCCTGGGCGGAGTGGTTGAGACATGCTGGGTGGCCTGGCATGTCTCGACGCGCGCGCGTGCTCGGTGCTGTGCATCCGACGACTGTTGTCGTGGGCTGCACAGCATCGACCACTGCCGCGCGAGGTGGGCCGCGTAGCGCGGCACGCGCATCACCGGAGGAGCAGTCGTATAGTCCCGACAGTGGGGATACAGGCTCCTCCGGAACTGCGCCGCTGGAGGCCACGTTGGGGTTTTAGTCGGTTCGAGTCCGACACACCGCCCTCTGCTTCCCCGAGTAGAGGGTGACGGCTCGTGGGAGTTTCCCCAACTAAAAAAAAAAAAAAAAAAGTATATCTCATGCCGATAGTCCCGACAGTGGGGATACAGGCTCCTCCGGAACTGCGCCGCTGGAGGCCACCTTGGGGTTTAGTCGGTTCGAGTCCGACACACCGCCCTCTGGATCCCCGTCCAGAGGGTGAGGGCTTGTGGGAGTTCCCCAAGTAAAAAAAAAAAAAAAGTATATCTCATGCCGATAAGCGACGGAAAACTTAAGTAACGTTTTTATAATATTTTCATTGGCAGCATAGACGGCAGAGATTAAATAAATATCTACTAACTATGGTACGTTTTTTTTAGAATTAGAAATTATGTAAACAAAGAAGCAGTGGTGGCCAAACTTTTTTTGGCTAGCATAAAAATATTAAATCTACCTCTTCTACCAATACTTACCTACATAGGTAAAATTTGCAGGGTGAAAGCCCAATGTTCGACATTTCCATTATTTTAATTTGGGGTTGCTGATTAAGTAAATGAGGTCATATTGATTTCTTAGATGGCGAATAGAATATAAAGTTGCGTAAACTACATTACCTACTCCCACAAAGCTCGAAAGACATTCGAATATCAGGACGCTCCGTCTTGATGTTCAAATGATCAGAGCGGTACTAGCCCGTCGTCCCACAGTTTTAGTCCCTCATGGGGTAAAATTTCCTCATAGTAAGTAGAGACCCTAGGGAGGACTTACACGGTGGAACCACGAACAAGTACAGTTACTCCCCCTGTGACCGTATGGTCATGAAAGTACGGGTGATTTTGCAAAGGTAATGGGTAACTCGACGTGACGCTGACTGTACAGTCATCGTCCCACTGTGATAAAATTAAAATTACGCATCATAGTAATAAAACAAAATAGATTCTATATAAATATTTAATCATCATCGGAAGATGAAGAATCGGATGATTCCCAGTGACGTTGACATTTTGCCGGTATTGTTGCAAATGTTGGTCATATTAAGCGACCATTTTAAAAATCACTTAATATGGTACGTATTACAATATCGGCATGTACTTTTTAATTTTGTCGTGTCAAACTGACAACGTTTCGTTCCACAAGTTTGCAACTTCTGCTTCTTAAGGTCTTTTTTAGTGTAAACTTTTCACGATGTTACGTTTTGTTTGTTAAATTAATGTGTACCATAAAATACTTAAATTTTGTTCTTTCTAATGCTAAAAAAAATGGACTATAGTAATTAATCTCTATAAAGTACCGACAATGTTGAAAATAATCACCAAACGTATCTAAAAGACGAACGAAGTTGAAAAGATGACGCTTTGTAACTTTACACAACATTCAGTAAAAATGAAATTACTTATTTCGAAGAATTCATTGGTTATCTAACACTTCGCTTAATAACTCGCTATTCTTGAGATTGAATGTCAAGTA
Source organism: Glyphodes perspectalis (assembly GCA_951394215.1). Classification (NCBI taxonomy): domain Eukaryota; kingdom Metazoa; phylum Arthropoda; class Insecta; order Lepidoptera; family Crambidae; genus Glyphodes; species Glyphodes perspectalis. The sequence goes on from OX596219.1 coordinate 11,760,325, forward strand.
TCAATTTCTACAGTATACTTTTCGTTCGAATCCATTATTAGAACGTAATTTTGTCTTAATGCCCTCTTGGTTGTAATGTCTGCTAAATTTACTTCATTTATTGACTAAAATTATTGATATTTAGCCGTAAGATGTAAATGACAGAAGGTTGTACCTATTCATATAATTTTATCTATAAATAAATATTCAATTAAATAAATAAAGTAAGAAAGACCTCCCTAACACTGAGCATAGCCTTGTTAAAGCTTGCGTTCTATAATATTATAAATAATAAATAAAGAAATATCAGACTACATCACATACATTGATCTGAGTCCGAGATAAGTAGCTTAAGCACTTGTGTTACAGATATCAGAATCAACAGTGGTATTACAAATATATACTTAAATATTTGATATTAACACCCAGACACAGAACGAACACAAGTATTCATCATACGAATATTTGTCCTGGGTCCACCCAGGACAAATAACAGCCGTGCCGTGTTCGATCCCCAGATCGAACCCACAACTCTTAGCGCATGGGGAAAGGGTCACTACCGAATGCGCCATCAAGCTTGTCAAATATTATAGGGTATATGTCTATTTGACGAGAGATTGCAATCTCCAATAATCACACCCACTAGACTGAGTAGCTAAACAGACAGCCAACTACTAAACTTACTAACGTAATAATAGATATCCCAAATATCCCAAAGTAGACAACAAATAATATCAATGTCCTCCTAACTGATATCGGCTACGGCGGCCAATCTCAAAGAGGATTAGCCATCTGCGTACATACATATTATAATGTACAAGTGTGTGCGCAAACACAGGTGCACTCTCTGTTCCTTCACTCTTAAGTCCGGTGAGACGGCAATTCGCCATGACCGGAGAGAGGTCAGGCGCAGAACTAACGGCTTAACGTGCTTTCCTAGACACGGGGGTGATTAAATAATATTGAAATACCGAGCCACTAATTTTGGCCCGACCCGGGATTTGAACCCGGGACCTCTTGGTCCTTAGGCGGCGCATGCTACCACTAGACCAACGAGGCTCTCAAACGTAAGTTGTATGTAATTTATCTTGATGTTACCCTGGGAAAACTGTTTCAAATAGATTCAATAATAATTGCATCACCTTTGTTTAGTACGCCCCCGTTTCGTTTTGTAACCGTACAAATAAAATGTTCTATAAATAAGATGTATCCTGAGACCATAGAGTCAATAAATATCCCTTATGGTTTGTGTGGGAGCAAAGCCCTCACGTCTCGAATCGAATAGAAAGGGTCCTTTTCATTTAGACTTCACCAGACACATATTGTTTCAATTAAACCACAACACGATCAGTTTTGTATACCTGCTTGTTCTAGAAGAGGTTAGACAATATACGGTGAGAAGTGTTCTGTATAGATTTATGTACCTACATATAATTTATAGTAAGGATTCGATTGGATAATCTGAGATGGAACTAGTAGTAGGAGAGCTGGCACACATTTTGAATAGGTATTTGAGGCAAGCTGAAAACTTGTCCCATACCTCTCCTATTATACCCCAACACGGAAGGCAGACATGGCTGGTGAGTAGCGGGGCTAAATTAACCCCTAGTCGGTATCTAATCGGGTTTATATAAACGCCCCTAACTTGTGAAGCGTCGTCATACTAGCCGTGCCTGCGGTTTCACTAACATTTAGGTATGGTTAATGTTATATAGCCTTTAGCCTTCCTCAATAAATGGGCTATCTAAGACTGAAATAATTTTTCTAATCGGATCAGTAGTTTCTGAGATTAGCGCGTTCAAGCAAACAAATAAACTCTTTAGCATTACATATAATATTAATAAGTAATGTTTACTAGAACCAGTGGTAATACTTTTTTTCTGTTTAAATTGACTATATAAAAGTGATTTTTTGAAGCCTATATAAATAGAGATTTTGAATTTGAGATTTGAAAAGACGAATGACCCGACCTGATTTCGTACGGTTAGGATAAAACAATTTGAAATATACCTACATACAAACCTTCCTCTTGAATCACTCTATCTATTTGTGAAAACCTCATCACCATCCCTGGCAAAGTTTAAAAGATCTAAGCGGACAGGCACATGCTGCGACTTTATTTTCTACTATGTTAGATTAGAAATACCAAAGGTCTAAGTTTACATAGTTTTTTGAATACATGACAACAATGTCTTGTATAGTCAAAACTTGTTACTACTTTTTTTTAATTTTCCATCTAACCAAGTCCAACCCAGTTTTGTTTTTGGCTGAATGTAGTTAAAGGGGCCTGCTGCCCCTTTAACTCTGCCTACCTCTTCGGGGATTATGGGCGTGATGTTATATGGTTATATGTATGTATGTATGTATGACAACAAAGTTAAGGAGCGTTTCCAATTTGTATTTCCAATATGCCAATAGACACGATTTCTACGAACTGAGATTTATCCTTCGCATTCTCGACATATCTGATATAAAATGCGTGAGACGTATTTTGTAATGCAAAATCTTCTCGTATTAGAATTTTGGTATGCAGCGTAGGAAATGCATATGTCTAATAGATGTGATATTAAATTTTTCATAATTCCACTTACGAGAACTGCGCATAGTGCTAAGGCCATCCAGTAAAATTAAATTAGTGATGTTCCGGATATCCTTATCCGTATATACTATGAACGATCCAGCACATCACTAAATTAAATATCTCTTTTATTCTTTTTATCATTGTGACCATTTACTAGGTGTCCCTTTTAACAAAAGAAACAAATAGCTACATACATACATAACATGAAGCCCATAATCCCCAAAGGGGTGGGCAGAGACAAAGGGGCAGCAGGCCCCTTAAACCACATTCACCCAAAAATAAACTTGGCTGGGTTAGATAGAAAATTGTAAAAAGTAGTGACAAGTGGCCAGCTCGTCGCCTACACAATCACTTACCCAAAACCTGATATACCATTAGCCGCCTTTTACGATTTGCTAGGCATGACACACAGTTAACACATTATTTTTAAGTCCCAGACCAACATGGGACAATGGGCTGGGTTATATGGAAAATTATGAAAAAATAGTGATAAGTGGCTAGCTCGTCGCCTACACAATCACATGTACCCAAAACCCCATAAACCATCAGTCGCCTTTTACGACATGCTAGGCATTAAACACAGTTGGCAAATAATTAAGTCCCTTACCAACATGGACCTACAAAAAACTAGCTTAGCTAGTTTAGCTAGCGAATTTGATCTTTCTAATCCAGATTGGAGAATTCCGGAATTGGGAACCAGAATTATATCACATTATGAGTAGCATTTACATAACATGTCATTATTATCAATTGGAGACATCGGAAAACGTTTTCAACAAAATTGTTGTCTTCTGACCATTGGCTTAAAGGTCTTTGGACCCTCTTCTCGGGAGACCCCTTAAAGTGCGAGTAGGTTGCTTCGCCCACACTTAGTTCCGCCTATGCCAAGTTATGTGAATTAGACGGTTTCCTTTTTAGTGATTTTTTCCTCACCGATGTGGTTTTAAGCTAAAAATAGCACCTTAAACACAGTAAAGTTCATATAATTTACCGGAAGTCTCGGTGGTTGTGTAGGTTTAATTGAAACCTAAAATTACATCTTTTAGAAATGTAATCATCTGAATTAAAAACTGTAGTGGGGGAATATTTCTTTAAAAACTTTACTCGAGATAAAGTTTGGAATATCAATTACTATTCCTTCTTATTTACAAAAATATTATATAAGTACCGTCATCATTGGTTATATGGGCAAGAACGTATGTTATAATTAAGTTGTAAGTATGATCCAATTTCCTCTTTAGGGATAGGATTGTGGTTGTTGGTGATTCCGCCAAAACAAAAAGATAATGTTTAATAGAGGAATGTTATTACTATCCTGGTTTCGCAAGGGTAGTTATAAATAAAATAGATACACAGGGTCATTTGTAAAACATCAACAACCTCGCAGGAGTAGATTACTGTCATTATAAACAACAACATTTGTTCTACGACTTTTCCTAAATCGACAAAACAAAAACGGCTTTCCATACTAAATGACCAAACAGCTAATGTAATTTGTATAAAAATTCGATTATCGATAGTATCGATAGTATCGTTAGTATCGATACAATCAATAGGTTTACTTTTTACCGATAGTATTGCACTAACAGAAACATCGATAATATCGATTGTCCTATCGATCGTATAGATGATTTGGTCGTTAAACTATCGATTGCAAACCTATCGATTTTTTGGCAACTAGAAGAACTATAATTGAGTAAAAGTGACAAGTGGATAGCTCATAGCCACACAATAGAGTAAGAAGATTATTATTATAAACATAGCCTTTACACAGATATGGCTGTAAATAGAATTAAATCTATTCACCGGAAAAAGAGCTTACCGCTTCAAGCGTCACTATCAGCCGTCAGGGCGTGTCACCAGTCCATTAAGCCAGGAGCATCAATTAGCACAATTGACGTTATCAGCTGATGATCTTGTCGCCATGAGTGGTAAACAGAATAAGTGATTAAATATTGCGTTGCGTCATTGCGTAAGCTCTACGGCTTGCACGTCCAGAGTGAGGGAGGAGGTCTGGGTTTGGAATAATCAATTGACTACTGGCAGGCGTGGATCTGCGTTAAGTTAAAATCTAGGTCCATTCCTAGACAGAATTTTTTCTAACCTTTAAACACATAGTTGTAGTACTATACCTTTAATTTCGAGGATAGTTATACAGTGGATTCCTGGTAATCCGACAAACAGTTTGCAGGGCAGTTTCGGATTAGCGAATTTGTCGGATTAAAGAGTTATAGCCTAAGACCTCCTATAGTCCTGTTATGTGCTTTCGCTTCTGAGCTTGTGACGACATTACTAGGTACGAATACGTAATACACAATGAATAAACACTTAACGATGAACACACGCTGGACCGCACCGCTATCTTCATCACATGTAGTCAAATTCAAAGTAATCAATCAGAATCAAAACAATACTCTACGCGTCGAGCACAATGGTGGTGGTGCGTATAAGTTATAACTTGCTCAACCATGCATTAGCGAAGATTAAAAAAAAAATATTTAATACATTTCATACACACTTATAATAAATCTGTAGAAAGGTCAATTCTGTACATGAAATATATTTTCAAAATAACTATCAGGGAGTGATTAGTGATCGATACTGATGCCAAAAATGCAATCAGTAAAATTTTTGTCTGTCTGTCTGTCTGTCTGTCTAGTCTGTCTGTCTGTCTGTCTGTATGTTCCTTATAGAAACAAAAACTACTCGACGGATTTTAACGAAACTTGGTACAATTATTCTTCATACTCCTGGACAGGTTATAGTATACTTTTCATCACGCTACAATCAATAGGAGCAGAGTAGTGAAGGGAAATGTTGGGAAAACGGGAGAAGTTACTCCATTTTTTAAGCTTCCGTCGCGTGTGCTGCCTTAATGGTTAAAGTTACATAGAAATCATGTATGACGGAAATAGTCTTTATAATATTAACCATAAACGCGGGTGACACCGCTGGCACAGCTAGTAATAAATAATAGACCATGTCGGATTACAGGGGGTGCCGGATAAGCCAGGGGCCGGATTATCGGGGGTCCAATGTATTTTAAAACCAGTATATACCTATAACAAAAAATTTGTCGAAATGAGAACCTCCTACTTTTTTTTGAAGTCGGTCAAAAATATAACTTCTTAATAGTTAAAGGTACTATTTTTCTAACCAAAACACCGTGGTTTGTTATGACAAGTCATATAAAGCCCAATAAGTACTAATTTTTAACTTAATTTAATTCTTTATTGTCTTTTAATGTTACAAGCTACAAGCTAGATTATTAAAGAAATGTTCTGCAAAGCAAACGCACTGGAGTTAAAGAAACATTTTTCTAACGAGGGTCTGTCTGATGATGTGTTAAGACTATTTCTGAGACCGTAGTTTTAAAATAATATTGTTAATACTAAAATATTTCAGAAAAACTTTTACAATAAGAGCATTATATTATGAGGGTTATATTATGAGACCTTGTTATTTTTAAGTACTTGTAGGTATAATATAAAGTGCAATGAATATATGAATATGGTTATGAGGTGGATAATCATAGTTTTACAGCGAACTTTAAAGGTTTTTTTTTCAAAATATTTAAGTTTTGAAAAAGAGTATATTAGGTATAGTAAGTATTATTAATCTATATTAATATAATAAAACAGAGCAGTTCGTTTTACGCGCCAAATTCAGGAACCATCGGTTGTATGAAAAAAAAAAACTAATTAAATATAATAGGATACTACTATTAAATACTACTTTATTCAGCAAGCAAGTAAGAAGTAAATACGCACGCACGACTAAACTGTGGAATTCTTTGTCGCCAGCAGTATTTCCCGACCAATACGACATTCAAATCATCAAAAAGAGAGCGCATCTCCATCTTAAAGGCCGGCAGCGCACCTGTAACTCCTAATGTTGCAGATGTACATGGGCGACAGTAATCACTTACCATCAGGTGAACTGTCTGCTCGTCTGCTCGCAATTACATAAAAAAAAATACCCTATTATAAATTACTATGTAAAGCAGGGTAGTATTCAATGCTACGAGATAATTTGCATGAATTGCAATAACTGCAGTGCTTTGCATTCCGGTGAGTCTTGAGTGGTCTTGAGCTAATAAGCTTATTGGTGTAGGTACTACAACCGTTTTTAATTATTTTTTTGATTTTCTTTTAACGTCCTGTTTTCTCTGTCTATTATTTAGTTCGATTGTATTTTGTTAAGTCTGCAGTGTCAGTTGTCTGGCCGTAATATTATAGTCTGTTCTATTAAAAATAAACTGTGTCAATTTTGATAAACAAAACATAACATAACATCACGCCCATAATCCCCAAAAGAGTTAACCACATTCAGCCAAGAATAAAATTGGGCTGGGTTATTTTTTATTATAACAATTTTGATAATTTGTTATAATAAAAAAAATCTAGAAGTAATCAGTGACCTCTGTTAAACTTTACTATGAATGTGTATGTGTATTGCTGTTGGTGTACCATTTATAATAAATTAATAAATAAATAAATAAATAAGAAGTATTTTGGTCTTAACTTTAGGCTTTCCAGAAAATTGGTACGGAACCACTAGCCTAGTATTGTACTGTGGTACCTAGATTTTCTAGATTCGCACATCTCGTGTATGATGCGCAGGTTTTTACCCATTGAGCTACTGTGTACCCATATCTCCGTATCTATGATATTCCATTACCTTTATAAGTATCTAAGTAAATCTTTGAATTTAACTTAGACTTCTCCAACCGTTTGCCAAGTGACCGCTGGCTGGATTCGTCTTAAAAAGCAGTGAGCAGTCTTGTGCATTTGCTATGCATAGCCCGCTCCGGACAAAATTAAACTTGTTACTGTGAATATTCATAATTCCAGCGGCGAGAGATCAAACAACGGGGCTAATTACTCTAGCAGTTTGAGGGGACTTGCTAACGAGAAAAATGGACTGAACTCTCGCGGTTTCGCTGATGTCATTGCGTTTTGTTTAATGAAGTTGTGTTTGTTGCATCGCGACGAGTTGGAGTTGCCGAGAATGAGAATGCGGTGTGCGGATTTTTTTACATATCCATGTTGGAATGTGCAGGGTCATGATGTTTTCTTCACTGCTGAGATAGTGGTATGAATACGTACATAGATTTGAAAATGAAAGGTACGTGGCTGGGTTTGAACTCGCACCCCTCCGTTAAGAGGCGCGTGTCCTTACCGTTGACCCACTGGTCCAAGTTTTTTCCGTTACTAGGATTTCAATTTAGGTCTAATTGGAAATGGAAGGAACTACCGTACTGTTACGCCCGCAATTCTTGAAAGGTCAGGCAAAGATCGAGCAGTTAGCTTATTTATTTACTTAAAGGAGTTTACTGCAAAAGGCAAAAAAAAAAAATTGTCCCGTTAGATGCAAAATTGTGAGCCGTAATGGCTACTTCGTTGCTTACACAATCGTGAACCCAATACCTGATATACCATTAGTCACCTTTTGTGGCATCATAGGAAGGCGAACTGTTGGTAAGTATATTTTTAAAAGTCTCATACCAAAAATCATCATCTTCCTAGCGTTATGTCCCGTGTTTAGACGGGGTCCGCTTAGACCATGATCCATGATTTAGCGAGTCTGGTAATTACATTGAAGCGACTGCCGGTCTGACCGTCGTAACCCTAAGATAGGGGAACCAGACAATTTTTGGATCATAGTTACAAATCCAAAGTTGTTTGAATTTGCAGGTTTCATCACGATGTTTTCCTTTACCGTCGAGCTAGTGGTATAAATATGTACGTAGATTTAAAAAATCTAGAAGTACATGCCCGGGTTTGAACCCGCACTCATCGGTTAAGAGGCGCGTGTCCTTACCATTGAGCTACCACTGCTCCAAAAAAGTCTCATACCAACATGACCCGGAAAAAGCTTTTATCTACTACTTGTAAGTATTAAAAAAAACATGGATTAAAAGTTAATTAAATAATTAATAAATATTAATAATAAATATCTCACTACATCACATACATTGACCTGACTCCGAGGTAAGTAGCTTAAGCACTTGTGTTACGGATGTCAGAATCAACAGTGGTATTACAAATGTATACTTAAATATTGGATATTAACGCCCAGACACAGAACAAACACAAGTATTCAACACACGAATGTTTGTCCTGGGTGGAGATCAAACCCACAACTCTTGGCGCATGGGGCAGGGTCACTACCGAATGAGCCATCGAGCCAGTCGAATTAAATACTCGCTTTGTTTTGATTGCCTTCATGCCTTTTTTTGTAATTTTTAGAGCGAATAAAGAAAGAAACGTGACTTTATACTGCGGCAAAGGTTAATGAATTAATGAAATATTTCAGCAAATTTGATTGCCATATTAATGCACGTCAATGAATTTATAAAATGCTGTAATTACGTATTATTGCGAGAAGAAAACGCCTGGTAGTTTAAATGACGCAATAAAATTATGTAGGGCCAACACTCGCGTGAATTAATTAGAGAAAGATGATTGATATATATATAGGTATATATATTATACACAGATGCATATGTTAGACATGTTTAACATTGCATTGCGCTTTGAAAATATGTTGGATAATGGTAACTCTGGCGCATTCTTAAGGGCCCGTGTTATACTGTAGAATACTCTTCGTTTCACCAAAAAAAAAATATTTATAAAATCATCATTATCATCATCTTCCTAGCGTTATTTCCTTGCTTAGACGGGGTCCGCTTAGACCATGATCCCGGATTTAGCGAGTCTGGTTCATTACATTGAAGCGACTGCCGATCTGACCTTCGTAACCCTAAGATAGGGAAACCAGTCAATTTTTTATCATGGTTACAAATCCAAAGTTCTTTGAATTTGCAGGTTTCATCACGATGTTTTCCCTCATCGTCGAGCTAGTGGTATAAATACGTACATAGATTTGAAAAATCCAGAGGTACGTGACCGGGTTCGAACCCGCACTCCTCGGTTAAGAGGCGCGTGTCCTTACCATTGAGTTACCACTGCTCTTATTATTCATAAAATGATTTTCTAAATTAAAATCCTTCAAATTTTTCATACATTCCTCAGGCTATTTTCTGCATTCTTACTAATATTATGAATGTGAAAGTAACTGTATGTCTTTAATACCTTTATGCTCAAACTAAATACTTAAATGGACGCAAGTTCAACTTGGCTTTATACCGAAAAAAACTATAGATCCTGCGGCATGCATGATTATAATACACATTTAGGTAGATCAAACTCTCAAAAGGTCTCTCCATGTTGGACCCATGTCTCCATGCAAGCCTTAAAGCTCCGGGCTTGTCCCGTGATTGTGCCGAGAGACAATAATAATAATAATAGGGGCCTCTACATGTCGGGCCTGTGCCTCCATGCAAGCCTTCCAAAGGACCGGGAAGGTAACACTTCCCGTGATATCCAAATGGAGGCAACATAATAATAATAAATATCCGACGACATCACATACATTGATCTGATTCCGAGGTAAGTAGCTTAAGCACTTGTGTTACGGATATAATATACGGATATATAAACAATAGTGGTATTACAAATATATACTTAAATATTGGATATTAACACCCAGACACAGAAAAACCACAAGTGTTCATCATCCCACAGAGTAATAAAATAATATACTACGTACAACAGAGGGTCACTGCCCATACTTGAAAAGTTACTGCTATAACTCGCGCAAAAACAGCGACAGTGGTGAGTAATTGGAACTACAGCAAAGTTTAGTCTGTTTGTCAGGAATAATACAAGATGCCGCTACAAGCACAGGTTAGTTGTTTCTTAGTAATAATACGCCATCTGTGTAAAATTCATCGAAAAGAAAATATTTTATATTCATGTTTTTCACCTAAATTTAATCAATTATCTAAGAAATTACGTAAAAAAACTTATTTTATGCAAAAAAAAAAAAATTTTTAAAGTGAAACAATAACGTTTTTATTCGGTTTTATCTCTCAATCAGTCTAAATGATACCTGTAGCGACATCTGTCTGTGTCAAGTCTATACGATATCTAAAATGTATGTGACTGATCAGACATGATCATACGAATATTTGTCCTAGGTGGGGATCGAACCCACAACTCTTGGCGCATAGGGCAGGGTCACTACCAAATGCGCCATCGAACTTGTCAAATATACAGTCTCCATAAAACATATAGTTTTGATTCGATTTGATTTTACATAGTGGTCTCTCTATGATCGAATCCAAGGATTTGGCAATCCCGCGGGCCCTGCAAAAACAGAATATTATATGTGAAACCTTCATTACCCTTCACTATTTATCTGTGGAATTTAAAAGTACGAGTACCGTTTTATTTATCGATAGTAGTAAATATAGGAAATGCATACTGTAAAAAGCAAAAAGAAAATGATGTTACAGTTAACATTTAAGGCAATTTGGAAAGTGTCGACACACTTTTTTTTACAGTAAAATTAAAAAAAAGCTCCTACAAAGATGATGTTGCAATGAGTTCAAATTAATTAAATTTTGGGCAATGTCCTGTGACACCTACTTCAATAGCCAGGTTAGAATCCTGAACCCCCCCGTCGGGATCTCCGGTTTGCCGTACCGCGGAGGCTTAGTAGGCCCTGGTTACCAGGAGAGGGCCGAAGCCAAGAGAGACCCCGAGATGGGCCGCATCTGCTCGAAGGGAAACGAGCCAGTTGCGGCACCGGCCGCAGCCCCCTGCAGCCGGACCAGGATTGCCGAGGAAGAGGAGGAGCTGAGTGTGACGCTGATATTTAGTTTTCGTTAAAAGTTAGTCGTCTGGTCTAGTTAGTAGCGCGGACTCCTTCTTTTTTTACTGGTCCGTGGTATAGGGGACATATTTCATTGTTAGAGAGTTCTTGAAATCCACTTTTTGCTATAACAAACACATCATATTAAGACAGATAATTGGCTGACCAGTACAAGTTACACAGCACTAATGAAACAATAGTTCGCTTAGTTGTAATTCATAATTGATTTCACCTTACAAGAGCCTTGGTCTAAGAATCCACCCTATTAACCCTTGGGGCGACTAAGAGCGGGTATAAAACAGCAGAATTGAGGGTATTATACCTTAAGAGAATAAACCTTATTTTTTTGTCTACAAGGTAATTTTTTGTATATGCGAAACTAGGTACCTACTTAATTAACTAATAATTGTAAGGAACTAATCTAAAGGACTATATAAAATAAGGAAAATAATTTATTTACTTTTCATATAAAATATCCCATCAACTGATCAACTTTTGCTGATTAACCTTGTATGTGTTTGTTAAGGCTTTTTCCTCATCATGTGGCATCAGGTTAAAATTAATATCAAATACAGGAAATATAAATATCCGACTACAATCCATACATTGATCTGACTTCGAGGTAAGCTTAAGCACTTGTGTTACGGATGTCAGAATCAACAGTGATATTACAAATATATACTTAAATATTGGATATTAACACCCAGACACAGAAAAAACACAAGTTTTCATCACACGAATGTTGGTCCTGGGTGGGTACCGAACCCACAACTCTTGGCGCATGGGGCAGGGTCACTACCGAATGCGCCATCGAGCCGGTCAAAAAGAAAAATTAACCAATTAAGTCATTCAAGAAATATAAAGCTGTTTATATCGTATATTTGGATTAAGAACTTAGCCGATAAGCCGACTAGGAAGTGATTCGGAAAAATCTTGGAAAATCTCGATTCACAGACTTATACATTTACAAGTTTGTACGGTACCCTCGAGCGCGATTCACGACTTTCACTTGCCCGGTGTTATTTTGTAAAAGGAGTATTGACATGTTAAATTTGTTTTTTTTTATTTCTTCAGACTGACACCAATTCCCTAGTCCCAATCTAAGCTTATAAGCTTGTGCTACGGATACTAGGTGAACGGATAGACATACTTAAATACGTTTATAAACATCCATGACTCGAGTACAAATATCCATGTTCATCACACGAAATATTTTCCCCTAGCGGGATTTGAACCCGCGACCCTTGGTTTTATAGCCAGGGTCTCTGACCACTCGACCGACGGGCAAGTCAATATAATATATATGAAATAAACCTATGTAATATTGTAAGGCGTGTAAACGTAAGTCTGATAGAAAGTCAGACAGAGTTATAGATATAAAGTAAAACTTTTGTTTGTTTTTAGTATTAGAACTAAAGTCTAAAAAATCCGCGATCCAGTGCAGCTCTCTTTATATTTCCAAGGTATTGAAGATACTTTTTGTTTGCTGCCTAGATTAAAAAGTTTGCAACTACCAGTTTTTACTTTTAATCACAGATTAAAGATTGTACACATTTCCCGTTAAACGCTGTTTCCTAGCCTACTAGGAAACTGGCTCTAGGGAACGGGCCCTGGCCCGTATAGACTTTGATCCTATAGCAAATCTGATCTACTTACTTTTCACATTGCAGCGACTGCCACCTGATCATCTTCCTAGTGTGATGTCCCGTGCTTAGACAGGGTCAGCTTAGACCATGATCCAGGATGTAGCGAGTCTGATAATTACATTAAAGCGACTGCCGATCTAACCTTCGTAAGCCTAAGGGAACCAGACAATTTATATCATGGTTACAAATCCAAAGTTATTTGAATTTGCAGGTTTCATTACGATGTTTTCCCTTACCGTCGAGCTAGTGATATAAATACGTACATAGATTTGAAAAATCCAGAGGTACGTGCCCGGGTTTGAACCCGCACTCCTCGGTTAAGAGGCGCGTGTCCTAACCATTGAGCTACTATCAAATATGAATTTATTCGTCGTTTCGACATGATGATCTTCATAGTATTTGACTATTATTATGTAATCATATGCCCACTTAAAGTGACTTTAGATACACATTCGTGTGATAGTCACTTTAAACGTACCTATTTAACGTGATGCTTTTCCATAACTAGTTTATATAACATTCGCTTCAAAATGCAGTTCAAACAAGGTCGAAAAAGTTTTACGTGCAAAACTATTTCTTATATTAGAAATAAATTGTTTCTTTTTATTTCATAAGATGTAGTATGGAGCTAGTAGTGCATATTTAATATATAATATATACAAACATACATAACACCACGCCCATAATCCCCGAAGGGGTAGGCAGAGTCAAAGGGGCAGCAGGCCCCTTCAACCACACTCAGCCAAAAATAAACCTGGGCTGGGTTGAATGAAAAATTGTGAAAAAGTAATGACAAGTGACTAGCTTGTCGCCTACACAATCAAACACCCAAAACCCGACACACAATTAGTCGCCTCTTACGACATGCTGGCACGTTCTTTTTAAGTCTTAGACCAACATGGGACAATGGGCTGGGTTAGAAGGAACATAATTAATAAGTTGATTGAAAAAAATAAAGGCATGCAAACGAGTTTTAAATCGTTACCTCTCGAAACTCATGTTACCACCGCTGTCATCCCCCGATAATCATATTGCTTTATAGAAAAACGATGGCGCCAATACCGCCGTAATAAATAAATGCGCCAACTAAACGTACCAATCATCTGGTCTTAAACTAGACTCCTGAACGTACGAGATAACGATCAGGGTCGTTGTCCGGTCATGTAGACCTAGGGCGACGTGGAAAAGTTCGCTTCGTTAATTGGGCAGGCCAGTTCCCTGTAGTTCCTTGTTGTACATTGCGATAACACATAGGGGTAAGTCAGTGCCGGCTTTAGGGGTGGGCGATGGTATCTTGAAGGGCGCTAAATGGGCGCGAAACCTGAGGAACATTTTAAAGAGGAAAGATTTGTATTTTTGTATGATTGTATAAGAATAAGCCCAAAAACTACTGAATGGTTCTGAATCAAATTAAGCATAGATATAGATTATAGGTTGGAATGGCACAAAGCATCTGTTTTATCGATGTACCACACGAGGGAAGCCGCGGGAAGAGGCTAGTATTTTATTCCATATATTAAACAGGTTATTACTGAAAGCATATGTCGTATATACGATGCAATGAAGGTTTTTTTCAGTTGAAAATAAACTCAAAAATTAGGTTTTTAATTGACGTAGACTGAAAGTTACGTGTTTGGTTTTTTGAGCGGATTGTAAATCAGCGCCTCAATCTCGACTAGGGCGCTGAAGCCGGCCCTGGATCCTGTAAATATAGTGCTTGTTGACATATTTGAGTCTTCAATATACAAACGCAGTGGTTTCCAAAGTTGTCTTGGCTGCGATCCATCTAATACAAGTTTTCAAACTCGGGCGTCCCGAGTCCACTAATATGTAACCGTTACCAATATGAATAAGGGCAAGAAGGTTGGCGCGGTCGGTTGGTGTATCGTTAGACAGGCAGGGCCAACTCAATATTCGCTCGCGACCCACCAGTGGGTATCACAGTGGGTTGAATGGCGCATTCGGTCGTGACCCTGCTCTATGCGCCAAGAGTTGCGGGTTCTATCCCAAACCAGCGTGTTTAGCCAAATGCGCACCAGCAATTCGATAACGAACTTCGCTATCGCTCGTATCGCGCCTTAAATAAATAAATAAATATCAGACTACATCACATACATTGATCTGACTCCGAGATAAGTAGCTTAAGCACTTGTGTTTCGGATATCAGAATCAACAGTGGTATTACAAATATATACGTAAATATTGGATATTTACACCCAGACACAGAACAAACACAAGTATTCGTCATACGAATGCTTGTCCTGGGTGGGAATCGAACCCACAACTCTTGGCGCATGGGGCAGGGTCACTACCGAATGCGCCATCGAGTCAGTCAACGACATGCAGGCAAGAAACATAGTTGGCACATTATTTTTAAGTCCCAGACCAACATGGATGATAGCTCAAGGCTTTTTATAATATATAGCTTTCTTTAGTTATATGTGCATACACGTGTAACTAAATAAAGAAATCATATGCCTAATTTTACTTAGCGAATACGTATCTCTCCAAGTGCCTTTTTCCTCCTACAAGATAATAAAAATAGGGATTAACCTTGTAACAACACTGAAAACACCAATTTGGTGGCAAATCTATGAAAACAAACCCAGCGTGGTCTCATAAAGGCCTCATTCATTGGGATAGAATCGGTTAGTTATGGGATGGGTGTGTCCGTCTGTGTGTCACTGGTTATGGCTTTTTATATACATATTTTTTTCGTTTGATTTATATTTTGTATAAGCTATGTTTTGTAAACTTTTTGACAGAAACTTTGTCATTCACATATGTATATACATACAAACATACATATTATTACGTCTGCAATCAAGGAATTAGAGTTCAAAGAGCAACGAGCTAATAAAACCACATTTATCGAAAAATCGAGTTGGTTTAGATGGAACATTGTGGAACATTCGCTTCCTAATACTTCCTAATACATAATACATCATAAGTCGCCTTTTACGACCTGCTAGGCAAACTTACTATTAAGATGCTATTGCTCTTTATCAAGTAAATATCAAAAGAAAGTTATATATAGCTGACCCGGCGCACTACGTAAAGCCCCGTTTTCGGATTTATAATACCCATTTTTTTATTTATTTACCGCGCAATTTTTTAGTTTTTTAAGAACCTTCACTTGACAATAACAAACTCAACTAAAAAAGAATTAGCGAAATCGGTAAAGCTGTTACCAAGTTATAGCTTTGAGGTGGACCAACCTTAACATTTAGGGGTATGAAAAATAGATGTTGGCCGATTTTCAGACCTACCCGATAAGCACACAAAATTTTATCAAAATCGGTTGAGCCGTTTTGGAGGAGTTTGGGAACAAACACCGCGACACGAGAATTTTATATATTGGATAGTCCCAAACAATTTCCGTAGACATTCTGTTCTCGTTAAAAAACTTGATAAGGTTTAAAACGATTTCGAGCTTTTTACGATGAATATTTTAATAATATTTATCTTACTTTTATATTACATAAAGTAATCGTTATGTAATGCTTTTTATTTTTGGCTGAAATTGGTTAAATTGGCCTACTGCCCCATAGACTCTGCCTACCCCTTCGGGGATTATGGGCGTGGTGTTATTTATGTATGTACATAAATTAATGTATTTTTATATTGTTCGCATTTTTATGTATAATAATTCCTACGAACTGAATAGATTCCGGCTATTCAATTAGTAGGAATTATTAATAAATTTTTATATATTTACGATTACTCATATAGGAACTTGAAATATATTGTGTTTAAATGTGTTTAAATTAAAGACATAAATTATGAAAAATTTAAAATAGGCTATTAGATTAACCCAAAGGATTAATGTACGACTTCAAGGAATTTCTAAATCCAGAATGCTAGAGGATTTGGACCTAGCACCTGCTCTCCCCGTCAGAGTAGACGCGACGGACGGACGAATATTTAATATTAAGACTGGATACTAAAGAATATAAGACAAATTGAATTACCGAACTGTCACCTCTCAAAACTAAAGAGAATACGAGGATTTATTTCGCTCTAACAAATAAAAATTTCAGTTGACAGCGCTTTTTGTTAATTAAACATTCAACTAAGTAGGTTCAATGGCTTACAGGTAAAGTGGGAAGTATTTAAGTTGTTACACTTCTATTTAAATACAGGAGTACTGTAAATTTTGCAATTATTATAGAATGAATTATATACATTAAAAGTGTCTCTTTAATAAATATATATATATATTTTTTTCAGATTTGTATCGGATGTGGTAAATATATTGCAAAATTGTATTTAGAGATTTACTTAATTTTATACATCACTCACTAGTTCCATATAATTTACAAAAAAGAGCTAATAAATTATGTCAATAAGTGAATATGATTACGATAGGGCTAAAGTTTTATGAAAACAAAAATAATCCTTTATCTACACAAATAAGATACTTATATTAAATTCCTTAAGAAAATCATAAAATTAAATCACTATCGTCAATAAGATATGATTACTGATCCAGTGTACAAGAGTCGTTTAAACCATGCTATTATACAACTTTGTCGTCAAGAATTCCAATTTATCTAGTGGAATCCATCCACTAGAATGCCCCCAAAAGCCAAACACACTTCTAGGTGTTTATATATACATAAATAAAACAAGCAATAATCATGCAAAAACATCTTCAAGTGGCATCCATACCAAAACAACATCAAAAATCAAGTCCTTATATTATAACCAAGCAAATTAAAAAATCTATGCAACTAGTTATTTACGCTACACCATGCAAGTTAAACAACAGAACTTACCTTTAAAAGTCCCACCGGGCCTGAGACTGCTTGCGCCGCGCTAATTTCACTGCCGTCGAGATAAAAAAAAACCTCCACCGATTAATATCAATCAGATGACACATTCGGCTCGCGGGGGCGCCCAGCCCCATATAAGCGCGCGCGCCCGCTCCTCGCGCCATTCGTAGCAGAGCCGTAGACGCCGACGTAGCACCCACGACCGCCGTAGCAGTTGCCGTAGCAGACATGTCTAGAAGGTGAGTGGACTTTTTTAAAAGTTTAGCCATTTTTTTATCAAATTCTCAATCTTGTGGTTTAGTGAAAGTTTTTCAAAGTTCAATAGAAGTTTTGAAAGTTTTGTTTTAGCGCTTTTTAGGGGTAAAATATGATTAAAAGTGTAGAAAATTTTTACATATTCTACCGATTTAAAATTGAATTTAAATGAATCTTTGAAATAAATATTAAACCTGTAATTACGTCTAATTGTATCTCTATTGTTTTGGAAAGGCTTAACTTTTGTGAACAGCATTCAATGATTCAAAACTTGTGTATAACTTATATTGTTTCACTGTTCTGTTGTGAAATAGCAATGAAGATAAAATAACACAAAAATATCAGATAATTTTAAATTAAAACTATCTTACTTGAATATAAAGGACGACATCCAACAAAAATGCCTTTTCAGTCGTTCTATCTTTAGTATCTTTAGTTGTAATGACGTTTTCTCTACAACGATTTGAGACTAAAAAAAAAAGGAGTCACCCCAAAGAGTCAATTTCAAATTACTGCGGTAAACCAAATGCAAGTGGATGAATGAATACCATGAATAGGTTATTACTCGCGTTGTCAGAAGGTAAAATCTTATTCTATTCGAGGTTAAAACATACTTATAAGTTTCTCAAAATGTGTAGGCATGAATCAAGCAAAATGTCCGACTTAAATATTTCAAAAAACAAACCGAAAAATTTCCTCTAATCTCAAAAATCCGTTTTGAACCGCAACACGCCGGAAGACTTGATAAAAGTTATAATTAAATTAAATTAAATCTTCTGCATTAAAACAACAATTCGAAATATTTCTTTCATTTAGTAGCGAACAAAGTTTCTATGCCGCCTGCTGCGGAGTTTCAAAGCAGAATGTATATTTTGGGTTATGGGTTCGAGTTTGCGTTGAGCTTTAGTTAAAATTAAACCTATTGTTTATTTGCATTGAGTACAATTTCAAATAAATAGTTCTGTTCTTTTATAAGTTAAGTTATTACCATTTTTCATAGTTTAGTAATTTTAACAATTTCATGACTTTTAAAAGTCATGAGGAAATTCAAGTTAAAATATAATCTTATTGGTTTTACGACATTAAGAAAATGCATTTGTTATGCATGAACAGTTTTGAATTCACATAGAAATTTTGATTTTGTGAAGAAAGTGAAAATCAACTTCCGGTGCTATTTTCAGCTAAGTTCGTTAATGTAGACTTTGACTAAATAATTAAAAAGATATAAAAAGCTGTGCCCCAGGAGACTTATTATAGCTACCGGGTGTTATATTTATTTTGGATTTTTTAGATATATAATTTACGCAAGTGAATCATAAACAAAATATATGTGATAGTAGGCACGTCATTTATTGACACCATAAGTAATAATAATAAATAAATAAATATCCGACGACATCACATACATTGATCTGACTCCGAGGTAAGTAGCTTAAGCATTGTGTTACGGATATCAGAATCAACAGTGGAATTACAAATATATACTTAAATATTGGATATTAACACCCAGACACAGAACAAACACAAGTATTCATCATACGAATATTTGTCCTGGGTGGGGATCGAACCCACAACTCTTGGCGCATGGGGCAGGGTCACTACCGAATGTGCCATCGAGCTAGTCAAGTACTTTAACTAGATTTTTACGTAGCTATAAATGTATATGTGCCTTTATTTTTACATAGCACTGTGAAATAAAACTAACTAACTAAACTTCACGCCGCTTCCCTAGCGGGGTAGGCAGAGATAACCGTACGCCATATCCTTTTTAAGTAGCACTGTACAAACTAACTAACAAATAATGTTAGTCAATATATAACTGAGCAATGAGAACTCAACAATATCAGTTTTGGAACTTGCAAGTTGAAATAATCATGATCCAATCTGTCTGATGCCTCAATTTAAGGATTGCAAAAGTAAAGAGAAAACTAAATAAGTGATATTCTTTCTCTTTAACCAAGCTTCAAACTTAACTTAACTTGACGCTAATGTTGACCGACTTTACAGTCATGAATTACCTATAAAAAACAAACATGAATTTCATTTCCTTTTTGGTTAGCCATTTTTTTATATCAACCTTTTTTAGTATAATAGAATAGTTAAATATAATAAGCAGTGGTAGCTCAATGGTAAGGACATGCGCCTCTTAACCGAGGAGTGCAGGTTCATACCCGGGCACTCTGGATTTTTTAAGTCTATATACGTATTTATACCACTAATTCGACGGTGAAGGAAAACCTGCAAATTCAAACAACTTTGGATTTGTAACCATGATCCTATATTTATTTAATTCCCCTATCTTAGGGTTACGAAGGTCAGATCGGCAGTCGCTTCAATGTTATTACCAGACTCGCTAAATCCTGGACCATGGTCTAAGCGGACCCCGTCTAAACACGGGACATAACGCTAGGAAGATGATGAGAATAGATAAATATAAAGCTTATACATTTTCTGCTATTCAAATATATGTAAGTATATGTTATGTACGTTTGAGAACACTACATACGTAGTTACCATTACTCTGGTAATCCCGACGAGGAGTTGGAGAAGTTATAAGCTACTTATATCACATTTAGCCAAAAATTTATTTTTATTGGGTTAGATGAGAAATTGTATAAACGCGGTGAAAAGTGGCTAGCTCGTCATCTATATTAATGTTGCCGCTCGATAGGCCAATAAGGTCTATCGATAGTTCTAGATAATATCGATAGTATTGCTATTTACCGATAGTATTGCAGAGATAGTATAACAGAGACATCGATACAATCGATACTATCGACACTGTCGAAGATTTGGCCGTTAAACTACCGATTGCAAAACTATCGATTTTTCGGCAACAGTCTATATGATTATAAACTCCCTCATAATGCTTACCGAAAATTATACAGACTTCTATGATAACGCACGAGTGTAATTTAATATCAATAGTTGACGCTCCCAATGTCTAAATATATGAAATAATAACTAAAATAAACAATCGGTTTATTTCTTACAAATTTGTATTTACATATAAGGATTTTCTGTAAGCAACTGGCAAAAATCCCAATCATATTGAAAACATAATATTCAAAAGTTTAACATAAAAAGTTCTATATCACATATTTATTCCTCTCAGTCTCCTTAAATTTGTTGTGAGATTAATCTTCTCTAGTAATTGAGTTTTTTGCGGATAATGGTTATCTTACGAGTACAATGGACGTCACGGCATTTCTTTCGTGAATAGAGATATTTCAACAATAGCTTTGTCTTAAGCCGATTGCATCCGAGGCGCTTTAGAATCGTATTTGTACCAACTACAGTGATATTTTACTATAGACGTGTCTTACATTTACAGAGAAAACACTATCATGAAATACCAGGGCCAATATTTTCTCTGTATTATCAATTTCTGGATCGGAGTACGCAAAATTATAATTATTTTGAACGTTACACGGGTTTTTGTATGTTATTATGTAGAATGAAAAGATTATATTTATGATATTGTGAGTTTATTTATAGTCTCAAGTATGACTAGACTTAAAACATATACGAGTATGATATTATTTGAAATATTTACTATAGAAAGGTGATTTAAGGAGTCTGCCTACCCCCCATCGGGGATTGCGGGCGTATTGATATGTACGTATGTATGTATTGTATTTAAGTAGTACAGAAAAAAAACTATAGTTAAAAATGTACGAAGGAAAAAAATATTTTTTTTATTTGCCATATTGCAAGTCGGGTAAAAAAAAATTTTAATTGCGTTATAAACTAGTTTACTTTTACAGTCACAATTTTTTACTTCTCCAAATATTCTTGAATTTGGTTTAAACTTAAATTATTATCCTTAGCTTCATTAAATTAACTAGTACCAATATTATGAAGATACTGATCAAAGTGGCTGTCAAATAGCTGGTAGGAAGACAGGTCTAACGCTTCAGGCAAGGAACACAACAAGACAAGGTTGATTGAGGCGTCAGAGATGATTGCCAAAATTTGTATTTGGCTATACCCAGCCTGATAACTATAGATACTAACTATAGATTGTCTTAATCTTTAGAAAGTATAAAATAAAGTCGCCGCTCTTTTACATACATACATGTCATCACCCGTAATCCCCGAAGGAGAGAGTCAAAGGGGCACCTAGCCCCCTTAACCACATTCAGCCAAAAAATAAAACTGAGCTGGGTTAGACAACAAATTGTGTTATAGTAGTGACAAGTGGCTAGCTTTTCACCTACACACATACCCAAAGCCCCATATACCATAAGTCGCCTTTTACGACATGCTAGGCAAGAAACACAGTTGGCACCTTATTTTTAAGTCTCAGACCAATATAAGACAACGAGCGATCTTTCAAACTATGTAAATTAAATGGAAAGGATTTTACATTACGATTTGTAGTAAATAACACAATCAATGTGTTTTTTTTTAACTGAATCTAAGAACACGATTTAAAAATTGATCAACACTGTAAGCCTGACATCGATAAACAGGGAAATGTTTTATAAAATGAACACTTTATATTTAACCAAATTTTCATCACAATCACTTTATATTTTAAAAAACCGGTGGTAATAAATTTTTTTCCGTTTAAATTGACTATTTATAAGTGCTTTTTTGAAGCCTATATAAATAAAGAGATTTTGAATTTAAATTTGAAATAAAGTAGCATTTCTTACTAAGTTTTGAGGATCCCCATCTTAAGTCGTTCCAGGTCAAAAATTCCCTAACGCGAGTGGGAACGGGTTGGTATAGCTGGAACACTTATTGTTTCTTTTGTAAATAACTCCGCTTAAGATTTCAGCAAGAAGTATTTTATCGGGAGGCGAGAATTAATTTCTTTCGCGCTAGATGTTAATGAAAAAGTAACCGCTATTGTTTTTGATACGTTTCATAGAGGTATCTACTAGTAATATTTTTATGTAAATTCGTACTTTTTGACTATTTCTTGTTTAGTTAGGTATATTTTTTGACAAAATGTCTTCCTTTAACGGTAATACTACCGTTGTATATTGTCCCATCTTAAAATTCGGATGAAGTTACTAAGCTTTCAAATCTATAAAGCTATTGTTTCCCTGTTACACAGTCTCTGCTAACAACACACTTCTAACTCTTAAGGGATCTCATAAGGGAATCCTAAGTTAAACAATATTATAAGGTTACGCAAAATAGTACGCATTCCTTCACAAAGTTACAGGATGTGCCAAACGCGCTTAAACGAGGTAAAAGAGGATAAAGGAAACTTCAAACAACTTGTTCCTCTATTGTTTATTTGGAAGACTTTGCTATTTTATTTTCATATACATATATAGAACTGGCGACCCGCCTTCTCTGCGTACTGGTAGCACAGAAAATACGCGTGAAGCTATTTCATGTAATCGCGTGTTGGTCTGGGACTTGAAAAAAATGTGCCAACTGTATTTCTTGCCTAGCATGTCGTAAAAGGCGACTAATGGTATATCGGGTTTTGAGTATGTGATTGTGTAGGCGACGAGCTAGCCACTTGTCACTACTTTTTCACAATTTTTCATCTAACCCAGCCCATTGTCCCGTGTTGGTCTGGGACTTAAAAATAATGTGCTAACTGTGTTACTTGCCTAGCATGTCGTAAAGACGACTAATGGTATATTGGGTTTTGAGTATGTGATTGTGTAGGCGACAAGCTAGCCACTTGTTACTACTTTTTCACAATTTTCCATCTAACCCAGCCCAGTTTTGTTTTTGGCTGAATGTGGTTAAAGGGGCCTGCTGTCCCTTTTTACTCTGCCTACCCCTTCGGGGATTATGGGCGTGATATTATGTATGTATTCCATGTATTCAAAAGCCACCGGTTGCACATTGTTAAAGCTTAAGGTTCCTTTGCCTATAAGTCTCTTAATCTTATATATATTATAGCAATAACAGACATAATAATAATAGATAATAGAAATCATTAGCATAGTAAGTTCTAGCTAAAAATTTAATTGTATCGCATACAAACTATAAATGCGATTAACATATGTATTCTATTTCTAGAATCTAAACGAAACCACTCATTCCATTTAGATAAAATTGGGTAGGGAAACAGTTTGTGCTAAACGGAAATGCAAAAACCATGCGGTTGAATCCACAAACAAAAAGCTAGTTAATAATAGTATATACTAATAATAAGTTCTCCAGACTGACACACCGATTCCCCACTTCCAAACTATGCTATAAACTCGTCCTATGGATACTAGGTGAATGGATAGACATACTTAAATACGTTTATAGACATCCATAACTCGAGTACAAATGTCCATGTTCATCACACGAAACATTTGCCCCTAGCGGGATTCGTACCCGCGACCCCCGGTTTTGTGGCCTGGGTTTCTGACCATTCGACCAACGGGCCAGTTCGCGAATGAAGCTGCACTTTTCTATATTACTTTCAAACTTCCATATTCTACTTATATATCAGAAGTTTGAAACTGATGTGTGAGCAACTGTTGACAGCAACTTCGCGAACAGATATAAATTGTTTTCAACTTTGTTGCGCAACAGGTGTGGCGATAGACTATTAGTGTATAGGGGATTCTATATGTTGCAGTCATCTGGTTTAATCAGCTATTTGATTAGATCACTAGCGCGTTCATTGAATGACGACGTTTAATTAAATGACTAAAGGACAACTCGTCAAATTGTTTAATATAACGTTCAACTTCTTGACTGAACGTCATATCGCAATCATCTGGAGGAATCTGCTATTTGATTGAATGACTAGCGCATTCATTGAATATCGACATTTAATTGAATTGAATTCATTTAATGAAAGCGTGTTGTTAGGATCACAGTTCTAACCTAACCTAACCTAATTGTCTGGTAGCATCTCGTTTCTGGTAGCAATTTGATTTTCAGGGAAGGCGCAATATATATGTCGCAGTCATCTGGTTCTGTTGGTCCGCTCTGTTCAAGGGGCTATGTTACAATCCGCTAACTAGTTGGACGTTGAGTGACGCTTGTTCAATCAACGTTCGGCCTAGTCATTTCATTAAATGCCGTCATTTAATGAACGCGCTAGTCATTTAATTAAATAGCTGATTCAACCAGATGACTGCGACATATACACTACGAACACCCTGTAAATATGAAGATATTAATAGTGATTAACTTGGAATCAAACCCAATACTTTTCGTTTCGGCTAAAGGTATAAACCACGTTAAGTTAGGGTTTTAGTGTTTTTTAATTAATTTACCCTCACTTTTATAATGAGGTCCATGGGTAAATCTTTTAACCTTTTAATAGTTTAAATATTAGGTTTAAAGACATTTATTTCTCATAAGAACTTACAATGATTTGTTTGTTTGTTCACTTAGAATGAAGAAAAAAAAATATATATCAAATATATATAAAAAAGATATGTAAATGTTAACATGCAATTTGACCATTTCTTTTAAATTTAAACAGTTAAAATGTTTGTGATGATTAAAAGTTTAATTTTTTTTTTTTAAAAGACCTACGAGAAAATGTTATATTAAATAAAAATATTATTGTCTCACCGATCCCTTAATGCAAGAATCCCTTAATACAATTATTTTCATATCTTCTTTAAATATAAATATACCTAATATCAGAAAAACCACTCACCAAAAAGCTTTATATTTTCTGCAGATACCTCTTAGTAATTTTAATCAAGATTGAATTACAAGCTAACGAATATATAGTTAACCCAAGTAATCCCTGGAGTGAGTTATATTTCCAAGGCGCATAATATAGGAGACTCATAGCTTCTCCCAAATATATTTCAGCCCCTCGGAGATCGCGTCCCTTGTAACATTATGTTATGTGAACCACCCCTTTTAGATTTGATAGGTGGTTAAACGGAAATCATGGGCGATTTGTTTATTCTTTATTGGTGATTACCAGAAGGGTATTGTAAATTATAAGTTTATATTAAAAAAAGTTTGTGAGGGCTTGCGTAGTTCTATTTTTATTACATTCATACATAACATCGAAATGAAATGAAATGAATCGTCAGTACATACAAATGGAAATTTACCACCGGATTCGGAAAGTAGCTTCTACCGAGAAGAACCGGCAAGAAACTTGATAGTTACTCTTTTCACATATAACGCCCATAATCCCCAAATGGGTAGGTAGAGTCAAAAGGCAGCAGGCCCCTTTAACCACATTTAGCCAAAAATAAAACTGGGCTGGGTTATATGGAAAATTGAAAAAAAATAGTAGCTAGCTCATACTAGTGGCTAGCTCGTCGCCTACAATCACATACCCCATAGAACCCCATAGACGCCTTTTAAGACATGCTAAGCAAGAAACACAGTTGGCACGTTCTTATTAAGTCCCAGACCAACATGGGACATTAATTTTTTTTAGGTCATAAAATTGGATTTTTGTGATAGAACATCTAGTTATGAATTTAATTTAATATTTTAAGGTCCAAATCTATATGCGTAATAGTTTTTCACTAAAGTGTACCACAAGGATCATAATTTATGGGAAAGTGTTGTGACTCGCTCTGCCCGCCCTAATTATATGACAGAAATATAAATTACTAGTTTTTCCGCAACTTCGCCCGCGTGCAATTTATTCTGTACTATCCTGTGGGATCTTTTATACTTTTTCCGGGATAAAAAGTATCCCATGATCCATCTTAGGATTTCATCTTCATCAAAAATTCGCCAAATTCATCGCAATCGGCTTTGTAGTTCAGATGTTTACACGTATCAAATTGATAACTTTCACATTTATAATAATAGTGAAGATTTGAAGATTTAGGTTTAAATCTCCAAGAAACTTCATCAGAACAGATAATTGAAATTTGTTAGGCTAGCCTCGTTGATTCTAGTTTAAAAAGAGCGTTTTAAGTCCAATATTCCCCCGTAAACAGGGGAAATTACCCTATTACCACATGGCATCAACGCCGACAATTTGCTAGGTGAGGCGCCGAAATTCGAGTTTGAGTGAACTCCTTTTGTGGGCAAATTGGCCGTTACTTTGATATAGCATTAACGGGAGGCTGGCAACACTGGCTTTTGAATTTCAATTGAGTTTAATTCTGGAAAGTTGAGAGACGAAAGTTGTTCAGTTCTTAATTCTGTGTAATAATCATATTCCAAATACACAGAGTCAGGGGCGGACCTGGAATCCCCTATATTCTGTTCCTCTTTGTCCATAGAGCCCTGGGCTGTAGCCCAATAACCTTCTATAGTGGATCCGGCCCTGCTCAGAGCCATGTTCTATAGATATAAAAGATACGTGGAAATCATCTTTAATAAATAATTGGTATATAAAAAAAAACTAGCGTCCGCTTGCGACTTTGTCCTCGTAAATACTAAAGCTTTCCCCTGTAAAGAGGTTATATAATAGAGATTTTTTTTTAAATCCATGGTTTTAGTTTAGAAATTAAATGGCCGCTTGGTCTAGTGGACAGTAACTCTGGCCACGAAATCAAAGGCCACGTGTTCGAATCACACTAGGCTATTATAGAAATACTTCGTGTGATGTGATGAAAACGAACATTGAAACGTACATTTGCAAACCGGATCTTAGTCTCATAAGCAGTGTCTTACCACCCAACTTATTTGGCCGGCCTACTATACGCGGAATGGAATAGTCGAACTTGACAACCGATTCGATTCCAGTTCGGGTTAATCGGGCCCAAATTCATGTTAATTTATTTATGTAAGACTAGCAGCACCCCGCGGTTACCCTCGTAGTTCTCGTTCTCGTAAGAATACGGGGATAAAATATAGCCTATGTTACTCGCTGATAAATAAGCTTTCCATTGGTGAAAGAATTATCCAAATCGGTCCAGTAGTTTCAGAGTCTATTCGCTACAAACAAACAAATAAACAATCAAATCTTTCCTCTTTATAATATTAGTATAGATTCGCTGAATACAAATTGCAACTTACGTATCACTTACACAATTTTTTAGTTTTCTCACATGTCTTCCTCACCGGCCAAGTATTGGCACAAAACCACACTTGGATTATATAAATTCAAAGGCACATACTGCAAAACAAACATTTATAAAAAAAAAAAACCTGTGGAAACATCGTCAAAAGTTTACTCGTGCCCTATTAAAATGCTGGTTAATAATTTATATCAGATTTAAACTTATGTTTATAAAAGTGATTCCGGCAAAAATGAATCCAATTAGCGGAAGATAATGTAAAAACCTTAATGAGTCGCGGCACACGCTCGTTAATTAGTAGCTTAAATGGGTAATTGACGGGTGTCACACGCCAGATGCACTCAGCGCCGTGGGCGATGAGACGATTGACAGTTTTAATGCATTTAGTTTACATTGCAATTTTTACATACATACATATCACCACGTAGGTACTTAGGTTCTACAACCACTAACTACTATACGAATAAAACTAGGAAATGAATGGAAAATTTACTTTTGAGTGTCTTCATCAGACGTCCATTTTAGGGCTCCGTGATTTAACTATAAAACGATAGTTATTATTTTTTTTTAACATTAACTAAGGCCATCGATACGGTAAAATTGTTTAATATTAAACATGCGATAGTAACAACTGTCTGTCTATGACGCTTATAGCATGTAAAGATGTTTAGATAAGATCACAGGTAAAATGTGATGATTAGTTTATCACATTTTAGAAAAAACTAGAATAAAATATATAACTCAAGGGAGGTTACAAATGAAACTGGCTAAATTCAACGTGGGCGAAGCTACGAGCATACTCAAACTCAAAATATCTTTATTTAAAATTCCCTAAAATATGGTCGAGTAAACCGATAGCTAGCACATACGTCATGCTTAGGAACAGGTGCCGTTTTTGGGGACTGGTCTGCTCTGGTCGAATCAAGTTTTTGTTTTGTAATTTATATAATTTTGATACTCTACAACAGGCCCACACTAAAACATGGTTCAAAGTTAATTATGATTCATACACCTTTGTATAAATTGTTTTGAAAAGAGTAACTATCGAGTTTCTTGCTGGATTCTTCTCGTTAGATACAACATTCCGAACCGGTAGTCGAATCATATAGCTTTAACTGTATTTGACGATTTATAAGTATTTTCTTGAAACCTATATACATAAAGAATATTTTGACTTTGACTTGGACTTGACTTACGTAGGCCTCAAAAAAGCGCTTATAAATCGTTAATTAATAGGTATTAAATGGAACCGTCGATGGAAATCTGTCGGAACATAAGGTAGGTCATTACAAAAGTCTATTCGACCATCACTTTTGTCAACTCTGACAGATGTTTTTTACCGTTTTTCTAAGTAAAGTTGCGAACTTTTATTAGGTTCGTTTTTTTTTGTTAAAAATTATTTTATTCTAAGTTAAGTGGTGACGCTAGAAACCCTTCTAAAGTATTTACGTAGGATGCAATTTTGAGGCGATTTTTAACCTGAAAGGTTTACTCTTAAGACCGTTGATCAAGAGTACGTAAAAAGAGTGATTTAGTTTCTTCAAAGGTTTTCAGGGAAGGAGCCTCTTAATTAACTAAACCAATTAACTTACAACGTCTTCAATATGCCGGTATTTCTTAAAAGCTTATGTAGAGTGCGGTCTCGAGTATACTGCGTAAAATATATACTCTTATTAATATATATATTAATTGCCTATCTAAGATAAGTATTGACATGTACATACGTAAATTTATATTTGAATTTGTTTACAATTTGGGCAATAAAAGGTAATGTTGAATGAGATACACCTACATTTGATAGTTACTACTTGCTACCTTTTGACGTTTAAAAATATAATTATATTCCTCAAGAAAGTGAGATACCTAGATTATTTTTGTTATGGTTTATTCTTCAAAATATAATGAGATGACGTAAAAGCAACGATACTACAACAAAAAAACATTGCTAATATACTATGATACTTTTGGCTTGTCACTAAGAGAAGAGGAGTTACAACTCTGAATAAATATCTGCCGTCACAATGAGGGTTTTCAAAAATACAAAAACCGCCAGATTGCATGAGTGAGTCTCGTGGTCTTACCGCTGTCACTATTGGCTCCTTGTTGACAGCATGTCAGTTTAGTCTGACAACTAACCAATGAGGAGGGTGACAAGACCACAAGTCACAGTTACGCCAGCTTTTGGATGTTTATATTCAAAAAACACTCATTTATATGCCGTCTCAAACCTCTTTCCCAATTACTTATATCCAAAGTTCTGAAGTCTCTAAGTAAAGATCATCACCGTTCTACCCTTCAATCCTCCACTCGTCAAATGCAAAGAAACCAAATTAACAATTGTTTGGAAAGAATCGATTCCGATTAAAACAAATCGGAGATTTCAAATTATTACAAGCATTCCACCGTGAAATGTGGATTGAGAACGAATCGTAGAATTCAGATATTTTAAAGCAAATATTTGATCGTGCGATACTTATTTATTTGGGATGTAGGGGCATGGGTGCATTGCCTTTATCTCAATTAAGTTTTGAGATTTTGAATACTAGTTATGTAGATACTAAGCTATAAGGATACAATTTTGTATAGGTACACCTTCTCATCTCAACTATCGGTCCTTCGTCTAAATAAATAAATAAATAGCCGACGACATCACATACATTGATCTGATTCCGAGGTAAGTAGCTTTAGCACTTGTGTTACGGATATCAGAATCAACAGTGGTATTACAAATATATACTTAAATATTGGCTATTAACACCCAGACACAGAACAAACACAAGTATTCGTCATACGAATGTTTGTCCTGGGTGGGGATCAAACCCACAACTCTTGGCGCATGGGGCAGGGTCACTACCGAATGCGCCATCGAGCCAGTCGTCTAAAATGTCTTACATTTCAGTTGAGTCCAAGTTTTAATAATCTAATATTTTTTATATTCACGAAAATGTTTGCTATTTATGTAAGACAATTTAACTATTTTCTATAGATTAAGCAGAAATAAAAGATTATATAAATTAATTTCATCTATACTTATAAATTTGACCTAGATTATCACGTCTAATCCTGAAAAAGAAAATCAAAAAAAGTGCTAAAAACTATCGATGAAAATCCGTCTAAATGAATTCCGAAAAAAATTCTTTATGTCTGTTTGTTGCTAAACCATGCTCCGACGAATTTGGGTAAGTATAAAGCGCCTAAACTCGTTTGTACTCGTGAAAACGTTGCTTTTACTATGTTTCTTTTCATTCGACAGACAAAGATATGTTGCAATTCTACGATCCGGTTATCGTTTTAACTTTTTCATAAAACGAATTGCTGTTTGATAAAAATTTATTCCATTTCTATATTTTTCCGTGTGAAGCTAGCAACTTGCCACTACTTTTCACAATTGTCCATCTTAAGCAACTCACTTTTAATTTGGTTAAATGGAGTTGAACACAGGCTTCCCACGGGTGGAGATTTATTTTCTAATCCAACCTAAGTTTTTCAAAATGTTCCTATAGCCTATGTTAATCAGAGATATTGTAGCATTCTACTGGTGAAAGAATTTTTGCAATCGGTCCAGTAGTTATTAAGTTTATTCGATACATACGTATATACATACAAATCTTTTCACTTTATAATAATAGTGTAAATGTACAGGGATAGACAGAGGCTTGTATATGTATATTTGTATAATAAGTATATGTGTGTCTATTTTTTTTTAAGTGACAAATATTTGTAATTGCTATTATACATATTAATTTTTTTTAGATTTGTATAGCTTAGTAGCTTAAGAATATGATAATTGTTAATGATACTTATTGTAAATTTGGCGATGAAAAGAGTAACTATCGAGTTTCTTGCCGGTTCTTCTCGGTAGAAGCTACTTTCCGAATTCGGTGGTAAATTTTTATTTTCATTTGTATCTATGTACTGACGATTTATAAGTGCTTATTTGAGCCTACGTAAATAAAGATAATTTCATTTCATTTCATTTCATTTTAAAAAGTGTTGCAATAAGTAACACCTACTATGTACACTTAGTGAGCAAATAAATGTTTGATTCGATTTGATTTGAAGTATCCTTCTTCTTCAGGTAGGTATATTCATGAGAATACAAAGATATTGCGTTCGAATTCTGTTGTCAAATTACCTCTCAAGATTAAACCGACCTACTCAGTTGAAATGAAAACCAAACACACATGAAAATAATATGTATAACATTAAATACTTCTCTGACGCGTAAGAACATTTCACTCAATTTTTAAAATGGCGAGTAAATGTCAATAAGTACTGGTTTCTAATTGTTTGCCCTGGTACAATCAGACGCGTCCCGGAGGAAATACACCGGGATTGGTTCCACCTCGATATTGTATTAATATCATACCTCGGTTTGTTCGAAGAATAAGGTTTGAACTAGATTTCGAGCAATTGAAAGTTTTGATTTCAATGGCTTGCAGCTCTCGCTGAAATTGACTTGAGATAAAAACGTGTTCGGTTACACTTTTAAATTTAGAAATAAAAATAAATGGACTGTCTGATAAATGGAATAAAGTAATAAAATGTTAAAAATAATGAATTTCTTTAAACCTAAACAAAATGAATGTGTATTGGTTTGTATCTCGTCTCCTTAGTAATTATTACTATTGGGAGAAATATTTCATAGTAATAATATTTCCTCCTATATTTCTAGGCAAAAATTATTATCACATATTATTTGTAAGCTCTCTTGTTATGTAATTGTCTAATCACGTATTCTTCGAATCAACTAGGTATTTTTCGAAATAAAGCTATGTAAATAATAAATAAATAAATAAGCTATGTGTTTACTTTGACTTAATGTAGGGTACCTATGAAATAAAATCAAATGAAATAAAATGAAATTATCTTTATTAACATACGCTTCAAAAAAGAATCGACGAAATCGTCAGAATACAAAACCATAGTAAATATAAACGTATGGAGTAATATTTATAAATATGGAACTATGGTTCTTTAATCAACAATTTATGTTTAAAGAAAATAATATAAAGCAATATACCTACTTACATGAAAATAGACATGGAGATGAAAGAAAAATCAACTCATGATTTATTGGGCTCAAGACATTTTCGATATCGAAGAATACTTAGACGTAGTTATTACATAATAGAATTTCACTTCATTACGACTTTGAACTTACTTTTATAAAGTTTTGCGACTCTTTGTTGTCTTTTGACGCTGGGCAAAATGGCGTTACATGAACTGTTTACATACGGCATCTAAACTTACTATCACTATGTCTCAATTCCTCTTTGAGGAAGGCATTATGATATTATCAAGACGTCCGCAATCCCAGAACTACCAGGCACAATCCAAGAAGCGGTACCTACCCTCATAACTAGCTAACTTATAGTAACATTCGACTTATGATAACTAATAATAACTTTTTTCATTTCATTTTCGACTGAACCCAACTGTGTTCTAACTTCAACTCTTTAACTTTTAAGTAAGGGAGTTCTCATGCTACGATAAGTTAGTTAGACAACACAGTTGGTCAATTCTAAGTCTCAGAGCAAAATGGGAACATTCACCAAGATGGTATATAAACAATCGAGACTATTTTATAGGCATTCGCTTTTACGATGCTGTTAAATTAAAGCACTGAATAGTCATTGCATGCGCCATTCAAAGCAAACTTTGGCCGCGTCCCCGAATCTGATTAGAAGTCCGTTCGCGCCAAAAAGTGACAACTGACGGCCATGATGGATTGTCTTTGGCCAGTTTATGCGTCTCCACGCGCCACGGTTAATTACAAACACTAATTACTTCCTGCGACAGATGGTCTTCTCTGTGGTTTAAGAAACCATTTTAAACTTGATCTACGAGAAAATTGGAAAGGGCCACTTTAAATTTAAGGCTGTTAACATGAATTTCATTATGACAAGAGCAGCATTAGAATCAAGGGCTTATTCGTTTTAAGAAAATGTAATGGTTTTAGACTGGCATCAGAATACTATTAATGAAGAGCGTTTTTTGTTCAATAGTAAAGGAACGCGTCCCAAAAGGAAAAGATTTATTAAATCTTAGTACGTAAATGTGCCACCAGATGGACGATGAGGCAAAACGTGGTGTGGACAATTAAATCAAATAAAATAGCTGTGGATACCCCACAGCTATTAGTAACTGTAATTTTATTAGTCTGGTTCACCTATGGACCATGATGGTATGCTGGCTGACACTCCAGGATCCTGGTCTCTGATTAGGAACCACATATAACTGTAAAAAGGTGATGACTAGAATGCCATCAATTTAAAACCAAAACTAAGCCAAAGTGTTGTAAGTGTCCCGTGTTGGTCTGGGACTAAGAATTTGCCAACTGTGTTTCTTGCCTAGCATGTCGTAAAAAGCGACTAATGGTATATGGGGTTTTGGGTATGTGATTGTGTAAGCGACGAGCTAGCCACTTGTCACTACCTTTTCACAATTTTCCATCTAACCCAGCCCAGTTTTATTTTCGGCTGAATGTGGTTAAAGGGGACTGCTGTCCCTTCGACTCTGTCTACCCCTTCGGGGATTACGGGTGTGATGTTATGTTTGTTGTTATGTTAAGTAAGCCAAAAAACTAAGTTGCAATATAATTTGCTCTGACTACTTCACTTGCTGACTTTAAAGTTGTGTTTGGTTCTCATTAAGTTCATTTGCACCAATTTTACAACACGTATCTTCCAAGAGCAAGAATACCATGGCATTTTTAAAATAAAACATGGCTTAAGTAGCATCTGGAACACTGTTTCTCTCAACGCAACGCTATATGCTACATTTTTATTGCTAGCCACAAAAGTTTTACCTTTGTGGCCGGGTAACGAGAAGATATGGCGCGCATCTTATGAGTACATACGAGAGAAAATAAAGATGCCTTGATGCTGTTTAATTCTGTACGTTATTAAGGCACGGTGCGTCAATGTGACGAAAAATGGAATGGTTTGTTTGGCAAAGCATTGAAAGTATAATATACCTACCAGTAAATATACAAGTACTTATATTATTTATTTATTTATAAAAAACAGGCCTACCAACGAATTAATACTCTTACATGCTATTTAACTAAAATACATTTAAGATTAATGATTAATATAAAAACTAATTACAGGTAGACACCACATGATAATATTAAACAGAGTAATTTCATAGAATGAAAAAGGATTGAAAAACGATTAAACTAATTATAAGTAAATATAATGAAATACAGATTAATTATATTAGGTTTCTATTACACATGTACAATTAGGGCACGTACTCATACTACGCGACCGATTTTTTAAGATTTTACACCTGTGAAGGACAGTGGGAACTCGGTGACCACTCGTAGTGTATGCCAAGACCACCCCCCAAGTTATTTTTAATTATTTTGCAGGCAGACATTGTAACAAATAAAAATAATTTCGTCTAGATATTGTTCGAAAAAGCTTAAGATTTCTCTCGGCGAAATCGATTGTCGAATTGATTGTCTGATGTCCTTGGCTAGGGACACTGGACATAAGGGTTATAAAGAATAAATTAAGAACTTTTATCAATTTGGCAGGCCCGTTGGTCGAGTGGTCAGAGATTGCCATGAAACCAAGGTTTGCGGGTTCGAATCCCGCTAAGGGCAAATATTTCGTGTGATGAACATTTGTACTCGAATCATAGATGTTTATAAACGTATTTAAGTACATCTATCCGTTCACCTAGTATCCATAGCACAAACTAATAATGCTTAGTTTGGAACTTGAGAATTGGTGTGTCAGTCTGGTGCATTTATTTATTATATGCAAATCCAATGCCTAGGTCTCGTAAAATGTACCAACAATGTTCGTCGCCTAGCAAGTCGTAAAAGGCGACTGATGGTGTTAAAGTATTTGGGTTTGTGTTAATGATGCGACAAGCTAGCCACATGTCCTTACTCTTGAGGAAATACAACATGTACTTTTAAACTATGATTATTAAAGAGTTTAAATAAGAGTCGCTTTAACATAATAGATCCGCTAGACCTTCAATCAAGGTCGAAGCGGACCACATCTAGAAAAAATATTTAATGATTGATCTAAAGAGTTACAAAAGCATTCAATATCCCGAAAAATACACTGCTATACTCTGTCGACCGTCAAACTAGCACGGATTAATGACGTGTGATGTAGTTTCGGACGCGAGCCGAGGTAATCCTCTCAGCTCATGCGGTCGCGAAACTTAATTTCGGGATGGCGGTCAAATGTGCGCGGAGCGGTGACAACTCGGCCACTGTGCAACTTCGTTATGAGACACAGTGTAGAGAGAAAAACAGTAGGAAGTTAGGACCCTCTATGGCCGTCACCAATGTTTTTTCCGCGAGTAAATAAGTGTTACCAGACGTGACAATCTGAACTTATCTACAAATAAAAGGAAATGAAATTATATGTGCACATGCAGTACTAATAATAAAAATTCAATGAGTTATAACAATATACAAATTATCTTTATTTATATGAATAGGCTTCAAGAAAGCACTTAAAAATAGTCAATATACAGCAACAAAACAGAACAAATAATACTACAACTGGTTCGGAAGATAGGTTCTATTGAGAGAAAAAACCGGCAAAAAACTAGATAGTTACTCTTTTAAATTCCAATTATACAATTTTGGAAACTTAATTAATGTACACAATTCTTCAATCTTGAAATAGCCCTTACTCATTTAAACTGATTTAATGCATAATTTGAACTTATATAAGGGTAATGTTAAAATATTTTGTGGTAGTTAATACACTTATATAATACACTTTCAAGGTCTCAAATGTCATATTGTGGTGTATTAAACAGAACTAACTGTACTAAAGAAGGCCAACTACTAGCATTCTGGACGCTTCGTAAGACACCGGTATATACTCATAATACAAGA
Organism: Glyphodes perspectalis; assembly: GCA_951394215.1. Lineage (NCBI taxonomy): Eukaryota > Metazoa > Arthropoda > Insecta > Lepidoptera > Crambidae > Glyphodes > Glyphodes perspectalis. Next base: position 11,797,038 of record OX596219.1, read on the forward strand.
TTTTTTTTTGGTTTGTTATTTATTTTAGTCCCAATGAAGGTTGACTCGTAGGTATGCCTACCTATGCTTATTTTGCGATACACCATATACGTATAATATTTAATAGTACAAGTGTACTTTATGTACTTGCACTTGCAGCATTAAAGGTAAAATTTTAACTGTCCCATGTTGCTCTGGGCCTTAAAAGAATGTGCTAACTGTGTTCCTTGCCTAGCATGTCGTAAAAGGGGAGTAATATATCGAATTTTGGGTGTGTGATTGTAGGCGACAAGCTAGCCACTTGTCGTTACTTTTCACAGTGTACCATCTAGCCCAGCCTAGTTTTATTTTTTGGCTGAATGTGGTGAAGGGGCCTAGCTGTCCCTTTGACTCTGCCTTCCCCTTCGGGGATTACGCGCGTGATGATACGTAGTACCTATATGTAATTAAAACTAACCCATATGACACAGTTACTTTACTGATACTATTTTTATTGTGATCACAGCTTGTCTATGCAACGGCGGTTAAATGCGATGTGATTTGCAGCGTACTAATGCGAGTGGGAGTAAAGGACTTCGAATTATTTGACTGATTTACGTACATGCTGGCATTAAGCCTATTTAAACTATTAACGGCATTGCGATTTGGGCGAATTTGGAGATCGATCGTTCATACCAGCTTATTAATCAAGTCTGTTAAATCACACGTGGTCGTTATTTAATTTGACGAAACAAACTGTACTGGTATTTAGATATGGGTGAATCTGTTTTTATTATTTTTTAGTACGAAGCTTTTTAATTATATATATATTTTTAAAACACTAGTGGCCTGTTTTCCCGCAGTTTCCATTTTAGTCAAGTTCGAATTCTATAATTTTATTGCAAGTCATCTAATGCTATCGTGTATTTTCTCTAATCTCAATGAGTCTAAGTATTAATACACGTTCATAAATAAATTTCAAGAGCGCAACATTTTCCTGTTGTCCCAACTTCCAAGTTCCTTGCTTCACCCGATAGGGCATCTCCTGGCACGGGTCAGTCGCTTCGCCTCATGCGCGGCAAGATAAACAATAGACAGCTTTTGCCCAGCGCCAGGGTAAACCCTAATCCGTCCCCTGGCTACCAATATCTCCAGGCGAAACGCAAACAGTCACCTGTCACGGTAATTGGTACAAATCGGGGACGCGCCGAACTCCCTTATTGCCACCTGGCATTGATTCTGCGTGATCGTTCGATTAATCTTATTACAGAAGCAGATTACATTATCCGACTGGGACACATAAATATTGAAAGTTAATAATAGCAATAAGACATTCCCCAGGTAAATAAATAAATTAATTCTGCAGACTTATTCATCTATGCTGGTGCTATAGATACTAGGTAACGGATAGACATACTTAAATACGTTTGTAAACATCTATGACTCGAGTACAAATGTCCATGTTCATCAGACGAAACATTTGACCCTAGCATGATTTGAACCTACGTTTTAGTAGTAGTCTAAGATCCGAGCCTAAGTCGACCTTCACCGAGCTGATAATAGACTATTTTTAAAATAGTCAGTCTAGATTTTTTTCATCCAACCCATTTTTTATATATTTTCTAATATACAAAATTTATTATTAAATATGTTCATTTTATTATCAGCTCGGTGAAGGTCGGCTTAGGTTTGGATCTTCTATAGCTTAAATATCTGTGTCTCCATAAAAGCTTATTAAAGCCGTCTCGATTTAGACACAATGTTTAACTAGACAATGATTCATTTAGTTTGTTATTTAAACATGTCTACATTTTCGGTATGGAGTTAATATTAAAATATTTTTGTGTTGTATAGTTCATTTATCGAGAAAGGCTGTAGGTAGGCTCTATAACATTAGCCATAAACGCGGGGGAATCAGCGGGCAGAGCTAGTAGGTACATAAATTGATCTGGATGACCAGCTGTTGTGTGGCCTATCTTTGCCATACCATAAAAAGTGCAGTTCAATAACGCTATATGTGTTTCCCCTGCCTATAGGGTCTTATAAACGACCCGTAAAAATATATTTTGAGGCCTGCGATGACAAGTGAGAGGTAAGTTAGGCTTATTTCCGTTACCATAACGTTTGGGATTTTTCGGACAGTTTTTAGCAAAATAGGGTAATGAAGTAGAAGCAATAATTATAAAAAAAAAACTGAAGCCATAAGAATAGAGACAGTTATCACAATAGGTTTCTGAATTTGGAAACTAATTATTATTCTGAAGCGCGCGATTTTTCAAGACATTTTACTAAACGAAAGATTTTAATTCAAACAGATTTTCAATTGAATACTAACGGGATTTTCATGTGAAATGTCAAATAATTTAGAGATCGATTCTGAGCCTGTTCGTTCAAGCAATTAACGAAACTATCCTGAAGGGTAGATTCTCGATATCATAGAAGGGTTTCGTTGGTAACATGCAGATTCCAGCGATACATTGGAATTATTGGAGCCCATCAATGTAGAACGAAGTGTTATCTCTAGAAATACAATAAGCAAGTTTGTTTGTCCATTCCCACGTCAGAACAGAGCGAAAAATCAACATAGTTTTTGCACAAAGGTGTTGACAAAAGCTGTGAGAAACTAGGCGGTTATTTATTCCGCAAAAATACAACATTCTCAAGGAAAATAAGATCGAGATCAATGTGTGTTAGGACGTACGTTATTAAAACTAACTAACTAAACTTCACGCCACTTCCCTAGCGGGGTAGGAAGAGAGAACCAAGCGCCATATGGCACGATCCTTACGTACGTTTGTAACGCATTAAAGAGTCTCACTATCCTTATCATATTATAAATTCCGAAGTTACTCTGTTTGTTTGTCTGCCTGTCTGTTACGTCTTCAAACTTAAACTAGTTGGCCGATAACGATACAATTTGGCAATCCTAAGGTTGAACCCAGGAAAAAGATATATTGTTTAGGTACTATATCTACATTTAAATATATTTAATCTCAGAATCTCATAGGACATACAAAAAAGTTTCTGCAACAGCGACAGAATCTCAGGTAAAAGCTAGTACATGAACAATTCACGCGCTAACAATTTAAAGTTGAATAACGCGTTGATTCGATGGAGAATGCAAATAAATCTGTGTCCGAACAAGCCTGACCTAATTAGTTTAAGGCGTCACAAGCAGTTTAATAAAGTACAGTTGTGCCCAAACGCCGACGTCTTACGTTCTGTTGAGTACATCTGTCGTTTGAAAACGAAATGCCGAAGCTATTTGCGAGGAAAGAGTCGCGTTTTCTAAATTAAATAAAATTAATGAAATTTTAAATATCCTAAAACATCACACACATTGTTCTGACTCCGAGGTAAGTAGCTTAAGAACTTGTGTTACGGATATCAGAAACAACAATGGTATTACAAATATATACTTAAATATTGGATATTAACACCCAGACACAGAACAAACACAAGTATTCATCACACGAATATTTGTCCTGGGTAGAACCCACGATCGAACCCACAACTCTTGGCGTATAGGGCAGGGTCACTACCGAATGCGCCATCGAGCCAGTCAATTTATTCTTACAAGATTCGCTGAGGCCAGGATTGTGGTGTATGCAGAGACAGAATGAGATCGGGACACAGCGTTAGGAAGATGATTACTTGCATTACAGGTAGCTAGTATACACTAATTCAATCCGAAGCTTTTTCATCATTCGCAATTATTATTTCTTGCTTTTTTTTCTGTTTTCCTAAGATATGTCTATATTCTACTACAGAAATAAACCATACCAATTTCATCAAAAATATCGATTTAGTATGGTTTGGTAGTTGAGCCGTTAATTCACAACAAACAGACATTCGAACTCTCAAGTTTAAGCCTGTTGCCTTTAAATTGTAACCTTGGATTTCAATGAGGAATTACTAAATAAAATATTCGCCATGTCGGCTGGTTCGCTTGCAAAATAAATTGACAGCCATTTTACTTTTCAGGGATCACATTAAAAAGAGTTTTCTATTCCAATTGTAACTACTATTCCTGTTGACTCAATTGTCATCATGCAGATCTTTAATACTCGGTACTCGATACTTTCATCAGCCAAACCTTTTAAGTGACCACACAAAATGTAACTGTGCAATACATGGAAAGTTTACTGAAGGTTCCAAAGAGAGAGAAGTAGGAAATTTCCACTCGCACCAGCAATGTAATGAAACACCCAAATAAATCTGTAAGCTAGACAGCTTGCTTGAGGATATTGTCCGAATACGTTTTCATTTGTATCGTTATTTCGCGTTTGATTGCTATTGGGCAAACAGATTGATTCTGTTGGCCAGGTAACTGATTTACAGTCCTTGGCGGGAATTGTGTTGACGAAATCCGATCTGCAATGGAATTGGGTTATTAAGATTTTTATTTACTACAATGCTAGTGTAATAAAATAAGCAGTGTTTTGGCGAAAACATTATTTGTTACAATCTCAGGCCTTTTATATTTAACTTTTTATTTTTTTATAATAAGTTACGAAGTACGTTTAAGCATAACTAACTAACTATATTCCTTTGAAAAAATATGATATAAATATTGTAGTAATTGTAAATTCTAGTCACAAGTCTAAAGAAAGGTTACACCCCTTCTTCACCACTAGTGGTTGGCCAAAATATGATAAATATGGGTATTTTATACTTGAGTTATGTATGTTCTTCATTATTTAATCTTAAAACAGGAATACCTAAAAGTGATGTTATAAATTATTTTTTTAAGATTGCGATGGTACTTACAATGCATTTTCGTTATTAATGTTTCTATTTTGATTAAAATATTATTTGCTATAAAAATTGTATAGTACTTTAGAACTATTCTTATAATTTCAAAATTCATATGTATTTTATTTATTTTAATACATATTTGCTTTAAAACGTGATTTTATGTGTTTGTCTAGTCCATTAATTTCCGTTTCAGCTCTGTTTGTAAACATGAACATCTCAGTCAACACTTGGTGCAGAAAACAGGTCGCATGTGATTTTAAACCTTTCAATTGATTCATGAATTCGATTGAGTTCGCGCCAAAACACGACGCCATGTTGTTTTCATAACAGACTATAAATGATCGTGACCCATTTCTTCCACAATATTATTTATTTTCCACTTATGTTTTTGGGCCAGCGACAATACACTAGTGTTGGTTTTCTAAAAATCTTGGCATTCAAGTTTTATCGAGACATTCCATAAATAATGATTTGTCCCTCAATTGTAGAGGTATGTCCCATTTTTAATTTTTCTTTTGTTTTTTTTTTGTTTACCTACAGGGACATAACGCTAGGAAGATGATGATTTATTTATTACTTGAGTTTTAATAAAACCGTAACTTAACTGTACCGTAACCACAATTTAACTGGACACTGGTTTCCCAAGATACTTGGATACATAGCGATATTTTTTTTATTTTCTTGAACGTTTTATTTTTTGTTGTATATTTTCTTTGTGCTGGCAATAAAAAAATTTAAAATAAAAAAAAAATTACAGACTTTAAAAAAGGAGGAGGAGAGTTTTCAACTGATTTTTTCTTTTTTTTGTATGTAACATACATACGATATTTTTTGTATGTATGTTATTATTTTATAGAAACAACATATGAACTATATTTTAGAACTGATTAAGAATTAGAGTATTGGTGGGTATTTCTTTCCATGTTAATCTGGGACTTAAACAGAATGAACACTAACTGTTTCTGTCCCTTTCCCAAGTCGTATAAGACATTGTGATTTGTGTATTGGGATCGTGAATATTGTGATTGTAGACGCGAGTCGCTTGTGATAACTACTTTTTCACAACTTTCCATCAAACCCAACTTAATTTTATTTTTGCCTAAACATTGACCATTTTAGTACCTACCAACACTAAATAACCTACCTGTGCGTATTAAAAAAATCACACGGCAAAAATAAACCAAAACAGTTTATTAACCATGAAACACAAAAATAGCTTCCTATTTTCTTCAAGAAATTAGAGGAGGCTTGCGAAAACTTCTCCAAAGAAAGTTGGTGCGTAATTCCATGACCTTATTTTAGTCGTTCCGTTTTCCTTGACACGGAATGACTTCTTCTTGGCATAGAGAGACTTCTCAAAACGTTTTCGTAGGGGAATGATACACTACAAGTCGAAGCAATGCAACTACAATGTGAAAAAAAATGGCGAAAAGTTATTAAATTATAGACAAAAAAAATGTGCACTTACATTTTAAATTAGAAAATACAATTTAAAAATATTAAACTTAGTATTTTACTTGCATTATGGCGTTTTATGATTTTTCGAGTATTTAAATTACCTTTGCCATCAAACCATTTACCACAGCCGAATAGCGACGTTTGTTTTCGGAACCTCCCTGACCAAATAACTTCACCAATGGCCTGTTAACAGTACCATTAACAGCAACTCAAATTAACAACTAATGCTTAGGACACACGATAGACTAATAAGTCAGAGTAATGGTGTAAGGGCTTGCAGCTGCAACTAACTTTACCCCGTAATTGCTGCCCTGCGGTCATAATTGACTGGCACGCGACACCCTGATTGCCGCCGGACTTCTCGGCTTTACAGATAAAATAAAGCTTGTGTACCTCCATTTAAAATAGGATGGGGTTTGTATTTAGGTAGTATACGAAGGTATAGGTTTGTCCGATGTTGTTCTGGGACTTAAAAAATAATGTGCTAACTGAGTTTCTTGCCTAGCATGTCGTAAAACGGCTAAATGGTTTATGGGGTTGTGGGTATGTGATTGTGTAGGCGACGAGCTAGCCACTTGTCACTACTTTTTCACAATTTTTAATTTAATCCAGCCCAGTTTTGTTTTTGGCTGAATGTGGTCAAAGGGGCCTGCTACCCCATTGACTCTGGAGTTATGGGCGTGATGTTATGTTTGTTTGTTTGTTTAAATTTGATATAATAAACAGCATCTAAGCACTTTAAAATACTGCAGTAAAAATCCGTCTCCATTATTCTAACTTGAAAGGGATGTAACGAACATTTTAGGTTAAATAAAATCTTTTAAAGCGATTGAGTTTTTGTGGTTTACCATGCCAATATCCAATAGTAGGATGTTAAGAAATATTTCTGTGTGAGATATCTAGACCGTTTATCATGCTTCCCCTTACACACGAATTTGACGCGCATGATGCAAGTTGCCGAAGAAGTCAAAGTTACGGACAAAAACCCTTACGATAAATGATATTAGATAAAATAAAACATTTATTTGCACAATTATAAGGTTTAAAACATTTGGGGGACCACAAAAACCATGAGAACAAAAAGAAAAAAGTAAGCAATTTCCATCGAGATATATGTACAACGTAGTACAAATATCTCGATGGCAATTTCATGCATACTTACAGCGGATTCTTTCACAAAAATCTATACTTTACTAATATTTTAAATTTGTTTCATTGCTTGAACGGGCTAATCTCAGGAAATACTTGTCCGATTAGAAAAATGATTTCAGTGTTAGATAGCCCATTTATCGAGAAAGGCTATAGGCTATATAATATTAACCATAAACGCGAGTGAAACCGCGGACACAGCCAGTTAATAATACAGCGAACGTTTACCATTACTGAAATTCATTACATTCTCTGTTTGCAAAACCGCTCGGTAGTTTGTTTGTCCAGTATCTACTCTCATCTAACTTGCCGGCGAGGTTTTGAAATAATTAATATGCACTTGTAATGAATATCTAGTATTCATGAACGAACTTAGTAGATTTGAGTTTGTATATTACATATACTTTAAGCAGAGGAGTTTTTGCTGAAGAAACTTATTTTTGTTGCTCGTATTTTGCGAGTTGATTAAGAAAGTTAAAAAATATGTGTATTGGGATGGCACAGCCCCCAGACCTATGGCAAATACAGTAGCACATCATATCGTGAGCCTACGTAGTTTTTGGTCAGGAAAAGGGCAATCATTTTTTTATTCCTAAGAGGAGGTAGGGGTAGTGTAGGCAAAGTTAAAGCCCATAATTTTTGGTGTGATTTTTAAGGTTCTAAATTCCATTCCAGATTTGCTAACAGACTTTAGGGAACTCTTGAGTTTAAGGGTTTGGGCTAGCTACGCTACCCAGGGGCAAGGCGGGGCAGGGTATTTGCCCGGTAGGTATGCTACTGGGCAAATACCTGGTTTAGCAACTACCATTTATTCCTGTTCAGGTCCGTTACGTTCGACGTAAAATCTGAAACTTTGCACCAATGAGACTTTGTTACTTTTCATCTATCCATCACTTAGTACTTTTTACGAAAAGCTCTATCAACAGACATAATTATCACAACTGCATTGACCTGAATTGTGTAATTCATTACTTTGTCAAAACGAGTAAATACATCACCACTTTCCTTTACAATTTTTACAAACAAGTCGTATTTCGCAAGAGATAAGATAGATTTTCGCTAATAGACTAGTTGGCGAAATGCAGATGGTTGCATTTTTAGTCGCATAAGAATAGTGCATGTTGTCGGCGACTGACGTGCGATGTTGCACGTACGCATCCACTAGGGATGCGTTTCGAAAAAGGTGAAAGTCGCTATCGATAAAGGGAAAGAAATATGTCTGATGGAATTTTGGTGCGACTTTATGACGCAGTGTGAGACGGGAAAAAAAAATTAGGGATGATAAATGGATGTAGGTGTATAAATCAATATAACGCTGATAAACATCTACTCTTACTATGATTCTTAATATTACTATAATTAATCATTATTTAAAGATGGCACACTATTTTAAAAATAATGTGCCATCTTGAGATTCAAAATTATTTAAATTAATAAATTTATTTTCTTTTATTTATTTATCCATCAATTTAATAATTATATAATTTTAAGTTTTACCACGAAAAATGTTATAGAACAACAGTAAACCCATAATAATATATTTACCTCAAAATAGCTGCTATTCATAATTGGTGATATGCACACACAACTGCTTAATTGACATATCGACATTGCCGCAACCCTATTGCCGACGTCATCTGGCAGATTAATTGGCGGCGGGTCCTGCCAGCCTCCGGTTATCAGTGCGTGCACGCATCTCGAGCGATGAACCATCGATAACTCTATATATAGCGCCGGTACACAACACTATTTATAATTGCGATTCGTTTATTTTCGGACTGTAAGGTGATGTGACATTGTATTGGGAAGTGAAAAAAAATGGGAATTAATTGTTCTTAATGAAGATTTTTATGTAAGTACCTTAACTAGGGCTTTTGTTAAAATATAAAGGTCGCTCTATTGTGTTCCTAAACGTATTTTATCGAACTTAAACTTTTGAACGTAGCTATAAATTGTGTTACAAAAAATAAAATAAGCTTTTAAGGCATCCAATATATTTTTCCATATTATCGTTTAGATATACGAAAGACATTTTAAAATTAAATATAAATAGATTTCCTCATAAAATAAATTATAAAAGATTTCCGTACTAATTATACTTTTACGCACAGAAGTGGATACAGTTTGCTCATTTTATCTTTTTATCTAGAATTAAACGTACTACTTTTGTAACGTTTATCATACATGATATCCCTACCCCTCTCTTTAGATAACTTATTTTCCTCTACCTGAAGGTTGTCTGGAAGAGATTGCTTCTAGCGGTACCCCCCCCCCCCCTAAATTGTATTGTATTTCTTTGGATCCTTTCCTTATTGCTGTATCTGTATTTCGTGCAATAAATAATATATCTATCTAGATAGATAGATATATTATTTATTGCACGAAATACATTAATGTTATAATAACCTAGATAGGTTATTATAACATTTTATGTCACGATCTCTTAAATCAACTCTATATCTATTTTCTACATACCATTAAAAGCTGCGAGGATTTTGGAAACTAACGTGTCAAAGGAATTTAGGGCTTAAAGTAGGACGTCTAATTTGATATTTCTAGGTACTTTATATAAATGTGAAACGCGACAGTTTAATTTATACCCAGAATTACTATTAATGCCGTTGAGATCGTGATATCTGTTCGTCAGATTTGAATTTAGTGAATATATATGTATGTACTAACCTTTCTTAGATTAGAAGTTAACACTTCTTAATATATATCTTTGTAAATTATTAGAATACATTTCTACGTAACGGTCTTGTATTAAAATACTGACTTGTAAAGCCAGTATTTTAATACGCAGCTTCGGTCTTGCAGTCATCATTAAATATAAAGCTTCATTCTCGTGCTCCGAAAATGTGTATAATGTTTGAATGAGTAATTGTTTTTATTTTTCAAATAATTTTTTTTTTTGACAAATTGGGACTATAAACTTTCTTGCCGGTCTCTTTTCGGTAGAATCAACATTTCGAACCGGGGGTAGATTCACATTTGACCATGTAAGTTTAAGTGCTTTTTTGAGGCCTATATAAATGAGGACATTTTGAATTGAGCTAAGAACTATGCAAAAATGTTACTGAGAAAAGTAAAGTTGCAAAATTTTTTTAGGAGTGTCGTCATACGAGACGTCAAACATGTAGTCTGTTAAAGTCATAAACTTACAACAAACTCTCGCTTTTTTCTTATTAATAAGATTGGAATGTTGAAAATTCCAGACAAACCTTACGCTGGTATGGTATGATTAATACGTTACTAAACCTAACCTTCAAATGATGTCTAAAGGTCGAAGCTGATGTATTTGAAACGGATACTCTAGAACTCGGTAGGCCCGTTGGTCGAGTGGTCAGAGACCCTGACCACGATGCCAAGTGTCGCGGGTTTGAATCCCAGAGAATTCAAATTCGATAGGGGCAAATGTTTCGTCTGATAAACATGAACATTTGTACTCGAGTCATGGATGTTTATAAACGTGTTACGTGAACTCGTAGTATGGAATATGCTAAGTTCGCAAGTCCATTTAAGTATTTCTCTCCGTTCACCTAGTATCCATAGCACAAGCTAGGCTTAGTTTGGAACCAGAGAATTGGTATGTCAGTCTAGGTAAATGAATGAATTAATTATTGGACTTTATTCAGTCTCTTAAATCTTTATAACCCGGTGGTTAAAATGAATAAATAAATACAAGTTTGTTTTTCTCTTTACAATTATATCTGCACCTCAAAACCGACCTCAGAATTAAGGTCTAACTCATTTTAAGCATCATTTTACAAAGAAATATGCTTACAGTCAAACTAACTAACTGAACTTCACGCCACTTTCCTAGCGGGGTGGGCAGAGAGAACCGAACGCCATATGGCACGATCCTTACACACCTCACTTGCTTCGTCGACATAGGAAAGTCAAAACATAGATTTTTTTATTTTATTTAGGACAAAATATATGTATAATGAGAACCGGTTATCAAAAACGGGCTAATATGATGGGTGACTAATAAGTTAAGATGTCAATAGACTATTCCGGTCAAGGCTAATTTTACCGGTAACGCATACCGGATTTTACCGGTTGAACATTTTACTACAACCGTCCGAATATCGTCACAAGCTTTCTCATTTAGCTAGTAGCTCAGTGGTAAGGACACACGCCTCGTATCCGACGGTTGCGGGTTCAAAACAGGCCACGTACCTTTGATATTTTCAAATCTATGTGCGTATTTGTACCACTTGCTAGGCGGTGAGGGAAAACATCGTGATGCAACCTGCACATTCAAACGAACATGGATGTGTGACCATGACCCAAATTATCTGCTTCCCTTATCTAAGGGTTACGATGGTCAGATCGGCAGACTCCTCAATGTAATTACCAGACTCGGTACCTATATCCTGCATCATAGTATTCTAAGCGGAACCCGACTAAGCACGAGATATAACGCTAGGAGAATAATGATGAAATAGAAAGTAGAATTTGATACTAAAACGATGATGAATTTAAAAATACGCGAGTATTTATACTATACTACATATATCAAAGTTGAAAATACATATTTGGTCAATCTGTCGATTTTAGTTTTACAGAAACAAAAATACGGATTCCAATTTAAAGATCTAATCTGTTGTCATACCAAAAATAACAGAAGATTTTTAGTCATAGTAGCTTAAAGTCGTACTCATCATTGTTAATATTTTTTATTCCTAAGCTATGTTAATTTAATATAACATCTACACATTTTCTTTTCAAAAAGTTCAGAAGATACGTAAACAAACCATTGTAAAATCCATGTTTGTTAGTGTAACCAAGGCCCGAATGCATAATTCTCATGAAAATTATATTTAAATGTAAGCGAGATACTGAAATTTTAACAGTGTTGTAATCTACATAGTTTTAATGGTCATAACTGACATTAAATATCATGTGATTTGAATATATTTTTTTTATAAAAACCTAAATGATTTTAAATACTCAACTGAAAATGAAGTACTTACTTCTGTTAATGAGGACGACTCATCATTCTGTTGACTTTCTCGGAACAAACTCGTTTATGAGATCTTGTGGCTAAGACACATCGGAGAAATATTCATCCTCTTGTGTGAGAGTTAATATTTGGATATCTGGGGTTTCCCATTTTGTCATTAGGGGGAATACGCGAGTCATGATTACCAGATTAATACATTTGTCTATTAGTACGAGAGCTGGCACCAATTTTTGGGTAGGTATTTGAGGCAAGCCGAAAGCTTGTCCTATGCCTCTCCTATTACCCCAAAAAACAAACAAGGTGTGGTGGGGACACCACATTTTACTCCAACATGGAACTGCAGACCTGGCTGGTAAAGGGGTTAATTCAAGATAGATAGATTGTTAGATCACCTGGCAGTTAGAAAGTCCCACCAAAATGATATATCTGACTTTTTTAGAATCCTTTTGTCATAAATAAATTAAAATTATAAGTTGTCTCAAATACATTTTTTATATTTTTGAAAAATATATAACACTTCTGGCAATGTTGGACCCCGACTAAATCAACTGGCTTATTTTTTTTTAATTCTTTAAACACTAAACTACGACATAAAAAATTTCACATATTTTTGAAAACATTTTTATCAAAATTACAAAAACAAAAGCCCCGCTACTCACCAGGCAGGTCTGCAGTTCTTTGTTGGAGTATAATAGGAGAGGCATGGGACAAGTTTTCAGCTTGCCTCAAATACCTACCCAAAAATTGTTGCCAGCTCTCGGACCATATTAGGTCCTATACCTACTTGGATTGTTTTTTTTTTTTTCGAAAACGGTAAATGTCATAAGTTTATTGATCTCAATGGATAGGATTTCCCATATATTAGCATATGATGATGTTTATCATCTCATCTTTGTTTGAAATATCTGCGAATCTGGCTAATGACGTCATTCAACGACGTGCGTTGGCGCTTACGTTGACAACGGTACTGGACAGGTGAATACGGGCGAGGTGCGCATTCTAGTGAGGTTCGCAGATATTTCTGACGACTCGTAAAAGATATTGTTGTAAAGTAACTACTGAGTTGCATGCGGTTTCTCCTCGGTAGAAGCAACATTCCGAACCAGTGGTAGATTTATATTATTGTTTGATATTCTGATTGGCAATTTAAAGTATTTGTTTCAAACCTATATAAATAAAGAATATTTTGACTATTGTCATCACCTTCGGCTTATTTTTTTTTTATTTCTAGGGAATTTATTCTAACAATTAAAAAACAAGAAAGGGGCAATTAAACGATTAATGAAGAAACAGGTATGTACCTTTTTATTTCGGCGATCGATATGAGATCATATAAGGATGATCTCATATCCCTGGGCTTGTTGACTGGGTACACAATAAGACAGTCTTAACTTGCGTTACGGATATCAGAATCAACAGTGGCATTACAAATATATACTTAAATATTGGATATTAACACCCAGACACAGAACAAACACAAGTATTCATCATACGAATGTTTGTCCTGGGTGGGGATCGGACCCACAACTCTTTGGCGCATGGGGCAGGGTCACTACCAAATGAGCCATCGAGCAAATCATTTTACAAATTAAACAACACATAACATAAAATACAGATTTACAAGTATTATGTAAAAAGAATGGGCGATTATATCGATCTCCGAGCCTAGGGAGGCTTGTTGACCTTAAGACTTAAGTTGATCATACGGGAACAAAATATTTGTCATTGAATCAAATCTTATGTGACGAGTCTAAGTGTTTTTCTTAGCGTCTTTTTATCAGATTTCTGTAAACATATTGTCAGACTTCTTTCTTTTAAAGAAAGTAAATACATACTGTTTTAGTTACCTCTATTTATTTATTTACTATATAGCCTTTTTCACAGCTTTCCATCCAACCCAGACCACTGTCCCATGTTGGTCTGGGACTTAAAAAATAATGTGCCAACTGTGGTTTTTGATTAGCATGTCGTAAAAGGCGACTAATGATATATCGGGTTTGTGGTGTGTGATTATGAAGGCGACAGGTTAGCCGCTTGTCACTGCTTTTTCACAGTTTTCTATCTGGCCCGGCCCGGCTTTATTTTTGGCTGAATGTGGTTGAAGGGGCATGACTCTGCCTACTCCTTCGGGGATTGTGGGCGTGATGTTATGTTATGTTATGTGTTGGCCTATTTACAAATATTTTCGTATTAAGTACTATCACGTATTTCTAAGTAGTAAGCAGATACCATATCCATTTGAAAAATACGGTCCACTTTCAGCTCACGTTAAGGACGTGACGAGAGGAAACGCTAGGGTTGCCAACTACCTCCTTTTTACTTAGACAAAGTACCTATCTAGTTTGGGATATGTACGTCAGGCAGCATAGTGATTTTAAAATGTTTTTTAAATAATCTGTTAAATAAACTTAGTTTTTAAATTACGGTTATAAAGATGATACATTAATAATATATTTTTAATGTGTAGATATAAGTTTGAGGTCCCTGTGTGTATGTTTAGGCTCCGACATAGGTACAACAAATAACAAAATCAGATCTTAGTTTTCCTGAGAAACAGGAACCCTTAAAACATGATCAAAGGAGTATTTCTCTCTATTGCCGCTTTCATCTTGCTTTTGAGAAAAAAAATATTATGTTTATGTACTATTAACAAGATGTGGCAGCCCTATCTAACACCACGTTTCACCGCCATTCAGATTTGTTACGTCTTCAAACATTTATTACAAATAAAAATGTAAGAACGGTACTACTAAAAAGTTTCTATGTCAGAGTACCGCTGGGGACAACCCTACTAATATTATAAATGTTGATGTCTGTATGTTTGTTACTCAAGCTGGATTAAAAAGCTGAACAGATTTATCTAAAGTTGAAAATGGTGTGATTGTGTAGGAGACGAGCTAGCCACTTGTCACCATTTTTTTTTAAATTTTCCATCTAACCCAGCCAGTTTTGTTTCTGGCTGAACGCGGTTAAAGGGGCCTGCTGCCTCTTTGACTCTGGCTACCCCTTCGGGGACTATGGGCGTGATGTTATCTTATGTTAGATACCGACCTAAACTTATGGTTTATCATCTTTCCAAACATAGAAGAGTAAATAGGTAACTTGCTCAAAATGTTTACTCATTAACCGCAAAGATGATCAAAGTAAACTATTTGATCTCATCCGTTCCCGACAGTGCGATGTGGTATGGCTCAAAGTCGGACTAATGAACCATTACGTCAGCGAGTACCGAGTACCAATAAGAAAAAAGAAAAAAAGAAATGAGGCTACTCACTTTTCTGTAGAATTCCCAGAAAGCGATCGCTTTGCAACAGCGTCTGCAAGCCCCGGGAGGTCCCGGTGACTCCCAAATTAGTCATTCAGTTTGCCTGGAGGCCTAGCGAGGGTGCGATCTTGAAACGCACTTCAAAGTAAAATAATACATTTTTTTTCTTTTTTATGTAAGTACTATATTAAATAAATAATAAATTCTCCAGACTGACACACTAATTCCCTAGTTCCAAACTAAGCTTATATGCTTTTGCTTTGGATACAAGGTAAACGGATAGACATACTTAAATACGTTTTATAAACATCCATGACTCGAGTGCAAATGTCTATGTTCATCACGCGAAACATTTGCCCTTAGCGGGATATCAACCCGCGACCCTTGGTATCGTGGTCAGTCTCTGACCACTCGACCAACGGGCCTGTCAATAATGTTTGGAACATTCTGCTTTGTGGTCAGATTTATTATCAATACTTGTTTTTCCTAAAGCAATCCTAATTCAAGTTCGAAAGTTATGGATGTGAAGAGTAATGACGAGCTTTGTATTGTATGGAAAATATTTTTGCGCGTGCACTGGTACAATTTCGCAAAAGCTACGTCCGTTTTTAAAATAAAATCTTATTAATACTATAAGTTATCAGTAATTTTATTGAAAATAAAGACAGTGAGATAAAAAATATACATTAATCGATTACATAATATTGACACTAAATTGAGCAAAATATAGCCCTGTTTACTTGTGCTGATTATGTCAAATATTTATCTAATTAATTACGCCGGTAAATTAATATTTCTTCGATAACGCAATAATATTGACATACAACGTTCGTATTTACCTAAGAATTTTGCGTATTACATTAGCACTCATTAATTCGATAATTTTATTGAGTTCGATTCAAGAATTGGACCCGATTGCGAGTCACGCGAAGTTGTAAAAAGTTGTCCAAAACCTGTTGCGATGAGTCGTTCAGTTGCGCCATCATTATAGTATTTAACGTTATATTATGTATGTTTTTTTATAATAAAGTTATGTATACGTACATGTCCGATGTTGGTCTGAGACTTAAAAAACAATATGCCAACTATGTTTATTGCCTAGCATGTCGTAAAAGGCGACTAATGGTATATGAGGTTTTGTGTATGTGATTGTGTAGGCGACGAGCTAGCTACTTGTCACTACTTTTTCACAATTTTCCATCTAACCCAGCCCAGTTTTGTGATTGGCTGAATGTGGTTAAAGGCGCCTGCTACTCCTTTGACTCTGCCTTCTCATTCGGGGATTGTATGCGGGATTTGAACACGCGACCCTTGGTTTCGTGGCCAGGGTCTCTGACCAATCGACCAACGGGTCTGTCAATTAATAATAAAATTAACGTGTTTGTTTGAATACTTACTTCAAATAGAGGAGTCAAGTCTAGGGGAAAATTCATCCAGTTGGCAACACTGGTAATATCTATGGCCTTGTTTACGCAGCCAATGTAGACTTCAAATTTGCTATATAAAGATACTCATCTTCAAATACGGTCTGTAATTAAATCTTTGCCGTCGTAAAATAATCCGTTTATGAAGAAAATCACCGTACAACCAACTGAATACGAAAATTGGCCGCACGATCCACCGATACACAAATTGAGGAAACCATAAATAAATTAGAAAAAAAATCATTAAAAAGAAACCTTAATTGCAAATAAATCTTATTGAGCACTTTTTGCGATTTGCTATTAATTTCCTACTATATGAGTATAATACATTCAGAAGTATTGATGTGAAATATTTAATTGTTATATTTACTATGAAATCGATTGCTTTAAAGCAAGTATATACGAGTATGTATAAAGGAACGGCCCAGGCCTATTTTCAAACAGTCGAAAAATTTCAATTTTATATTAACCAGAATGTGAATTATAATGGTTTTTTGGCTAATTTTATAGTTATCTGTTTAGAACGCCACAAGACAGTCACGACTATAGTTCAACTAACTTCTGCCCGCGGCTTAGCTCGCGTGGTACAGCGATAAATCATAGCCTATTTGTTATTCGGGTGTATACGCTATATTATTGTAAAGTTTTATTAAAATCTATTTAGTAGATTTTGCGTGAAAGAGTAACAAACATCCATACATACTTACAAACTTTCGCGTTTATAACATGAGTAGGGATTAAGCAACACACATTCTACAAGTTCCACAACGCGCTGACAAAGTTATTCACACCGCTAGGCACTAAGTATTTAAACAACTACCTAAGTCGGGTAATTAGGCTTTAGTCCCTGAACAATGATAGCTTGTAGGAAGTATTTCAATCATTTGGTACGAATCTATACTAATATTACATAGCTGAAGAGTTTGTTTGTTTGCTTAAACGCGCTAATCTAAGAAAATACTGGTCCGATTTGAAAAAATCTTTCATTGTTAGATAGCCCATTTATCAGGAATATAACATTAACCATAAATGCGGGTGAAACCGCAGGCACAGGTAGTGTAGGTATATTTCCTAGTGTCCTAAGTTTAGGCCCGGCCAAAAGTACTGCTGCATAATTTAAAATCTATCTAAAACAAAATAAAATAATGATCACAGACATTTTGGAAATTGTCTGAGACCACACCTTGTCTAACTTCTTTGTAAAAATTCTTAAATGCAAATTGTTTATTTGCCTCTAAATAGGCTGTAGATATACATAATTATTGTGGTGTACTATAATTTAAAAATACTTAAAATTATTTAACCATTAAAAATAGCATGCAAAAAGTCTAGTGTTTTATAGCCTATGTATTATAAAGATATCATGGCTATCGTATCAATGTAATAACTAGACTTGGAAACATAAACTTGACCTAATAACATAGTTAAAGCTCACGACGATATACTATACTAGATGTCGGGAAAAAAACGGATATGAATAAGAATTCTGCGTATAATTGGCACGTCACTAGACGGAGTAGGGCAGATAGCGGGATAGCAGGCGGCTCAAAAAGTTTAGATTCCGTCTTAGTGCGGGATAAATCATGTGGCTTAGTGGTGTTTGCCCGGACCGAGGGACGTCTGAGCTTATTGAGATAAAAATAAGCTGTTATTACATTTTGATGAAAGAACCGGAAAGTGTTTGATCTACATTATGTTATCAATGTCTGTGTCAACAAGGAATTTTAATAAACAGCATTGTCAAGTAAGACTCTAGGCAAATTTAGCAATACATTGCTGGTGGTATTGTTGATGCATATAATTTGGTTGCACAAATTTAAGCGATTCTTGCTGACTGAAACCGGATGGGTGTCCAAAGGTACAATGTCTGACTCTCCTCTGCTTTGGTAGATAGAGTAGATTGATTAATATTTCCTGATTTTTTATGAAAAGCCAAGAAGTATGAACATATATTACAAGACACCTTTAATTAACTTTAATAGACTGTTTTTTAAAGGAGCTACGTATATAATTTTTTACATAATTAAATCGGAAGTAATGGTACTTTGATTAGTTCAATTCGATTTACGGAGACATTATAACCAAAAGCAGGAGCCGGGGACGAGTCAACAATATTTACTATAGATATATAATACCAATTTTGGTGACTCTGCCTACCCCTTCGGGGATTATGGGCGTGATGTTATGTATGTATATATAATACCTATGTCTGTTTAAATTAGTTTTTCTAAGAACTTGTCGCAATGGACCTTAATCTTATAAACGCGTTTTATACGCGTTTGGAATGCGAACCGCGACCCTTATCGGAATGCTGGGCGCTTATTGCGTATAGTCGAGAGTAGTCGATGACACTCCGAATAGGAGGCCTAAAATCTTTAATGCTAAAGTGGTTTGGTGTTGCACATCAAAGGGAGCGATTAATGTACTTGTTTGTTTGCTTTATGTAATATATAACGGGTTATATATGTGCATTAGCGCAAGTTATGGCCTTACCTGAATAAAAACAGTTTTTTATAGATGATGATGTTTTACAATCTTGACGCCATTTCCCTGGAGGGGTAGGCAGAGAGAATAAGCTAGCGCTAGCGCCATAAGGCCAGTTTTTATACATCTCACTTGCTTTTTTCCGTAATCCTTTTAAATAAAAAATAAAAATGGTTTATTGCTCTCATATTACACGGTATATAGTAACAGTGGCATAATCAGTACATATATAATGTTAGCAATTGGAAGTAGCTCAGCTTATACTGGCTCAGGCGACTTGCACCAAGTCAGCGCTGGTCTACAGCTACTTCCACTTCTCTTTGATGTTATGCGAGAGGTTCAGTCTTGAGGGCTACAAATTAAGGTAAAAATATCCAGAAAAGTAAACAGAATCAAGGTTTACGGTCATTATAGCTCTTAACAATACTCTACTTGCCTATTTATTCGGCTTGAGTAAAATTTCATTGGATAAATAATTTTCTATACGCATCTCATCATTTCAAACTTCTCAATCGAGCTTGTCTCCATTACGAATTGTTGTCGTTTGAGTATTTTCTTTTTATTCCTGTGTTTGTTTTCTGTTGTGATATACTTACTTAAAACAAAACGAAACTTTTACTCGGCGTAACGAATGTTCAGTCCCAAATGGAATAATGTTTCTGGGCCATCTTTGAGTTTATTTATAAGTGAATTTAAATGCTTTTTAATCCTGGTTTTCTAAAGTAAGAACAAACGTTATAATAATAATAATAATATCAGTTTATTTCAGACTTTAGTCCATTGGGTTAGTAAACAAAAGTGCTTAACTTAGTGTTAGTAACACATTTCACAAAATAAAAAGTAAAAATAAAATAAAAATAAAAATATAAAAATATTGCCATTCAATGTCGCTCAATCCCATTTGAGATTGAGCAACAGTGATTGACATAAGCACAGTCCAGCCTACTTGCGATCATGCTCAGGATGCTGTTGGCACTAGCCCGCACTCTACGCACCAGAGACGCGCATCGTTTACGCATCGTGGTATAAAAACAGTCAACGCGGTTTTCGGCGAACATCCCTGAAGCACTACAGCGTCTTGGTAGCCCCATCAACACCCTAAAAGCATTATTGTATTGAACTCGAAGGGCGCTGTACGTTGTTTTGCTGTACTGAGCCCACAGGCTGCAGGTATAAAATGAGGTGCAATATGCTCTAAAAAGAGTAACTTTAACTTTTGGAGAACATCGAGGAAACCTGCGAGCTATCATGTTCGCCCTCATCGCCAGCGCCCTTCGCTCCCTCTCAATGTCATCATCATCCTTAAAGTCAGCGGTCAAAATATGCCCCAGGTATTTAAATTTATAAACCCTTTTTATTTTTACCCCATTAATTTTGATTTCCGGGTATTGAACCAAGCTTTTCCCTCTACCCCCAAAGACCATGCATTCACATTTTATCGCATTATACTTTAGTCCGTGAGCTTCAGCATAAGCTTCACAGATTGCCACTAATTTTCTAAGACCACATATCGATACCACATATAAAACACTTATATATACGTTTAGAAAACTGTTAAACACATTTGCTATTTAACATGCAATGCCCTGAAAACTAACATACAGTAAGAAAAGGAAAGTTACTTTCCCATTATATTATAGATATTAGTAGTTATTATATTGTATTGTAAATGTGAAATTTGTTAGTCTGGTAATTACATTGAAGTGACTGCCGATCTGAGATAGGGGAACCAGACATTTTTTTAGTCATGGTTACAAATCCAAAGTTGTTTGAATTTGCAAGGTTTCATCACGATGTTTTCCTTCACCGTCGAGCTAGTGGTATAAATACGTACATAGACTTGAAAAATCCAGAGGTTCGTGCCCGGGTTTGCAACACTCCTCGGTTAAGAGGCGCGTATCCTTACCATTGAGCTACCACCGCTCCCAAAACATTTTATAAATATACAACTCTTTAATACGTTTAACTAACTAACTAACTAACTAAACTAACTAACGTAATAAATACGAGTAACTAACTAAACTTCACGCTACTTCCCTAGCGGGGTGGGTATAGAAAACCGAACGCCATATGGCACGATCCATACACACCTCACTTGCTTCTTCATGATCCTTTTCATACAAGCTCTACGGTTATAAATATATGATTTTAAAGTTTCGCGTTGCATTATCACTATAAACAATTACTAACGGGACTAAATGCGATGTGGTCGTTGCAACACGGTCTAAACACCGAGCTGTAAGTTCTCATGTATGTACATAATGCATATAACGTCATGTTATAAATGGACCACAATAAGTAAGCCAAAAATAAGTTGTGTCACATGGAAAATTGTGAAAAAGTGGCTATCTCGTCGCCTACAAAGTATTTTATGTAAAATACTAATTTAAAAGAGTTTAAGCCTACGTGAAGTTTAATTAGTTAGTTAGTTTAAGCCTAGTGGCGTGACCGTTGCTGCGGGTCACATGGAAAATTGTGGAAATGTAGTAACAAGTGGCTATCTCGTTACGTACAGGGTGATTTTAAGGAGTCAAGGTAAGAAGAGGCATGCTCCGGTGGTTCGGACATGTGGAAAGAATGGATGACGAAAGATTGACTAAACAGATATACAATGCGAAAGTGGAAGGATGTAGGAGCCGCGGAAGCCAGGCTCACCTACCACGACCAGATTGGTCGTGTATTAACAGGTGATGTTAGGAGTCATAAAAACCGTAGAGCTTGTATGAAAAGGATTATGAATGTTGAAGAGGCGAGTGAGGTGTGTAAGGATCGTGCCATATGGCGTTCGGTTTTCTCTGCCTACCCCGCTAGGGAAGTGGCGTGAAGTTTAGTTAGTTAGTTTGATTTTAAGATTTAAGTAAAATGTTGATTTCGAAGAAGCCTATTTGCGTGACCCATCACGCGGTAATTAAAAGAATCTCGAGTTTTGGGCATTATCTACGTTTGTTAATACTTGGGTAAAACTTTTAAGTGATTAATTAAACTGGTAACGGCTGGCTTGTCTCGGAATCTTGGTTCAATCAACCTTAGTAACTTTTCGCGTGGCCTTTATCTAGTTGATAGGTATCTTGTTATCCTTACTGGACGAACGTAGGTATATATCTGTAGTTCCATAACAAGTTGTGTATTATATATTATGTTATACCACATATTTATATATTTATACAATAAGTATTGACCTAAAAAATAGATACATAGATCACTTGGAAACACGGTATTAATATGGTAGTGTAGGTACCTATAACAGATTTGGTGTCAGAATTCCTACGATAATAATAACTATCAGGGGGTGATTAGTGATCGATACTTTTTTTTTTTTTTTTTTTTGTGAGAGGACGTCGGTAGTTGGCCGAAGGCGGCCTTTACTACCTACCGGGCTGGCGGGGGAGCGGGAAACTCTCACCCCTAAAATTTAGGCAACAGCCTGAGGGCGCCCCCTGTGGGGCTCGACCTCGGCTCAGGACGTTGCTGAGAGGACAGAAACACGTAGGTTTGGGGATAGAGCGACCGGGCCGGGCCGGTTACGCGAATAAGGACCTAGCGGGGGCGGCGCGACGCGAGTCCTCGCCGGTGAGGACGGAACGACGGGCGACTTGAAGTGTTGGACTGTGACGCGAGCTGCTGAGCCGACTTCATGGCTAGCGTGATGGCATCGTCGGGGTCTAGGAGAACGTTCCTAGGTCGACGTTTTCTATGAGAGACTACGGGAGGGGGAAGTGATCGATACTGATGCCAAAAATGCAATCAGTAAAATTTTTGTCTGTCTGTCTGTCTGTCTGTCTGTCTGTCTGTCTGTCTGTATGTTCCTTATAGAAACAAAAAAAACTACTCGACGGATTTTAACGAAAATTGGTACAATTATTCTTTATACTCCTGGGCAAGTTACAGTATACTTTTCATCACGCTCCAATCAATAGGAGCAGAGTAGTGAAGGGAAATGTTGGGAAAACGGGAGAGGTTACTCCATTTTTTAAGCTTCCGTCGCTTGTGCAGCCTTAATGGTTAAAGTTACATAGAAATCATGTATGACGGAAATAGTCTTTATAATATTAACCATAAACGCGGGTGACACCGCTGGCACAGCTAGTGAACAAATAAATTCTTCAGACTGACATCAATTAACTAGTTCCAAACCTGTGTTCCAAACTAAGCGTTAAGCTTGTGCTATGGATACTAGTTGAACGGATAAATATACAATTAAATACGTGTTATAAACATCCATGGCTCGAGTACAATTGTCCATGTTTATCACACGAAACATTTGCCCCTAGCTGGATTCGAACCCGCGACCCTTTGTTTCGTGGCCAGGGTCTCTGATCTCTCACCATTGGTCGAGTCTATCATGATTGGATATATGACTGTAACTTATTTTTCACATCTAAGTTTGATATGGTATAAATTTAATGAATTAAATATAGACAACTTAGGATTTTCCCAAAATTTCGCCTAAAGATCCAAACTTCGTATTTAGATTTGCGTCCAAGCATAACGATCGTATCAGTTTCTAACATAAATATTATATAGTTAATTGTTCACCCAAACACGCACGCAACCCAGACCAACAGTAATGTTACCTTGTCCCATTGACTAGCATGCAATCGGTAACTTCATACCTTCACTGCTATTCCTGCAGTTACACTAACAGCCCGTTTCTCCACTTACCTCGCCCTCACAAGCTAAGAGTGTATTTTTACCAAAGTCCCACCCGACACGCACTTTGATTCGGGAGCCTTTGAGTACTACTCAAGTTACCCACTAACAAGGTTGAGCCTGTTCTTTTGATATGACATGGATCGTCCTTTGAGACGTACGCTAGCTGCAATTGTAACTTGAAAACGACGTATCATGTAGTTTATTGGAAGAGTTTAATACGATATTTATTCAAACTGGAGACCGGAAATAAACAAGAAAACTTGTGTTGGCTTAGCGTACACGGAAATCAGAACATGAATCTCAATGATTGATTCATTGGCCTACTGGAATATTAGGTATATAAAGGATGACTTTAATTTACAGAACACCTTGAAAACGACGTAAAACTGACCTGAAATGGTCTGTAGACATATTTATAGCATATTTGTGCTGGTCATTAATTATTTTCTAAAGATTTACATTGCTAATTAAATGTCAAGCAATCTTTTGGGAGTCGCTGAGAAGTAATTAGTTTTTATATCGTTGTTCTTAAATAAGTTTTATCCGGTTATTAAAATCATTGGATTATAGATTTGGCTTTCTGATTTAGGTACAAGAACTGGCGTTAAGAAAAATTGGCGTTATTTACTAGAACCAAAGCAAACGGGTTAAAAAGTAGAGTTATGCTTACTTAAGGGTTACATGAAAATTATGCGCATATGTATATTTTCCGCATGAGCGACTTTTCTGTCGGCCTCTAAAACATTTTATGTGCCCGGTCTAATTTATATGTTAATAAAAAGAAAGCCCTTTTCTGGAATTTAGTTTCGGGTTATAAAATCTACTGGAGTCAAAGACGGGTGCTTTTTTATTTTCTTTTGACGTGAGACCGATTTGAAAGAGGGTAGGTAAACATTTATTTCTTGGAACATAGGTACCTAATGCACGATTTTGAACAGAATTTAACATTAAAATATCCATGGAGCCAGTACTTTCAAATATGTACTGCGAGCTTCAGAGGTTTAGGGTCATGTCTGTTTCCATCTACGTACAGGATAAATATAGTAAATTTGTTTCATGTTGGTCTGGAATTGAAAAATAATATACCAAGTGTGTTTCTTCCTAGCATGTCGTAATTGGCGACCATTGGTGCATTAGGTATTGCGTTTCTGAATATGTAGGCGACGAGCTAGCCACTTGGTGCTTTTACAATTTTCCATCTAACCCAACTCAACTTTATTTTTGACTAGATAACGAGCTTTATTGCTCTTTGAACTCTCTCTATTCCTTCGGGATGTGCAAGCGTGATGTATTTGCATGTATTCGGGGATTGCGGGCCTGATTTAATATAGTAAACGTGTCATGTTTGTCATCAGCATCGAGTGCCGTACCCTCGTGGGAGTGATGCTGGCGTGCGTGATCGCGAGCGCAGTGTGCGCGCCCGCGCCGCTTTGCGCCGGCGCAGGCGAAGACGACCCGCGCGCCGCGCGCTTCTGTCAGGCGCTCAACACCTTCCTCGAGCTGTACGCTGAGGCTGCTGGCGAGCAGGTGCCTGAATATCAAGGTCAGTTCCAAGGTTAGTGTTATTCTTATTTTAAGCTCAAAAATAATATAATTTATAGGTGCAGAAGTTATTCTTATGAGCTTATGTTGCTAACTGTTGTTTAACTGACATTATTCCTTTGCTACATCATCATGTGCATCTATATGAAACAGCGCTTTGAATGTAATAACTGAAAGGCTGAGTTTAGCTTGAAGGCCCTTGAAAACTGAAATGTTCTTGAAAGGTATTGAATCTGGGGAAAGAGACTTCTAACTAAAATAGTTTTTTACCAAGCACTTTAACGGAAAAGCTAGTGTAGGTTTACTTTATATACCTACAGATACAGTGGTGGCTTTACCAACAGTTTGAGTGGGCTACAGCCTAGGACGGTAACTTTAATATGTACACTATACAGACCGGTACTAACAGTCCCCCCTCTTCCAGCGCTAGTCCGCGACTACCCGCAACTCCTGGACACCGGCATGAAGAGGCAAGACGTGGTCCACTCGTTCCTGCGCTTCGGCCGCCGGCGCTGACGTACTCGCCGCGCCCCCGCATCCGCGACGAGCCTCCACCACAACTAACAGCGTTTCGTTCCGGCTCTTCGTCCTTCGTCCAGCTCTCGAGTTCCTTTAGGCCGTATGAATAAGTTCTTGTCGTGTGTGCATCGTATCCGATCTGCAGCGCCGCTTATAGCAGGAGTAGTCAAACGTTGGTATAACTACATAATGTAGATATACCAACCGCAGTTGAAGCGTAACTGTTCAGTAAGCAGATTCTTAGCAAGAATGTGCTTAGTCTAACAGTGTTATGTTTTAATTCTCGTTGATTGCACGTCCTCTGTATGTAACGAATAACTAAACGTAACATAAATAGTCAATGAGTTTAGTAACATCGCAGTATGTTCACTTTCTGGCGTCATTTTATTGCCCAGCGAAGCTCGTTGACTACCTTCTGGTCTACTCTGGTCATCTCAAGCTCATCAAAGTACGGAAGAACGATCAAGGCACTGTTGTTCTGATAAAAAAGTGATACACACGCGACAACTAAGCCTTGGCACGTTAGCAAAGAACAACTGTCAGTTTCATCAGGCCTTTTAGAATGGGATGGAAATGGCTGCATATGTTTATTTACGTTACGTTTTTCTGCGTTAAAGTGGTAAAAAGTGACTTGATTTAAAATCTCATGATATAAGGTGGCTAATACACGTCATACTCGAATCTAGTGCAAAAATATTCTTAAACTACTCTTGGCTTTTACTGAAACATCATTCAAACAATTCCCTTAAGGGTTATTGAAATAACCCCGTTTTATACTTCTGTCACAGTAATCGAATCATTTGAATGAGGATAGTGTGATCGCTAACTCCGAAACTGACAGTTACCTGCTAATATACCAAGGCTTAAGACAGGTATGTAGGTATCCACACTGCGAATCATTTCATTCCTAAATGTCGAACAGAACAGACCTCTCTCTTCTTAAGGTTAGGCTACGATTATGAAATGTACGTACTTATTGCTAAAAGTATTAATAGATTATAAGGTGTAATTAACGATCTTGTTGTCAACATTTTTGTGGCATTTCATTTGATAAGCGTAAGACTATTAAAATGTTTTAAATAAATAAATTCCATATTTATGACAAGCTGTGAGTTTTTTATTCATATCTACCTCCTATTCATGTCTTGTATTTAATTTATATTTTGGGAATTAAAAATATCTATTCAGGTAGGTACATGAGACAAGTATAAGCAGCTGTACAAATATCCAAAGTGCTAAGTGGATCATTCGTTACGGATTAATATCCATTGAAATCTTCGCCACACTAGAGTACAAATTTAGAAAACAAATTAAAAAACTCATAAAAAAGCGTTTGTTTATGTGACGATACGCCATGATGAGCAAATAGGTAAATTTAAGTAAAACCTGGGAAAAAGTTTTTCAAAGTTGAACAAAACCGAATCAAGATAGCCTGACGCCTGAGGTAAATGCTTAACAAAGGGCCTTTGCATAAAAATAGAATACGTTAGGAATTCGGTTCAGAAGATCATCTTAACAAAAGAGCCCCCAATACTAGGGTAGAATTGTTGTCTCCGGCTCCCAGTCTAATCTAACACTGATCGATACCTTGTGAGTAAAGTTAGAAAGTGGAAGGATGTAGTAGTCGCGGAAGGCCCAGGCTCATCTACCACGATCAGATTGGTCGTGTATTAACAGGTGATGTTAGGAGTCATAAAAACCATAGAGCTTGTATGAAAAGGATCATGAATGCCATATGGCGTTTGGTTCTCTCTGCCTACCCCGCTAGGGAAGTGGCGTGAAGTTTAGTTAGTTAGTTAGTTTTAGAAAGTAGGTAGCCATATTAAAAAACCATCGGACATTTTACGACAGATACCTTTCAATCAGATTATTATAAAAGTTAAATGTTCGGAGGGGCGTTAAAATATCGCTTTAACGCTGAGAAAATCGTAAAATCTGTCGTAATTACTTTCGAACTGTAATTGTCTATAAAATATGCTGGCTATTAAGCTACAATGTCTATTCGACGTAATGGAAATTAAAGGTGCGCAAACGAGGCACATTTATCCGCGGGACTTTGTGTCCGTAGAAATTAATCGTTTACAATTGCATCAGCCAATACGCACGAGGGACTAAAAATCTGCCGGACAATAGGGGACATCAACAGTTCAAAAAGTAGATTCTACAGAGAAGAAACCGGCATGAAACTCGATAGTTTCTCTTTTTTAAATGCTAAGTCTTAATTACTATTAGTTACAATTTCTTACTGAATGTAAATTTAGCAGTGCAGACGAACAGCCTATTCTAGGTCTAAAGTCTGGATTATTCTACTTTGCGCCACCAAGGCGCCCCACTAGTGGGGCAAAGTGGAATGCTTTAAAATTTGCAGGGTAATCTGCCCCTTCTATCTTGTAGTAGCCCTTTTTAATTAAAAAAATTTAATATATAATTTAAACCTAGGAAGAAGAAAACTTAAGAATAATATAAAAACTATTGTCGCGTAATACCACCACAAAACTTTCAGCAACTATCGGTGGGGGGGATTTTGACGCTAGGGGCTAGGGCCATGTTGGGTGTAGGCCTAAAAGGGTCTATTACATAATCTTGTTGCGATATGCACCTATATGCTTATCATACAGCCGTTCCTCTACTTCATAACGGTCGTTCCTCTACTTCGTACAACTGATTATTTCCGACGTGTTCTCTTCTCGTTGATGAGTGCCGTGGATGGGGGTCAGGTGTGCGAAGTGGATTAGGCACCCGCTGAAAACCAGCGTCGCGATTTGCCGTGAGGTAGCTCGCGACTCGAGCTGAGCGGGCGCTCTTTTGGCACACTGTTTTTTTGTTATTGTATGTCTTTGTTGCTGTTAATCCATGTTGTGTCAAATAAAGTAATTTTCTTTCATTACGGTAAACCATCACCGTAGCCTATTGACATTTGTATCATTTAAAGCCGTTGGTCGCATGTTGGTCAGGGATTTAAAAATAATATTTATGTACCTTATGCATTCCTTGACCAGCACATTGTAAAAGGCGGCGAATGGTGTATCGAGTGTTCGTGATTGTATCCGCGACGAGCTTTACAATATAATTTTTTAATTTTCGCCAAAGGTGGCTGAAGGTGCTTGCTGCCCCTTTCTACCCCCTTCGGGAAGGCAGAGACAAAGGGTAGTAAAAGAGGGGAGGTGATACCTATATATGTATATATAACACTCATATAGATAGATAGATTGGAAACGAGAAAATATAGGTGAAAAAAATACAAATGTGACTTTTCCCAGAATATTATATTTCCATTCTACAACACACCTGTATAGACAGTAAAGATAAAGACATCCAAATTGCTCTACAAGTTTCGAATTTCAAAGACAAAGAACGTGCTGAGTTGTCTATGGTTTCCTGTTTTATCGTAGGTATTTTATTAATCTATTAGTAGGTAGTAGGTACACATTAAATGTATTGGGACAAACGTAAATTTATAGAAACACTGATGTTAGTTAAACTATCTTTTTGAAAATTCAATAACTTTTTGAAATTAAACATGTTTTTGTAACTAAGTGCTTTGTACGAAATATAAATGTACTTAATAAGTTGAGATTGTCAGAATTTGTTATTCCATCCAGTACCGGGAACAAAAATGTTAGTTGGAATTTGGGTGTTAAAAAAAAACCAAATTGATTCAATTTCAAAAAGATAGATCACATATGTAAATATCATATAATTTTACATAAACATACATAAAGATTTGACATAGCACCATAAATACACTAACCATTGAGCTACGACAATAAAAAAGAAATAGCTGTGCCCGCGGTTTTACCTGCGATAAATGGGCTATCTAACAGTGAAAGAATTTTTCAAATCGGCCCAGGAGTTCCTGAGATGAACGAGTTCAAGTAAACAAACAAACTCTTTACCTTTATAAATATGAGTAAATTAGTATATATAGTACATATAATATTTAAAAACGTTCATACAAATTACAAGCTTTACAATTTATCTACTCTTTTTTGTATAATTTATATAAGCGTGTCCAAAATTACGTCTCCATCGGAACTTTAATTTTACTACATGTAAAATTAAATTAAATCGGTTCTCTGCCTACCCCGCCAAGGAAGTGGCGTGAAGTTTAGTTAGTTACAGGCAATGTACACAATGGTGACTATCAACTTATTCATATCGGAGAAAACACTTTTTAATGACACACAAAGTTGTGATTTTTTAAAAATACATTTTTTATCCGTTGAAATCTTTTTGCCCAAAAAAAATTTAATAATAGACATTGTGGTATAGTTTTTTTTTTCATATATTACCACGCCCTTCATCCCCGAAGGGGTAGGCAGAGTCAAAGGTGGTATAGTTGTACTTAGTAAAATTTAAGTCCAGGTATATATCCCAATGGTCCGGCTATTAACCTGATCAATTGAGAAGCGTGTCTTTTGAATGAATAAGATAGCATAGTCTCATTCATTCCATTCGTTCTCAGTTCAAAATTTGAGGACCTAAGCGTCATCATCATGTCCTAAGCGGCTCAGACGAGACTTATTTTATATCATAATGTACATTGCTAGGTAACGGGTCGATGGTACCATTGGGAACCTATTATAAAATATGAGCACATTAAATACATCTAGTAATATAATATGATGTATGTCACGACTAAGACTTGTGATATTTGACTACTTTGGTGCGTATAAAGTGTATGAGAACCCTTTTCAAAATTGAACTGGGAAAATGTGTGTATATTTTTACATAAGTACAAAATACTAAAAAAAAAAAAATGTTCGTAGGAGTTGCATATGAGGTTTATTACTTTACATCAAAATAAATAAACATTTTATATGAATATCAAAATAATCCCAAGCACAGATAACCTCCAACAAGTTATCGAATTTGAACATCTCTTGACGTTTTGAAAAATTTCAATTTAAATCTTCCTGCAGTTAATTGCAGTACCAGCCAGTGTGATTATACGATGTCAATAGACGGTCTGACATTAGGAGACGCCTCTAGGCAAACCTCTTACGAACATGTCAAAAATGTGTAAGAATTAATTAGTGCCTTTTTCACTTAGATATAAGAAAATACAAAAATCTATTTGAAAATATTTTATTCGAATATAAATAAATAAATAAATAAGTAAATATCCGACTACATCACATACATTGATCTGACTCCGAGGTAAGTAGCTTGAGCACTTGTGTTACGGATATCAGAATCAACAGTGGTATTACAAATCTATACTTAAATATTGGATATTAACACCCAGACACAGAACAAACACAAGTATTCATCACACGAATGTTTGTCCTGGGTGGGGATCGAACCCACAACTCTTGGCGCATGGGGCAGGGTCACTACCGCATGCGCCATCGAGCTTGTCGATGGGTATAAAGGATATAAAGGGCCGCTTAGTTTTATCTCTCCCAACTGGATTATATAATGTTTGCCACAATGTAACGTATTCTTATGACTGTCGTCTAGGGCAAGAATTG
The DNA here is from genome assembly GCA_951394215.1 of Glyphodes perspectalis. Lineage (NCBI taxonomy): Eukaryota > Metazoa > Arthropoda > Insecta > Lepidoptera > Crambidae > Glyphodes > Glyphodes perspectalis. The sequence goes on from OX596219.1 coordinate 11,828,691, forward strand.
AGCGTATAAAAATCAATAAACAGAGTAAATATATTATAACAACATTAAAACTATGGATTTCATGAGAGCATGTTTTAGTGCATATAATTATACATGTTACATAATAAATTCATAGTTGACAAATTGTCATGGTAGGATAAAAATATAACACACAACTTTAATGAAAATAAATAAACGAACACATGTTAAAAACTTACTTAATTACAAAATATTTCACAAAAATTAGGCAACAGTAAATTTTAAAACTATTTATGGGTTAGAATATTTATTTCTAAAATTGACCAGATATACAATTATAAACTTCATTGCACATAACGATCTCAAATCACACATTTGTTTTGTCATTTCAATGTTCACTTATTTCAAACTAATTTATTTAAACTAATAAATAATAATACATGCCATTACGTCGATCTAATGTACTTTCTTGAGAAATAAACGTAGTTACTCTATTCTCGTTAGGTTTCCATAGCCACTTGTGGTTTGTTTTTAAAACTGGCAATAGGTCCACCATTCGATATTTATATAATTTTATACCAAATAAAACAGAATAGGCGATCCGACTTAAGCATTCTGTTTAGTCCGTCAAGTTAGATTATAAAAAGTATTGAACACGTATTTCTTAATTTATTTGATAAACAAACACTGGCGAAGATACAGTGCATTCAAGTTAAGCGTGACGTCACACGTAGGCACCATTTTTTAATTACAAATGAAGTCGCACCAAAACTTTTATGCTCTATCTATGCTTTTATCTTTGTAATTTTTTGTTAACTTGACATTTTATATGAATATGCAATAATACAAAAAACATGTGTTTTGTATTTTTGTATAATCTAACTGATGGACTAAACAGAATGATAGTTTTTTGACCCAGTATTCATCACTATTTCATAAGAAAATGAACCATAGACATGGAAGCCTCTACTATTGTTTTCATTGTATGGGATAGGGGGTCCTGAATTCTGAATTTTAAGACTCACTCATTATACTGTAATGTAACCGATCTATGTGAACGATTCTCTGAATTAGGGGCCATCCATAAAGTACGTCACATGAATTTCATGATTTTTTGATCCCCCCCTTGTCACAGCTGGTCACATTTGTAGGACTCCCCTCTCCCTAGTGTGACATCACATGCTTTGCAATTTTACATTCAGAAATTGCAAATTATTATAATATTATTAGATTTTGAGTGATGTCACGAACTTAGGACCCCTCCCACACCATGTCACACATCGTAGACTCCCTCCGTCCCCCTTTACGTGTGACGTACTTTATGGATGGCCCCTTATCTGTGATTGCTCATATAAGTTTAGAATACCAGATGAGAGCTCGGTGCTGTCCATTCGCAAACACATAGTTTACATTGACTTTAAAAGACATATCAACTAATTTCCGGAGACCAAATCAATGCTAAATTTCTCTAATCACATATTACTTCCACCAGTTAATATAAAGGATGATATGCGCTTCAATTTCTTAAGATGATTGGGAGTGATTTAACACAGAGTTGTTTTAACATTTCTTGCTGGTTATTCAGTGCTACCATCTCGAAATACACATGCTTTTTCTTTATTTGACTAATACATAAGCCAATCACAGTATAAGCAAGGAGTACACCTATAATATGTAAAATACATTCATTATGTCAGGCATACTCAACCTTCTTTGGGTCAAACCGCTTTTTGGATTTCTTAAAATGCAGCACGATTTAAAATATCGCCGGTGATACTGCAATACTGCGTAACTAGTACTTGATCATAAGGCCTAATTTTCAAGCCAAAGTTACACCTTATGAACTATTAAAGATAGATTAAATTCACAAGTCGAATTAACCAAACAAACTTTATTTGACGATATATTTCCAGTATGAACACCTAGGGCTGAAAATAAATCATAACATAACCTGGAGTTCACTATTCACAAGAACTTAAGCCACTTTATTTCACAAGATTTGAGATGAAGTTGCTTCGCGCAGTAAATTCGGCTTCACAGAAACTTTTGGTCACTTGCAAAAGGTTAATGCGCCAAAGGTTGAGTATACCTGTTATATGCACACAGTGCTTTGAAAGCACACGCTACCAATGATTCTTCACAGATATGTCATGTCGCTTTGTGCTAAATTCGTACTTAATACGTGATGTGCACGACGTCACCCCCCACTGAGAGGAGACATTGACCCTGTAATAAATGAAATATACTACAAAAATGTTCTCATAAAACTAAAATTACTAGTTTTTAGGGCTTACAACGAATTATGAAGTTAGCTAAGCGGTGGTAGCTCAATGGTTAGGACACGCGCCTCTTAACCGAGAAGTGCGGGTTCGAACCCGGGCACGTACCTCTGGATTTTTCAAGTCTATGTACGTATTTATACCACTAGCTCGACGGTGAAGGAAAACATCGTGATGAAAACTGCAAATTCAAACAACTTTGGATTTGTAACCATGATCCAAAAATTGTCTGGTTCCCCTATCTTAGGGTTACGAAGGTCAGGTCGGCAGTCGCTTCAATGTAATTACCAGACTCGCTAAATCCTGGATCTTGGTCTAAGCGGACCCCGTCTAAGAACGGGACATAACGCTAGGAAGATGATGAACGAATTATGAAGTTAAGTTTGTTACGTTTTAACGACTGAACGATTTTCGCTCACATATACTTATATGAAGTTGAAGTGAAAGATGATATGAGTAAATTGGAACTGGATAGCTTAATGACGGCTGAGCGGGACGTATGGAAGATGAAGACATGCTGCGCCGACCCCAGATGAACTGGGAGAAGGGCAAGAGGATGATGATGATGATACTTATATGAAGTTTATGAATGAATAGGCGATGAATTAACCACTTGAAACTATACAAATTTCCATTTAAATCAATTTTGTACAGCCGACTGGCCCGTTGGTTGAGTGGACAGAGACCCTGGCCTTGAAACCAAGGGTCGCAGGTTCTAATCCAGCTAGGGGCAAATGTTTCGTGTGATGATCATGGACATTTGTACTCGAGTCATAAATGTTTATAAACGCATAAGCTTAGTTTGGAACTAGGGAATTGGTGTCAGTCTGGAGAATTTATTATTATTTATTTATTTTGTCTAAATATTATGTGTTTAATGCTTCATAGATTCTGCCTATCCATTTGGGGATTAAGAGTGTGTTGTTATGTAAATATTACGTAACAGTTACCTGGTTTTTATGTGCGTTGTCTTGGAGCATGAGCTGCGTGATGTAGAATGACGTGAGCGCGTTGCCGCCCAGCGCCGCCGTGTACGCGCGCGCGATGGCCAGCACCTGACACAACATTTAGAATTGGGATATTAACACCATTTATATTTAATTATGAAATATCAATTCTGAAAAAGAAAGTATCGTAGTATGCTGTTAAGCCTTATTGATTTTCAATCATATAGAGTTTTAGATTTTCATTTTACAAAAACTGCTTTATTAAGTCAGTTGACTATACAAACTAGTGACGTCACACGTTGACAAGCCCATACAAAATCTATGACGTGATTTCGTTTTGACAGCTCTTAAAAAGTATCTCAATTGACTAGCCAGTCAACATACCTATTATTAAATAGCCTGATTTTTTGATTTATCCAAGAGTTGTCAAATGGTACTGTAGTAGGGTTTAAACTGTGTTCTGTAGAAAGTAAGTATCATGCTGAAATAGCTAGGAGGGCTTAAACATGTGAACTTGTGACAGTTGATTCCAGTTGAAAATCAAACCAGTAGTGACCTCGCAGGTGAAGGTGTGCAGGAAGCCGCTGAGGCCGCCCAGCTCGCGCACGCTCGTGGTCTCGCGCACGAACAGCAGCCGCAGCGCGCACACGCGCCGCGCCCAGCGCGCGCCCGACACTTGGCATACCGTCGTCAGAGATACTGTGCTCGGTAGCTGTGGACAAACAAACAGGTATGTAATTTGTCGGATTGGGAGAGCAAAGTTTAAATAAAACTTTGCTCTCCCCCTGCTTCCTTTGTTGTTTTATCACATAAGTAAGCCACTATCCATACAGAATAAACCAGATGGTTTTTAGATGGAAGTAACAGCATGCAATCATGGTTCTTGAAACAGCCAACATAAGCCAACTAACATATCAAAGCGTGAATAAAATTTCGAGAGGGACAGAGAGAGAGAAAGAGAGGGGGGGGGGGGAGTTAGGGGCAGAGGGCGAGAGGGGGGGAGAGGGGTAAGATAGAGAAATGAGGGTGAAAGAGAGAGGGGGGAGCTGTTTGGAGGGGAAAGGAAGAGTGTTACAGTTAAGAAACTCATTTAACGAAAGAAAAAAAGTTATAGCAGCACTAAGACACAGTTTACGAAAGACATATATAATAATAAGTAAAAAGAAAACAAGGAAACAGGAGGCCAACCCACCTGTCCATTAAGAGCAGCGGGCGCCTTCTCCTCCGGCTCCGAGTGCTGGCTCTTGACGAGCTGGTCCTCGTCGAGCGCGAAGATGTCGTCGTCCGCGTCGCCCGTGCCGTCGCCGTGCGCCTGCGCCGGCGCCGGCGCCTCCTCCGGCTTGCTCGGGTCGCGCAGGCGGATCGCCGCGCCCGACACCACTAGCTGCACTTCGTCCTGGAACGTGCAAAGGGATAGTTCATAGGCGCTTATTAGAGCTATAATCTTGATTAACTTGTGACGACCGCGCTACAAGATAGTCAAGATTATAGCTCCAATAATATGTCAACCAAGGACGTTCATCGTATATGCAGAAACGCCATACATTCCTGCATCGCGCTGAAGAAGTTATTCTTGCCACTAAGTATATATACAATACACCAAGACGGTCAGTCGGACCTAGGTCCCCGAGCGAGCAACACGTAGCTCGGCGAAAATACTTCAACTTTTAGTGCGAGCGCGTAGTTCGCACAGTTCTCTCTACCTAGCTTGCTGTATGTGTGAAGTTGACAGACGATGTTCATCCTGGACCAGAGCAGGTGCTAGTATGGGTCGAAGTAGTTTCATCACTGGCTAAACTTCGTCCTGAAACGATGGGGTAGAAAGTGGGGACAGAGCTATGACGTCATCTATTAATGTGTAAGTAGATAACCTAAGACCTTAAGATAGTCAAGGCTGCTCGTTAGTTAGACTTAGTAAGTCCAAGAATTGAATTCTTCAATCGCTCATGACACCCATCCAGCATCCATAAGAAGAACTTTCTTTGTGATAGGAGGTCTTTGAGACGCTGTGCGTCGCGTAGAGCAGCGCGTGCGCAGAAGCTGGGTCACCTCGGGCAGGTCCAGGCTGAAGCAGGTGGTGAGCAGCGCGGCGGGCTGCAGGCGGCGCAGCTTGTAGGCGAGCGCGTCCAGCGCCTTGCCCACCTGCCGCTCGCACGCGCCGCGCACGCCGCCCAGCGAGCTGCTGCCGGACACCTTGCCGCGCCACACCTGCATCACACAACACACTAACGTTACTCTACTCGACTGTGTTTTAAACAGTCTCCATAGGCACACTAGCCACTTGTTACTACTTTTTAACAATTTTCAATCTAACCCAGCCCATTGTCCTGGGTTGGTCTGGGATTAAAAAGAATATGCCAACTGTGGTAAATTCATATTATTAGTTGATTTTCCTGTTGAATTGACGATTTATAAGTGTTTGTTTCAAACCTATATAATAAAGAGTATTTTGACTTTGACTTTGACTCTGTGTTTCTTGCCTAGCATGTCGTAAAAAAAGGATGTGATTGTGTAGGCGACGAGCTAGCCACTTGTCACTACTTTTTCACAATTTTCTATCTAACCCAGCCCAGTATTATTTTTGGTTGAATGTGGTTAAAGGGGCCTGCTGTTCCTTTGACTTTGCCCACTCCTTCGGGGATTATAGGCGTGATGTTATGCTATGTTTGTTGTTCTATAGGCACATAGCAAAAAACGAGAATATCTTTCGACTTCAAAAGACTGTACTAACTTTTACTTGCATAACATGTCGTAATAACCGAGGACCCAATGCTATATTGCCATTGGTTTACGATGCGTAGGCGCAGGTTAGTCACTCATTTTTCAAAAAAAATCCACCTAATTCAACTCGATGTTACGAGTACAGGCCGATGTCAATTTCGATGCTGGTGGTTATGATAGCGATGACGATGATGATGACGTTGACGGCGGTTACCTGCACGAAGGCGTAGGGCGGCGCGGCGGCGAGCGGCGTGAGCGCGGCGGTGTGCACCGGCATGCGCGTGTGCAGCCCGCGCCGCGCCAGCGCGCGCGCCGTCTCCACCTGCACATGTACCACACCACGCTTTACGTTACTACTTCTTGTGGCAAATCTCTCTAGACACTCATCATCTCCTAGCGTAATGTCCCGTGCTTCGACGGGGTCCGCTTAAACCATGATCCAGGATTTAGCGAGTCAGGTAAATACATTGAAGCGACTGCCGATCTGACCTTCGTAACCCTAAGATAGGGGAACCAGACAATTATAGGATCATGGTTACAAATCCAATGTTGTTTGAATTTGCAGGTTTCATTAAGAAGATTCAAAATAAGTTTCTAAAAAGACTTAGTTATAAATTTAAGAATCATTCTGCGCTACTTCAGTCATTAGAATTGCGGCGTGAACATAGGGATCAGGTGTTTTTATTTAAAATTTTACATAATTATATAGATTCCCCCTTCCTTCTAAGTCGTATTTCATTTAAATGCCCTAGGTTGAGTGCTCGCTCCAATGCAGTTTTTTGTACTCCTTTTTGCAGAACTAAGTATTCGAAAAATCGGTTTCTGGTCCGAGCTTGCAACACACATAATGAGCGTTATAGACACATTGATGTATTTAACTGCAAACTAAGCGGTTATATTTCATCTATTAAGCAAGCTGATCACGCTTAGGCGTCGATTGTACATTTTTTTTTCTTCTATTTTTTTTGAACAATTTACCTTCACTGGCAATATTATATTTTAGCTATTAGTTTTCTTTTTGTCAAAACAGAATTGTACTTCATTTAATAATTATTTTTAAAGTTTTTGCAATGTAATTCTTAACGTTGGAAACTGTTTTGGCTAATGTATTGTGAACATAAATCTTTCATTCAAACGTGTTTTAAAAGCTGTACGTTTCTTTGAATAAATAAATAAATAAATAAAAATATGTTTTCCCTCACCGTCGAGCTAGTAGTATAAATACGAACATAGATTTTGAAAAATCCAGAGGTACGTGCCCGGGTTTGAACCCGCACTCCTCGGTTAAGAGGCGCGTGTCCTTACCATTGAGTTATCACCACCACTCTCTCTAGACACTAAATAATGATTTATAGCCCGCGACAGGTTGAGTTCTATGGCTATGTCCCTCTTTCACTGCTCATTATTCATCTACTCCTTTTAGTGACTCCCGCCCTCTCAAAATCCCACACTCACATCCACGGCCTCGTTGAGCTCGAGCACGCAGATGTCCTTGTCGCTTGCTATCTCTGTCCCTACCTGCATCGCTATCTCACTTCCACATTTCTGCCTCCAGCTATCTCTCTCGCTTCTTCCACTCACGGCCTTGTCGATCTTGAGCATGCCTTTTTGCCGCTGAACGGCTTTTGCGACTACCTACCATTCGCTGTTCTTCTCTCCCTCTCCCTCTTACTATCTACCTCACTCTCTCGAGACCTTTTGTCGCACTCTTACATGCTCTCTCTCGCTATCTCTTCCTATGGCTATCTCCAGCTTCTCAGTCTCTCTCCGTATGGCTATCTCCTGCTCGCTCTTTCCCTATGGCTACCTCCCTTTACCTTCTACTTCTCATTTTTTATCTACTTTTAGTGATCCCCCAAGCCCCCCCCTCGGCCTCGTCCAGCTCGAGCACGCAGGCGTCCTTGTCGCTTGCTATCTCCCTATCTGTATCGCTATCTCGCTCCCCCCAGCTATCCCTCCCCCACTCACGTCCTCAGCCTCGTCCAGCTCGAGCACGCAGGCGTCCTTGTCGCTTGCTATCTCCCTATCTGTATCGCTATCTCGCTCCCCCCAGCCACCTGTCTCCTCACTCACGTCCTCGGCCTCGTCCAGCTCGAGCACGCAGGCGTCCTTGTCGCTTGCTATCTCCCTATCTGTATCGCTATCTCGCCCCCCCCAGCTATCCCTCCCCCACTCACGTCCTCAGCCTCGTCCAGCTCGAGCACGCAGGCGTCCTTGTCGCTTGCTATCTCCCTATCTGTATCGCTATCTCACTCCCCCCAGCTATCCCTCCCCCACTCACGTCCTCGGCCTCGTCCAGCTCGAGCACGCAGGCGTCCTTGTCGCTTGCTATCTCCCTATCTGTATCGCTATCTCGCTCCCCCCCAGCTATCCCTCCCCCACTCACGTCCTCGGCCTCGTCCAGCTCGAGCACGCAGGCGTCCTTGTCGCTTGCTATCTCCCTATCTGTATCGCTATCTCGCTCCCCCCCAGCTATCCCTCCCCCACTCACGTCCTCGGCCTCGTCCAGCTCGAGCACGCAGGCGTCCTTGTCGCTTGCTATCTCCCTATCTGTATCGCTATCTCGCTCCCCCCAGCTATCCCTCCCCCACTCACGTCCTCGGCCTCGTCCAGCTCGAGCACGCAGGCGTCCTTGTCGCTTGCTATCTCCCTATCTGTATCGCTATCTCGCTCCCCCCAGCTATCCCTCCCCCACTCACGTCCTCGGCCTCGTCCAACTCGAGCACGCAGGCGTCCTTGTCGCTTGCTATCTCCCTATCTGTATCGCTATCTCGCTCCCCCCAGCTATCCCTCCCCCCACTCACGTCCTCGGCCTCGTCCAGCTCGAGCACGCAGGCGTCCTTGTCGCTTGCTATCTCCCTATCTGTATCGCTATCTCGCTCCCCCCAGCTATCCCTCCCCCCACTCACGTCCTCGGCCTCGTCAAGCTCGAGCACGCAGGCGTCCTTGTCGCTTGCTATCTCCCTATCTGTATCGCTATCTCGCTCCCCCCAGCTATCCCTCCCCCACTCACGTCCTCGGCCTCGTCCAGCTCGAGCACGCAGGCGTCCTTGTCGCTTGCTATCTCCCTATCTGTATCGCTATCTCGCTCCCCCCAGCTATCCCTCCCCCACTCACGTCCTCGGCCTCGTCCAGCTCGAGCACGCAGGCGTCCTTGTCGCTTGCTATCTCCCTATCTGTATCGCTATCTCGCTCCCCCTAGCTATCCCTCCCCCACTCACGTCCTCGGCCTCGTCCAGCTCGAGCACGCAGGCGTCCTTGTCGCTTGCTATCTCCCTATCTGTATCGCTATCTCGCTCCCCCCAGCTATCCCTCCCCCACTCACGTCCTCGGCCTCGTCCAGCTCGAGCACGCAGGCGTCCTTGTCGCTTGCTATCTCCCTATCTGTATCGCTATCTCGCTCCCCCCAGCTATCCCTCCCCCACTCACGTCCTCGGCCTCGTCCAGCTCGAGCACGCAGGCGTCCTTGTCGCTTGCTATCTCCCTATCTGTATCGCTATCTCGCTCCCCCCAGCTATCCCTCCCCCACTCACGTCCTCGGCCTCGTCCAGCTCGAGCACGCAGGCGTCCTTGTCGGCGCACAGGTCGAGCTGCGGCGGCGCGTCGCCCTCCAGCTCGGGCGGCGCGTGCGCGCTGTGCTCGCTCGCGCCCGACTCGTATCCGTTCGCCGCCTTGTTCGCGTTGAACGACTCCCATAGCGCCTTTTGGATTTCTAACGCTTCTTTGTCGTTTTCTGACGCCTGGAACAAAATAGGTATACGCATGTCTGGTCACATACATTTTAGATTTCGTATAGACTGGACACAGACAGATGTCGCTACAGGCGTCATTTAGACTGATTGAGAGATAAAACCCGATTAAAAACGATATTATTTCACTTTAGAAAAATGCCTTTTTTCATTAAATAAGTTATTTCTTAGATAATTTAAACCGATATTTTTAACCGACTTAAAAAAAAAGGAGGAGGTTCTCAATTCGACTGTTTTTTTTTTCTACAAAAACAAACCAAAATAATCTTTGTTTTCAAACCACGAATTGTACACAAATGGCGTATTATTACTAAGAAACAACTAACCTGTGCTTGTAGCGCCATCTTGTATTATTCCTGACAAACAGACTAAACTTGGCTGTAGTTCCAATTACTCACCACTGTCGGTGTTCTTGCGCGAGTTATAGCAGTAACTTTTCAAGTATGGGCAGTGACCTTCTGTTGTACGTAGTATATTATTACTCTGTGGTATAGGTAATGAATAGGTATCTAGTATACCTATCTCTGTTCTGGCAATAACCAAAAGCTAGTAAATAATAAATAGGTACTTGTATATGTATAGACGGACCGATATTGGTCAACAAAGTGATCTAATAAGGATTGGGTTGAAATTCGCTTCTTCGCCTATTTGACTGGCTCGATGGCGCATTCGGTAGTGACCCTGCCCCACGCGCCAAGAGTTGTGGGTTCGATCCCCACCCAGGACAAACATTCGTATGATAAATACTTGTGTTTGTTCTGTGTCTGGGTGTTGATATCCAATATTTAAGTATATATTTGTAATAGCGCTGTTGATTCTGATATCCGTAACACAAGTGCTTAAGCTACTTACCTCGGAGTCAGATCAATGTATGCGATATCGTCGGATATTTATTATTCTTATATACCGTTTAGGTGTGACTTTTTCGCAATTATAATATTACAAAAAAATAATACGTCCAACGATCCAGTCCAATCCATCTTTTATTGTTTTTGGCTTATCTACAATAGGTAAAATATTTATTAGTTTCCAAAAGAGACCAACCTTGATCCTGGGCGGCGCGGGAGGCGGTAAGGCGGTGAGTCTGACCGCAGTCCCACTCGCTAGCGCCATCACGCATCGCTCGCCGATCGCGATCTGGGTCTGGAGGTTGAACAACGCGTTTGCACCCTGCAACGAAACGCGATGCTTTATCTTCGGTCATTTTATATGAGGAAAGGGACGGTTATCAGCGAACTTCGGGTCCTACGATTTGTATAAGCAAATTACAAACAAACATAACATCACGCCCGTAATCCCCGAAGGGGTAGGCAGAGTCAAAGGGACAGCAGTCCCCTTTAACCACATTCAGCCAAAAATAAAACTGGGCTGGGTTAGATGGAAAATTGTGTAAAAGTAGACAAGTGGCTAGCTTGTCGCCTACAGACCAACACGGGGCAAAATATGCAAATTGTTGTTGATTTTTTCTGTTTCGTTTTGGTTGGTTTACCTTTGCTTGTATAAGGACAACTATGTCAGTTTGTGTATACATAACAAATATCTATGACTCGAGTGATTGAGGTCATTACATAAACATTTTCCCTTGGCGGTTTCTAACCGGCAGCCATTTGTTTTGTGTCACTAACTACCAGTTCCTGTCAACAATACAAAGTAGTATGTCAATCTATCCCTGATCTTTTACTCCGGCTCTTTGGGCGCGTATCCCCGGCAGCAGGTGGGGTGCCCTGGCCGAGCCGCCAGCTGGCGCGTACCTGCATGCGCAGCTTGGCCAGCAGCAGCTTGTGCAGCTCGTACTCGAGGAAGGGCAGCTGGTCCGAGATGTCGCGCGCGCCCGGCTCGCTGGCGGGCGGCGCGCGGCGCGTGCGGGCCGCTGCAAACGGACAACTTTGTTAACCACTCTATGGCCATAAACATAAGGTCTACATTCTACCGTCAATATGAGAAACTTTTAAGGTTATGCGCGATGCCACAATATAATACATGCTTAGCGCTACTTTAGGTAAGTGGTAGACCAATCTTTAATACCACTACTTAGGCGAGGCCTCTGAGGTATTAAATGAACATAAGTGACAGCAAGTCATATTAGACCTTGACGGCCACGAGCCATTTGCTACTATAATAAGCACTAGGAATAACTATCATATCATTAGCGCCAAGAATTCAATACTCACCAACGGCAGTAAGTGTGACGGCTTTGGGGTATGATGCGAGGCGACTAGGTTTGGAACATGTTGCTAACAGCACAGCAGGAACACGGGCTCGTCTAACAAACAAGAATTTGAATTTGATTAGTATCTTACTTAATATTAAATCGGTAAGTAGGTATACGAGTACATTTTTTTAGCTGAATATGGTTAAGGAATATGGTTAAGCCAAATGTCCCTTTGACTGTGCCTACCCCTTAGGGGATTACGGACGTAATGATGAGTATGTGTGTGAGTATATGAGAATGAATGGATCTTTGTTCTTTAGTTAATTAAAGAGTCTTCTCTCGCTGCTCTCGCTGCCAGGCCGGCAGTGAGGCGGCAGTGAGGCGGCAGTGAGGCGGCAGTCGCTGCAGTACCTGCAGCCGCCGCAGGTGGACAGCTCGGCGCGGTAGGGCCCCGCGCCCGGCGAGTACGGCACGTGCGCCGCCGAGCAGCAGTCCGCCTCCGCCTCCTCCAGCGTGCCCTTACTGCCGTTCGACACTGCGCAAAATAGGGTACTTCACACCAACAATCTATAGGCACTTATGTTACTATACAAATAATTTCAAGTAATCTTTATTTTCAATGAGTATTACTGAATAATGTGCTCCTTACCTGATATGGCTGCATCTAATTCGGCATTAAAGTCGCAGTCGAGATTGATGACGGCGGCTGTTCCCGATGCTGAGAGCACGCAAACGTCTTCACTAGAAGAAAAAAGAAACAAGTGAACAAGCTTTTAAAATAATGGAAACCTTAGCTACGACTCGTTATTATCACCACCGTCATCATCAATTCTTTCTAAATTAAAGGCGGCATACCATCAGTTACAATCATCATCATCAACACGCAACAGTAACACGCGACGGTACCATATGGCGGCGGTGTCGACGTAGGCGAGCACGGCGTTGCAGCGCAGCGCGCGGGCGTGCGCGCGCAGCTCGGTGCGCAGCTCGGCCCACCAGGCGGCGCGTCATCATCATCATCATCATCATCATCAACACGCAACAGTAACACGCGACGGTACCATATGGCGGCGGTGTCGACGTAGGCGAGCACGGCGTTGCAGCGCAGCGCGCGGGCGTGCGCGCGCAGCTCGGTGCGCAGCTCGGCCCACCAGGCGGCGCGTCATCATCATCATCATCATCATCATCAACACGCAACAGTAACACGCGACGGTACCATATGGCGGCGGTGTCGACGTAGGCGAGCACGGCGTTGCAGCACAGCGCGCGGGCGTGCGCGCGCAGCTCGGTGCGCAGCTCGGCCCACCAGGCGGCGCGTCATCATCATCATCATCATCATCATCAACACGCAACAGTAACACGCGACGGTACCATATGGCGGCGGTGTCGACGTAGGCGAGCACGGCGTTGCAGCGCAGCGCGCGGGCGTGCGCGCGCAGCTCGGTGCGCAGCTCGGCCCACCAGGCGGCGCGTCATCATCATCATCATCATCATCATCAACACGCAACAGTAACACGCGATGGTACCATATGGCGGCGGTGTCGACGTAGGCGAGCACGGCGTTGCAGCGCAGCGCGCGGGCGTGCGCGCGCAGCTCGGTGCGCAGCTCGGCCCACCAGGCGGCGCGTCATCATCATCATCATCATCATCATCAACACGCAACAGTAACACGCGACGGTACCATATGGCGGCGGTGTCGACGTAGGCGAGCACGGCGTTGCAGCGCAGCGCGCGGGCGTGCGCGCGCAGCTCGGTGCGCAGCTCGGCCCACCAGGCGGCGCGTCATCATCATCATCATCATCATCATCAACACGCAACAGTAACACGCGACGGTACCATATGGCGGCGGTGTCGACGTAGGCGAGCACGGCGTTGCAGCGCAGCGCGCGGGCGTGCGCGCGCAGCTCGGTGCGCAGCTCGGCCCACCAGGCGGCGCGTCATCATCATCATCATCATCATCATCAACACGCAACAGTAACACGCGACGGTACCATATGGCGGCGGTGTCGACGTAGGCGAGCACGGCGTTGCAGCACAGCGCGCGGGCGTGCGCGCGCAGCTCGGTGCGCAGCTCGGCCCACCAGGCGGCGCGTCATCATCATCATCATCATCATCATCAACACGCAACAGTAACACGCGACGGTACCATATGGCGGCGGTGTCGACGTAGGCGAGCACGGCGTTGCAGCGCAGCGCGCGGGCGTGCGCGCGCAGCTCGGTGCGCAGCTCGGCCCACCAGGCGGCGCGTCATCATCATCATCATCATCATCATCAACACGCAACAGTAACACGCGATGGTACCATATGGCGGCGGTGTCGACGTAGGCGAGCACGGCGTTGCAGCGCAGCGCGCGGGCGTGCGCGCGCAGCTCGGTGCGCAGCTCGGCCCACCAGGCGGCGCGTCATCATCATCATCATCATCATCATCAACACGCAACAGTAACACGCGACGGTACCATATGGCGGCGGTGTCGACGTAGGCGAGCACGGCGTTGCAGCGCAGCGCGCGGGCGTGCGCGCGCAGCTCGGTGCGCAGCTCGGCCCACCAGGCGGCGCGTCATCATCATAATCATCATCATCATCAACACGCAACAGTAACACGCGACGGTACCATATGGCGGCGGTGTCGACGTAGGCGAGCACGGCGTTGCAGCGCAGCGCGCGGGCGTGCGCGCGCAGCTCGGTGCGCAGCTCGGCCCACCAGGCGGCGCGTCATCATCATAATCATCATCATCATCAACACGCAACAGTAACACGCGACGGTACCATATGGCGGCGGTGTCGACGTAGGCGAGCACGGCGTTGCAGCGCAGCGCGCGGGCGTGCGCGCGCAGCTCGGTGCGCAGCTCGGCCCACCAGGCGGCGCGTCATCATCATAATCATCATCATCATCAACACGCAACAGTAACACGCGACGGTACCATATGGCGGCGGTGTCGACGTAGGCGAGCACGGCGTTGCAGCGCAGCGCGCGGGAGTGCGCGCGCAGCTCGGTGCGCAGCTCGGCCCACCAGGCGGCGCGTCATCATCATCATCATCATCATCATCAACACGCAACAGTAACACGCGACGGTACCATATGGCGGCGGTGTCGACGTAGGCGAGCACGGCGTTGCAGCGCAGCGCGCGTGCGTGCGCGCGCAGCTCGGTGCGCAGCTCGGCCCACCAGGCGGCGCGTCATCATCATCATCATCATCAACACGCAACAGTAACACGCGACGGTACCATATGGCGGCGGTGTCGACGTAGGCGAGCACGGCGTTGCAGCGCAGCGCGCGGGCGTGCGCGCGCAGCTCGGTGCGCAGCTCGGCCCACCAGGCGGCGCGTCATCATCATCATCATCATCATCATCAACACGCAACAGTAACACGCGACGGTACCATATGGCGGCGGTGTCGACGTAGGCGAGCACGGCGTTGCAGCGCAGCGCGCGGGCGTGCGCGCGCAGCTCGGTGCGCAGCTCGGCCCACCAGGCGGCGCGCAGCGCGCTCTCGCCGCCGCCGTCCACCAGCTTCACCGACCGCGCGCACACCGTGCCGCCTGCCCGATGCAAAGACCATCATCATCATTAAAATACTATTAAATCACGGTTTCTTAAGAATCAACCACGCCATATCACAGGGTAATATATAGTCGATAAGGCAAGAAAACAGGCTATTCATTAATTAATTACCTATTATTACTACTAACTATTCGTTACGTAATATTTTATCATTCGAAATTTGCGATTTGAGATTTAGAGTGACGAATACTTGATAGCTTGAGAAAAACAACTTTAAAATTTACATCTACTTAATATACTTCTATTTAGAAAGTGAGGAAAGTAAACTAAATTCTAACATTTGTGAAACACAAATTCGAATATTAAACAATCGTAACTTACCTATGTGAACTATGAATCCAGGCGGATACTCAGTCATGGTGAGGAACGGATATTCCAGCATCTCTAAATTATTGCTATTCATAGACGGGCGCAAGATGGCGCCACCGCCGCTTCCTGTGTTCACGCCTGACGTGTTTAGAGAGCTTCCTAAAAATACGAGTGGAAGGAATTTAATGTTGTACAATTTAAACAGATCACAATATCTGTAAAACTGTGAAAAAGTTGGTAGTTTTTATTACAATTATGTTAGTTTCATTTTTGGTGCATATTTAAAAAGTATTTTACAGTATTGTACACTAGTGATTCTTTAAAGGTCTTGTTGAGGATTTATAGCGGAAAAATCCTTTTTTCATTATTTTTAGACACTGTATAACGTAGTACTGCGACTAGATGATAATGAAACATTCCATCCCCCAAGGTAACGTGGTAGAGATGTACAAAAAAAGCCTTACTTACGTTGTAAACGTAGAAGCTGCATACTACTAAACATAGTTACCAAGGTGACTAATATACCATGTTTAAAAAAAACATCAACATGAGAAATAATAAGCTAGAAAATACAAAACTTACCTTTAGGCGTAACACTGAGATCAGAATCTGACGACCGCCTATGTATCCCCATGGGGGTCGACGACGAATTCAGCGAAGAGTTCTGTGCGTGCGCAGTAGCGACGACCGGCTCCCGGCCCCCGTACGACTCGTGGCGCGCGTGCCGCGGCGACCCCTTATCCTTGTCTCGCTCCCTCTCTCTATCCCTGTCTCGCTCGCACCTGCCGACACCGCACGCTGCATGCGAGTTACCACACACACTAGCGCTGTTAGTCTCACACATACAATCCCTCCCCACCCCCTCTACGTCTAAACTCTCAGTCCGATCGAAACTCTCAGGCAGTGACGGTATGGTCTCTAGCTGTGCGCCACTTAGTATAGGATGGAAATGCTGTAACACTGGTGCTACTAACTTTCTACTTGAACTACGGTCTACGTTGGACATTTTAAGCGATTCCTCGCCGTCTGAGTGGACGCTGTTCTGTCTGACGAGTCTTTTGTCTTTAGATGAATCTCTGGCTTCTAACTTACGCTTAGGGCTTTCGCGATTGTCTTTAACTTCTGTATTAGGAAGCAAAGACTGAGCTTTATCGATAAGCATAGTTTCAACGGCGGTTTTAATCAGACCTGTTGGTTGCGTTGTTTTATTATCATCGTCTTTCGCATGATGGAACATAGACTGTACTTTATCTACCAATATAGACTCCATAACGGAATGAGATAAACTTGCAGATTCAGTAGTATCTTTAACTTCAACATCAACTACACTTTTCTTAGAATCGTCAATTTCGACAACATTAGGATCTATTAAAGACTGCACTTTATCCATGAGTATTGTTTTTACTGCTGTATTTATCATACCAGACGATTCAGGTTCTTTTTTCTCTTCTCTATTATTATTTACATTCATAGTATTATCAATTTCAACTGTACTGGGATCTATCAAATACTGTACTTTATCCATCAAAATAGTTTTAACAGCAGTATTTATCAAACCAGATGTCGTACCAGATTCTTCATTATTTTTTACTTCACTTACTATTCTCACGTTTTCCTTTGGTTCTTTAATCTCAATGGAATTAGGATCAATTAATGATTGAACTTTATCTATGAGTATAGTTTTAACCGCAGTATCAATCAAACCAGATGATTTTTCCGTGGATTCTTGATTATTTTTCACTTCTCCAACAATTCGTACATTTTCCTTTGATTCTTCTATTTGAATAGCATTAGGATCTATCAGAGCTTGAACTTTATCCATGAGTATGGTTTGAACAGCAGTGTTTATGAGACCAGAGGTTGGAGTTGACTCTTGATTCTTTTTAACTTCTCCTACAATTCTTGCAGCTTCTTTTGGACTCTTATTTTCAATTGCATGAGGATCCACCAAAGAGTGTACTTTATCCATTAGAATTGTTTTCACAGCAGTGTTTATCAATCCAGTCGTTTGTGGTTCGTCTCTTAGCGAATGCTGCGATTGGTGTAGGCTTTTTGTTCTGTGCTCTGAATGTTCTGAAGGAGCATTGAAAGGTATCGGTGAAGGAAATAAGGAATGAACCTTATCCATAAGGATAGTCTCCATGGCTGTATGTACTAAGCCAGAAGATTCAGATTCAGTACGCTTTCTCTTTTCAGGCTTCTTATGCGACCCTGTGTCACTGGAATATGAAATTCGATCTCCATTATTGGAATCTGAGTCAGTTTTCAATATGTGACTGCTTTTCTGCATTTCTTCATGAAAGGATTTGTTAGAAGGACTAGATTCCGGTGTGGTAGGGGTAAGCAATGATTGTACTTTATCAATTAAGATAGTTTCCATAGCAGTATGGACTAAGCCAGTAGATTCAGATTTACTGTTTCTAGCTCCCTCTACTTTTTCTAACTTCTCTGTTACATCATCAAAGAATCTCTTATTAGCTTGAACAGGTTCGGGCGAGGTTGGTATAAGCAACGATTGGACTTTATCAATGAGTATAGTTTCCATAGCAGTGTGAACGAGTCCAGTAGGTTTCAGAGCAGGCTTCTCTTTCTTATGATGGAATTCGCTATGACGCCTTTCAGTGCCATACTCAGGATACAAAGTCCCACTTAAAGACGCTCTCGAAACTGGTTCTGAACCTATGTACATAGAGACTTTAGTGTGTCCGAATTCATCGCTTTTATGCAACGCTTTGTTCTTCTCCATATCCTCTTTATCCAAGCTAAGCAAGTCTGCGTAGGAAAGGAAAGGAGATCCTAATACAGTTTCACTGGGAGCTTTAGATGTTATATCAGATCCAGATCCTGGCTGGCTCATAGCAGCTTTAGGTTCAACTTTCTTTTTAGGAATCAAGGAGTAATGGGAAAGGCTCTTTATCATGCTGCTTTTGGATAGTTTGGAAAGCTGACGTTTGATGCGCTTGGAGGAGCGATATACAAAGCTTTTGCTCTCAACCGGGGACGATGGGGCGCTAACACTGTGCGACTTCTTATGCGTGAATGGGTTGTGGAATTTGAACTGATGGTTATATGATTTGTGATCTACAAACGTTTTATCCGTTTCGGTCGACGTCGAAGGGCGCACTTGATCTTTATCAGTAGTCATTTCAATGTTTTCATTTTTACTATTGTCGACGTCAGGCGTTTCAACTTCCACGTTCAAAGTCATAGCGTCAGGGTGTTTTTCTTGATTGACATTTCCAACGTGGAGTTTGTCGCGACTAGACACTTCGAGAGTGGTTAGTTTCTTATCCATTTGAGCAATAAATGCCGGGTTCACTTCGTTATTCATAAGATATCGCACAACAGCGCTGGTTGTTTCAAATGATTTCTCTGTGTCTGTCTTCTGATCAGAACTTTCATCGTCCTCTTCGGAGCTGGAGTATATTTCAGAGCTGTCTGAGAGAGCTGAAGAGACCGACCCGAAGTAGCCTACTTCTCCGGGTAATTTGAGAAGATTATCATTTCTACCAGCGACCGGAGTCGAAGGACAGGACTCAGAGACCTTTCTATGAACTTCGGGCGGTGTATCGCCTTCAAAACTGATGTTCTTCAAAGACGTGAAACGTATCTCCGGTATGTTCTTCTTATTAGTCTCAACTGTAGACTCTGAATTCGAGTTTTTGTTGACTATTTTTTTATCATCTTCAATGTTAATCGTTGGTTCGGATTCGCTAGTACGTCTCAACGTTGAGTTGGGTGACTGATCTGTATCTTGTGTTTCAGCAATACATGCAAGACTGGTATGAGCATGCATCACCGATCTAGCAAGAATAGAAGCCATACCAACGCCTTCATCGGCTTCATTTGTAAAAGTCTTGCGAAATTTGGGTTTCTTAATCCGTTTAAACTTTTTAATCTCATTCTTAATATCGACTAGCGATATACGCGACGTATCGGATGAATTAGATTTCAATGAGATTGTATCGTCTTGTTTGCTCGCATCAGACTTTCTAGACGACCGCATGTTGCCTAGTCTCTTGAGGAAGAAACTCGTTTTGAATTTCTTTATCTTCTTCAATGGGCCTTGCGACTCGTCGTCATCGTCAGCCCTATTAAGTAGTCTATTCAATTCCGTTTGATCATCAGCGATATGTCTAAGACTTTTTTGAGAAATATAATCGTCTTGGTATATAGATATGTTGCCAGCATAGCTTTTCACACTGGATTGTCTAGTCAAGATACTTCGCTCGTCCTCATCAACGTTGTCAGTCTCGTCTAAAAGAGATGGCGTTTTGGGGTTCAATATGGTTAGCAGCTTCTGCAGTTCTTCTTGGTGAGTTTGGTAGTACTGATTAAGGTCTGTGATGCTTTCATCGTCAGTCGATAAAATGTCCAAGTACTTTTTTAATTGCCTAACGTTCGAGTTTATACACATGAAGCGAAACACACGACACACCATGCAACAGTTCATTAATTAGTATTTATTTATATTCCAATTCAATAGTGTCGTGGATATTTAAGATTTTTATTTTTATGGATTGTAATGTGAGAACATTTATGACAACATCGAAAGCTTTGAACTTTTACAGTACAATTAAGCTTCCTGGAAATATATATAAAGTAGGTTGGAATTCTTAGCTAAATAATATACTTGTAAGCTACTATAGAAAAATGCTATAGATAAATAATAATTTATAGATAAATAACAAAAACACAGAATAAATACTATTCCTACTTTTAATTTCAAATTGTTACTTAATATCGAAATTGAAGTTACTACACTATACAAATATTCAAGATGTTTTCCTCTACCAAACTTATGAAGACCGACCAATCGGGCGCTCCATCTATGGGGCTGTAATGGAACCATTGTCCAGAATATGTTAGCGTCAATACAAAACATCTATTTAAGGCACAGCTCCCCGTTCAGACAAATTAAAATAGACCAGATTTTTCATCTATTGGAGATATTTAACGCCAAAAAGGTTGATAATCCCTATTTGTTGTTTAAAAATTTAGAAAATATTACTATTGGATATCGTACGATGCAATTTCCTCAACCTAATCTCTAATGAATCTATGTTCAGTGGCGGCTCTAGTCAAAACATAGGCAAGATCAGAGTAGCAAAACTTACATTTTACACTTAATGAGTTGAAGTCCCTTAAATGGCTTTGTATGAGACACCTACGCACTAGGTAGGTTGACGTCTAACTTATGTGTGTGATATGTAAGTGAAACTCACTGCTGCGTGCACGGCGGTATGTTGGCTGTCTGGCTGGGCGTCGGCAGGGGGGTGATGCTGACTGCCGTACCTGAAATACTTATTGCATAAGATGAGGCGCAAAACACAAGTCATTATGTATATTTATTTTTTGGGGTTAAATTATTCGTTAACTTAGTGTCGATAGTTTTTATTCGCTGTTATCACTTGAGGATGATATTTTATGACCGCTGCCAACAGCAGGTATCCGAAATTGTTTAACATGCAATAGGCTAGGCGACTAAAAAAATCTGTTTAGTCCGTCAGATAGGTTATAAAAAAAAATATACACATATTTTTTCATTTACTTGTCAAACAATCACTGACGAAAATACATTGCATTCGAGTTACGCGTGACGTCACACCTAAGAACTTTTACTTGAAAGTGACGTTACAAGTCCCACCTCCAAAACTTTGACACTCTTATTTATGTATTTATTTGTTAATTTGATAAAGCAAAATATATGTGTCTTATAAAATATTTTTGTACAATCTACCTGGACGGACCAAATAGAATGATAGTTTTTTAACCCAGACTTCAACCCTATTGCGTCAAATATACAAATACTATAATGTACGAACATGGATTTTCACACTAAAAGTGGTAATTTTTCTCTACTAGGTGCAGTATTTAGGCACGATAATTGTGTTAGTTTATTGTATTTATATTTATCGGGTGAGAATACCTTCGTCAGTGCGTTAAAAAATCTATGGAGTGTCATCAACAGGTTACCAATGTCAGATGGCATTGGTATAGGTTGTACTGTTGATGACAGGCTTATTGGAACTAAATTTTAATTTAGCTTTAGCCAGTTAGTTATCTTTAGCTACATATTGGCAGCGTTGTAGATAGTTGTCTATAGATAATTCCAATGCACTATCCAAGACAAGTGGAGCAGTTTGTTTAACCATACATTTTCAATCGCCAACTCTCCGAACATTCCAAAATTGAAACCGGATACTTATTTAGTCCAGCCTTACCTACAGCTCTGGCCACGACCCCCGCCTCGCCCTCGAGGTCGAAGTCCTGCTGGTAGCCCACCACGGCGTTGGCGCCCAGCTCCGCCGCCTTCAGCCCCACCAACCTTTGCACCTACAGAACATACAACCATAGTCGAATGACCCAAGGCTGCAAGTACACGACGCCGGAACCGCACCGGCGCGGCGGCGCCGGACCGCATGTTTGTGAATACCAGAGGGGCCAAGTTGATTATGCTAAAGATCTACTTTACTGAATGTGAACCAAGTGCTATTTACCAATTACGCGTTTCTTGAAATTTTAATGATAAAATAATGTTCGGTTCTCTCTGCCTACCCCGCTAGGGAAGTGGCGTGAAGTTTAGTTAGTTAGTTAGTTAATGATAAAATATGTAATAAAGTTTGTAGTTGAACATTTCCAACCTTAAGGAATCCAACATATGAGCATGTATCAAGCGATAACGATGTTTTAATATTTTCTGATTTTTGATACAAGATGAAGATTACACTGAAGATTAGTACATACTCGTAATGCAATGTGTAATGAATGCTATATGTTTTTTATCTTGCTATGATCGACTGGACTAATAACCGCGATCGACCGGTTGGCCACCCCTGGTGTATACTAATGAAAACTGCGCCTGCGCCGCACCGGCGCCGGACCGAAACCGCGTGTTCAATTTGATGCTGAGTTAAGGAACGATTACAGCGCGGTGCAGGTGCGGCGCAGGCGTGATATTCATCCGTATACACAAAAATGCGGTCAGGCGCCGGTGCAGTTTCGGCGTCATGTACAGACGACAGCACATCAAGCTATGCATTTTTGTTGCGAAACAGCCCTTATCACAACGACATAAGGTCCGCGGTGTTTAGCCTGAAGTGCTGTAGTGTGTACTTGAAGGCTTAAGTTAGACAATGATGACCGCTTAATCTAGGGTAGCAGACTTGTAGGCCGCTACCCTTGGAGGTAAAGAAGGCCCAAAAATTAAAACCATTACAATTATATTGGTTACGCGTAATATTCGATAACTGACGACGGAGACGAGCAGGGGCCCGCGAAATATTTTTCAATTATGCTTTGAGCTAAAGAGAGTTATACGGTCTAAGGGCTCGAAACTTTGACCGCTCCTTGTTCTAATAGATAGCAATGCTTCCTAGATTCCACGGAACCTAATGTTTTGTGAAAACATGAGCTGGGTTTCGTGAATGAATAGATAAGTTGATAAATTATTTATTCTATTTTTATTACTTGACGATTTAAAAGCCTCAAAAAAGCACTTACTTTTTTGAGGCCGACGTAAATAAAGATATTTTGAGTTTGAGTTTGAGATACTATAATGCGGTCTTTCCCGTGACTTTAAAATTCAGCAGAAGTTTCTGCACCATTGGTCTAATATCGACAAGTGGTTAAAGTATTTAACTGTCGCAATAATACAAATTATTTTTTTTCTTGCCTAGCATGTCGTAAAAGGCGACTAATGGTATATCGGGTTTTGGTGTGATTGTGTAGGCGACAGGTTAGCCGCTTGTCACTACTTTTTTACAATTTTTCATCTAATCCAGCCCAGTTTTATTTTTGGCTGAATGTGGTTAAAGGGGCATGCTGCCCCTTTGTCTCTGCCATCCCCTTCGGGGATTATGGGCGTGAATTTAGGTATGTATGAAATACAAATAATTATGATTAATCTTACCGGAGAAATCATACGAATCAACCACCGACCTGATTGCTGAGCTTGATGAAAGCCACCTGCCGGGCCTCGTTGGAGGCGCGCGGCGTGCGGATCTTGTCGATCCACTGGTACTCCGGGTCGTCGTTCACAACCAGCTCTTCCACGAAGCCGTGGATGGCGGACGCCCGGTACCCCGGCGGGATCATCGGACCTCACGGATGAACGTACAAGTTAAACATGTGTTAACAGTGAGCAGGAATTACAATTAGTCCCATGTTGGTCTGGGACTTGGCCCATGTTAATCTGGGACAAAAAAAAATAATGTGCCAACTGTGGTTTACGGGCGACTAATGGTTTACGGGCTTTTGGGTATGTGACTAAGTAGGCGACGAGCCAGCCACTTGTCACTCCTTTTTCACAGCTTTCCATCCAACCCAGCCCACTGTCCTATGTTGGTCTGGGACTTAAAAAGATGCCTAGCATGTAGTAAAAGGCGACTAATGGTATATCGGGTTTTGGGTGTGTGATTGTGTAGGCGACAGGTTAGCCGCTTGTCACTTCTTTTTCACAATTTTCCATCTAACCCACCCCGGCTTTATTTTTGGCTAAATGTGGTTAAAGGTGCATACTGCCCCTTTAACTCTGCCTACCCCTTCGGGGATTATGGGCGTGATGTTATGTATGTATGTATGTATGTAAATTGAACTGTCTATCATCAAATCAGTATCAAATGTAACTTACAGTGGAAGAACTGTACACCGCAACTGGAGGTCTTGTACTTATTGAAGTCGGAGAACAGCTCCACCTTGACGATGACGTTCAGCTCTCCGCGGATGCCGTGCATCGTGTCGAACACCGGGATCCAGCCAGACATCACTGCACCTGTAATTGAAACCGTAACGTCAATGGCGAAGTGGGGTGGTCTGCCTTGGGCACTATCCCCAGTTATTTCCAATTTACTGGAACTGTTTAGGTTCAGCTAATTTTTAATAATTTACAATCAATGTGCAAACATGTACAATAATTAAATATTTACCAAATCAGCCCTGTTTGGGGGGTTGCGTTTGCTCTCCCCTCGGGATATTTATCCATGCCGAGGGGCCCCGTCGCAGACGTCAAGAACGCACACTACATCACAACATATTTAAGGCCGTGGACGCACTTAGCGTTAGCAAAGTATGCGTTCCAACGACTTTAAAACAGCGTGGTCGCAGGAAGTAAGCCTCACGCCGTTAAAATAAAAGCCATCTTCTAATGTCAGTTTAACAATAAAATTAGTTTCGATGCTCATAGCTCTCAATGTACTTAAACCAGGCAGAGTTCAAACTAGTAAATACACAGACGCCGTATGAATCACTCTTTCAATGCGTTTAACCTTATATCAAAAAAAATCTGTTTATAGATACGGAGTACATGGACACCGATTGATTACATAGCTAATTAGTTACAGTGTATTTCCATTTTAGTTCTACATACTTCACAAATAAAAATATTGTTTGTTGTATATTGTAACCACTAATATGTACATACATACATACATAATATCACGCCCTAAACTCCGAAGGGGTAGGCAGAGTCAAAGGGGCAACAGGCCCCACACTTAACCACAGCCAAAAACAAAACTGGGCTGGGTTAGATGCAAAAATTGTGAAAAAGTAGTGACAAGTAGCTAGCTCGTCGCCTACACAATCACATACCCAAAACCCGATATACGAGTCGCCCTTTACGATATGTATATTGTATATGCCATGCCAGTATGTATATTTTCTAGTAGATTTGTTATAGGGTATAAAATAAAATATTTGCGATAGTAAGTAGGTAAAGCATGAATTTCAAACAATATACGCGGAGTCAAGTAAATATTTGTTATTTACTACTCCTAAAATAAAATAGATCCGATAGTAAATACAGTATTTGTTTCCTTATCAGTTAATAATCATTATTCACCACCATGGGGTGCGGCAGCCTTCGCGTTGTTGGCCTCCCTAGCGAGGAGCGGCGCCAGGCTGATGACCACCTTCCCGATGGCATCGTTGGCGGAGTACGTGTCGTGGTCCATAAGTCTAAGCTGCAGCGGCTCATCTTGAAGCTCTGATTCGTCCACCTGCAACGAAAATGATGATTAACACATTTTTTTTTATACAAAGTATTTTAACGGGTTCACTGTCAGCGCTACACATAATAGAAAAAACAATTATTTTGTCTGGCCCGTTAGTTCGAGTGGTCAGAGTCACTGGCCACGAAACCAAGGGTCGCGGGTTCGAATCCCGCTAGGGGCAAATGTTTCGTGTGATGAACATTGACATTTGTACTCGAGTCATGGATGTTTATAAATGTATTTAAGTATGTTTATCCGTTCACCTAGTATCCATAGCACAAGCATAAGCTTAGTTTGGGACTAGGGAATTGGTGTGTCAGTGTGAAGAATTTATTTATTTATTTATTATTATTATATATGGACACACAGGACAGTAAAACGGTAAATAATAATTTACATATATACCATCACGCTAGGAATCATCGAAAGCGCATTAAGTTCTCTATACCACATTTAATATTAAAAATAAACATTGCACCATGTTGGTTTGAGGAAAAATTTACTAATTGTTCTTTGCTTAAAATGTCTTAAAGCCCCCCCCCCCACATGCTGGGTGGCCTAGCATGTCTCGACGTGCGCGTGTGCATCCGGCGCCTAACGACCGTGGGATGCACAGCATCGACCACCGCCGCACGAGATGGGCCGCGCAGCGCGGCATGCGCACAACGCAGGAGCTGCTGGCAATGGGGTACCGGCTCCTCCGGAACTGCGCCTTGGAGTTTAGTCGGTTCGAGTCCGACACACTGCCTTCTCAATCCCCGTTCAGAGGGTGACGGCTCGGGAGTTCGCCAAGTAAAAAAAAAAGGATTTCGTAACGGCGACTGATGGTGTATTCGGTATTGATTTATGTCGTCAACAAGGTGACCACTTGTCATTAATTTTTCATAATTTTTCCAAGCAGCCCAACTAAATATTTTTTTGCTTATATAATACTGTTTTAAGAGTGTTATTGCTCTTTGGACTCCCATCTTGCTCCTGGGTCTACCCATTTGGGGATTGCGGACACGATTAAATATATGTATGTATATGAAAGTAAACAGCATTGTGGTTAAAACACCAACAGTTTCTATATATACTTGTATATGGTATCTTGGCAAAGATTTTTCTGTCAATATAAATAAAAAATTTTGTTTTAGTACTCATGTAGATAACGTTTTATCACTGTTTACCTACTACATACTCATTTGAATTTACAACAGAATAGATAATAAAATTCATAAATTACATCACATTTATGGCACATGTTTTATAAGAGTGCTCAGGCAGCATTAAATTATGAAAATACTTAATAAATATTTCTTGCAGTCCAAGTTAAATCGAGAGTGACTTTCCAATCTATCTATCTGATGAAATTAGGCATACCTAAAGTTTAACCTTAAGTTTAAAAATTCAAAAAAAAAGTCTTAATGGACTGACAATATATATATTTCACTGGTATATAGGTAGTCTGTAATAGACCCAATTTGAAACAGGTGGAGATGCGGCCAAAAGCTACTGTTAATATTATTTTATACTTACCTACTGCTTTTATTAGAATTCAATGTCAATTAAGAATGCTAGAGAAGACGATAATTAGCAATAAATTTTATTTACAACATCATTAATGAACATAATTTGCCAGCAATAAGTTGTTAATGCGCTTATGCCAACCACTTTTGCAATTTATTACGTTTCACACCTCATAATACTTGCAAATGCAGTGTCTTTTAGGAATCATGCCATAAGACCGCATGCCAAAAGATAGTTTGAAGGAATTCAATACATTTTAAACTTCACAAAACTATATTAGCAGACACTTTATTGTCTTCAAATTTTATTATTTTGTATAATATTAAATAAGGGAAAAAAAGTTCATGAATTTTTTTGAAGTTTAAATTTTTATAAAGGCACCATTTATCCACCGTTAAAAAATTTAAAACTAACATAAAGTGATAATTATCACCAAATATTAATCCTATATCCTTGTTGAACTAGGTAAGGGATGTTGATGTGGTTTTCACCAATAGATAGAGTTATTCAAGAGGAAGGTTTATATGTATAATTATTTTATGCTTACCGTGCGAAGCTGGGGTGGCTTGCTAGTATTAGATATTAAAATTCATAGCCAATAGTTATTTTACATTTGACCTCCATGAGAAACCTAACTATAGCCTAATCAGATAAATACTATTTGATAAGTAATCTTTACTACAATACTGTCATGCTATCCGTCACCTGTCTTGAAGCGTTATCTTCTTTGGCTGCTGTTATATCAACTTCGAAATAAACAACTTTGCTATTAAAGTACACATAGCTATTTCCATCTATTTGCTACAGAAAACAAGAACAAAATCCTGTTTACACTCCAAATTATTTATAAACCATGATCAAAGCTATTTCATTTTCATTTCAAAACATTGAAAAAACTACTTCATATTGTCTCCACCGTTGTGATAATAAACTGAACATTCCTTCAGGCATCACATATGTACGATATAAACAAACAAAATAGCAGACAGACGCCAGACGCATATTTAAAAATACTCAAATAGCACATGGTAGAAATCTTGTGCTCGGGCCAAATGTTGAAACTACAATTTGTCATCAAAAAATTGTGACCTTGATATCTTTATTCTGTCACTGAGATTAAGAAATTTGCATTCTTCATGAAATTTATTCCATTTATATTATATCAATTTACTTATTATATTAATACCTATTTATGTAAAAGAAAATATGTAAATTATAACACTGTAAACACTAAGTAATAATATTTAATATCAGTCTTCTATGTATGTTTTATTTAGTTAATCACTTTTAGAAACACAGCTCAAATCATTTTCATGTTTGACGTTCACTAATGTCTGCTACAAAATAATAACCGTGTATCATTCACAGATACTTGTAAATTCATATGAATTTACAGCTTGTTATCAAATATATCATTTGATTTCAACCCACTATGAAATGTTCCATTCTTTAAATAATTTATATAAACTTATAAATAACCAACTGAATGGTAACCAATAAAAGCTTTTTGCAAGCCTGCTAAGCAGGTTAAGCTTTCTATTGACATTAGATAGAATATTTATTATTAATATTACTATAGGTATGAATTGATACTTCATGAATCACAAATTATTAAATATCAGACTACATCACATACATTGATCTGACTCTAAGTTTATTAATTAACAATTTAATTACGAGTTCAATTAGCTCAAGCATTTGTATTACAGATATCAAATTATATATTCATATAAGTAATTTGTCTCATACATTACTTGATATGATAATAATTTATTTGATTACAAATTAAATAGCAAAAGATAGTACATGCATAAGACAGATATCAATTCTATCAACTACTATTTAAGTTCACAGATGATTGTTTCACATAATGTAGAATCTGAGTTATTCTACCTACAAGGGTGCCAAATGTATAGTTTACAATTAGGCCAAATGTTTTCATACCTCAAACCTGTACCATTCAGTGCTGTTCCATTGAGGGTTTAACGATTTCCTGCAGACATCAGTCTTGTGCGTTACCCCACCGAACTTGATCTCCACGAACGCGTCTGTTGTATCACCAGCCCGGTCCATCACCGGCAGGTTTCTACCCGCCAGCACCTTCACTTTAATCTTCCCTGGCATTTCTATCACCAAATATTTACACACAATTTGACACCAAACACTATTCGGCAACCAAAACTATTAACATAACATATTAGAAGTAATTATCACCCTTTTCAGATCAGTTTAACACATTTCAAACTCATAATCAGAGAGAACACGTTTTCAGTTATCTTATCAATACGAGTTCACAAATCAATTTAGGACTCCACAGAGATTTAATCTGATAATAGAGAGAATACGTAATACATTTCAGTAATAAAATCTACGGAGATTAGGTTTTGTAACACAATTAAAGGAGGGAACGACTTTATTTTGGTTTAAAACATTTTGTTTTTAAGACGCATTTGCTACGTGGACTATGATATAAACACTGCGTCTTTGAGCGCTTTAGTGTCTAAATGATGTTCTAAAACTAATGAGTAGGGTTTATTAATAGACAACGTATGATTTTATAAATAAAATTCGACTGTAAGTGGCTATCGGTCTAGCTCGAGCGACGATCGCTAAATGTCAAAACGGAAATGTCAACAATGTGCGTTTTAGATGCGTTCACTAAAGGAAACATAGAAACGCATCTACCAACTTATTTAGTACCAATTAAGCAAAGTTCATAATGTTAATGATACATAAATAAATAGCAAAGAATTGCTAAATGCCCAAATTCTGTCTCAATAATTTTAAAAACCTAACCACAGTTAGCCCAAAACCAAAAAGAGCTAAAAAAGCTCAGACTAAGGAAAGAATAGTCTGAGTAAAAAAGATATGAAAGTATCTTTTTTGTCTGTGGTATCTTTCACTCACACACAGCACAGATGAGGATTTGTTTGTTGGTTTTGTTCACAGGTTTTGTTGTTGTGTACGTAGTTAAGGTTCGGGAGCCGGGTGGAAAGTTTTAAAAAAAGTTACAAAATTAATACTAAATTAATCCTAATGAGTAAAAGACAAATATATGGTCTACATCGATCTGGAGATGCTTTAATACTGAAGAAAATACATCATGCAGCCACTGAGGTCTAAGTTGCTGCGTTAACATAAAATTACAGATAAGCTCGAAATGATGAGCTGGCAATACTTAGTCTAACACGGAGGGTACAGAGGGTTTCATAACTTCTCCCTCCTTAAGAGTAAAATTATCGGAATGGTCGTTTTTAATACTTTTCCGATGATTTTGCTTTGATATAATTTGTACAAGTTTCTTACGGAAAATGCATAAGGAAAATACAAAAATACTTAAAATTAACAAACTAAATGTTATATATCCGAAATTAACACTAAATTCCACGCCTTTTTCACTATTAGAAACACTTTCAATCACTGCACTATGTTTCAACGCGTATGACATGTATTTAACTTCGTCCAGGCTGATGCCATGCATGTTAAGTGCACGTGTACTCGATATGCTCGTAGGGTTGTCCATTCGCTGTAAATTGACAAGCGGAATGGGCTCAACATGATCTGTAGACACGTATATACGATGATTTATTTGCATTCCCTGTATTTCTAAGTCACAGGGTTCATCGTTGGTTACAATATAGGTGCCGAACACTGGTTGTTTGCTCATTTCATTCTCGCATTTTCTTAATAATGTAGTATCGATCCGTGTATATAGAATCCAACTATCTGCGTTAATTCTTTGGATTTTCACCTCTTCAAGATGAATTGGACGCTGTCTGCAGTTACTGAGGTTCTTATTGAACTCCATAAGTTGTTCCACACAAGTAGGCTCATGGTAGAGGGCCTGGTTGTCAGCTGTACACAGGAAATAGTCGCCGGCAGACAGCGAGCGGCATGGCTTTGCGATCGGAAGGTAATTAGAGCTTTTCACCAAAAGGTAAGGGAATTCGGGAAAAATGGTTACAGTAACATTTTCTATTTTATGAAATACTGGTAGAGAATAAATCTTATAGTAATTATATGTAAAATTATCAGTTAATGGTATTTCCATAATAAATGTAATCTTATCCTTATTTATATAAGACTTTACATGAATTGTCTCTTCTAATTTTAACAAATTTTGTTCAGTAGGTGAATACACTAAATTTGCGAATTGAGATATTGATTTTAAATGTTGTAACAAATCTTTAGAATTTACAATTGATTGATGTAAGACAGACAATCGACTTAATGATAGAGCAGTCTCAAGTTCACTTAACCTAATGAAAATAGTACGGAAACTACTTATGAAAATATTAAATAATCCTAATATATATGTGGAAAATAACCATTTATCTTGCTTAGCATTTGTTTCATTTAATAGGCTCTCTATTTTCTGTAGACGTTCATCTAGTATAATATTGTTACTATTGATTGTTTCCGTAGTATTTATAAAACTATCAAACATCTGGGAGATCAGGGTTAACTTTTTGGAGATTACGATCTGATTACTATTTAATTTGGAAATTAAGTTTTCGTATCTTACTGCGTCATCGTGGTCCATATTTCCCGTAATTAACTTTATAAAGGAACCTAAAGGATTGATAAGTCCTCTTTTATAGCGCTGTGGTACGAGTTGTCTATACTTTTCTAAAGTTATCTCACGTATGTATTCCGTGTGCGTTTTAACACTCAGATATTCACGGTAGGCAGGATTATTAAAATCGACTAAATCGGAAAACTGTTTAAAATTGGTCCTAACATGTTCCAAATCTTCATAAATTCTTTCTAAAGAGACAACCTTAATGATAGTCCAGTGATCTGTTTGAATAAATGCTTTGCCTTCTTTCACCGGAAGTATTCCTGGATTTCCTTCAAGTATTTGAATTTGAAGGGCCAGCGCTTGGGTCCACATCATCAGGAAACACCACCTGTGGAGGGCGTTTAACATTCTTAATAGGAACCTTAGTTTTTCTTTGTCCTATTTCTATTGGTACGACATTTCTTTTTGTTTTTCCTATCACCTTTGCTTTTATGTATCGCGGCTTATCCTTGCTCTTTCTTTTATTTATATCTTTCGCAAAAATTGTTTTACCTTGTGCAAACTCTATTATTTCCTCGCCACCTTTCTTTTCCCTGACTAATTCTTTCCTTGCTATCATCTGTTCGACTAAATAATTGTATAAGTATTTTGTACGCTTAGCATGCTCCTTAACTAGCTGTTGACAGTAGTTTTTCTCAAATTCGACACCAAATGTACTACCTGAATCAGTATGTCCGAACACTATTTCGAATGGGGTCAATCCTGTGACAGAATGGATTGTATGGTTATAAGCCATAACGGAGTAGGTCATGATTGATGCTGCATCCGTGCAACGTCTTTCATATTTTCCCAATCTATAAATTTCAATTATTGTGGAGTGAAAACGTTCTATAAGGCCCATCGAATTTGGGTTGTTAGGAGTGCCAATATGAAGATCAATTTTGTGTAAACTTAGAAATTCCTTCAATAATTCATTATTGAATTCAGTTCCCGGATCTGAACTTATTCTTTTAGGGGTACCGTAAAAAGAAAAATATTTGAGTAAAGCTCGAATTACATCAGGAGTAGATTTACTTTGAATTTCTATGGCCTGAGCTAACTTACTGAATGCGTCTATAAGAGTCAAGTACGTTTTACCTTCAATACTAAAAAGGTCTATGAAGATTTCCTGAAAAGGGGCATTTTGCGTCTGCGTTAACTGCAACAACGGTTTCATGGGTTTTCGATCATACTTTAATTTTTGACATGCTTCGCAAGCATTAATAATAGCCGAAACGGTTTCCTGCATGTTATTCCAATAAAAATTTCGACGAAGCCTAACTAATGTTTCTTTAATTCCTCTATGGCACGTTTTTCCTTCATGATATTTAACTACGGCTGCTTTCTGTTCACCTTCATCTTCTATCACTACCACTCTCTCTGTACATTCATAAAACTGAACCATATCTTTTTTGAAAAGTTGAATAATGATTGTACTAAATATACGCCTGTGTTCCTTTTCTTCAAAATAAATGAAATATTTTATTTTGGGTCTTATATACTCTTTCAGAAACTGTTTTACTAGCTCGGGATTATTAAGTGGCATAAAGACTTCTAAAACCTTTTGTTTGTTCCTAGAAAGGTCTTTTACTGAGACTTCGTTTTTAAACCATGAGAAAATTAAAATTTGGTTGGGTTTAGAATCAATGGCTTCTTGTAAAATTGGAATGCCCATGGATTCTAAATCTGCAGCTGAATGTATGGTTTGGGATTTGCTCGAACTATCTGAAGGAATCTGATACTCTGATTTCATTTCTAAACTGGCATGTGACGATGTGTCTGAGATTTCAATTATACTTGCAGTGGCTGTACCACTGAGGTCTGATGCCGTGCTAGTAGAAGAGTTATTCCTAGGTCTTTTGTTAGTGCCTAATTTTTCAATTTCTTCTACTACTTCCGCTATGTGTTGCTTTAATTTTTCTTCCCTATCATCTATATTCACTATCATTGACTGATTTTCGTCTTCTTCAGAACCCGTTGCATTTACTTTGATTCTGGATAAGGCATCTGCGTTACTATTTTGCTTGCCATTTTTGTATATTATCTCAAAATTATAGTCTTGTAAACGCAATCGCCAACGGGTCAACTTGCTACTGGGATCCTTAAGGGAATTGAGCCAGGCTAAAGGACGATGGTCCGTGTATATGAAAAATTTACGACCATAAAGATATGGTCTGAAGTGTTTTACGCCATATATGATTGCTAGTAATTCTCGCTCGATGGTACTGTAGCGAGCTTCTGTCTCACTGAGAGACCGACTAGCGTATGCAACTGGTTTATCTCTGGGTACTTCGCCCTGGGATAGTACTGCGCCTAACGCTACCTGTGAGGCATCAGTGGTTAATATAAATGGTTTACTATAATCAGGGTATTGCAGTAAAGGAGCATTTGTGAGAAGCTCTTTACATTTGTTAAATGCGTCTATGTAATTCTGATCCATTATAATCTTGTTACGTTTCTTTAAACATTCTGTAAGAGGTTTAGTTATTTTCGCAAAATCCCTAATAAATCGTCTGTAGTAACCCACAAGCCCGAGGAAACTTTTTATTTCAGTCGTTGTCTTTGGTAGAGGATAATTTAGTACGGCATTGATTTTCTCGTCATTGGGTTTTAACCCGTCTTTAGTTATGGTATGGCCAAGATAAAGCACTTCCTTGCGAAGGAATTCAGACTTGTCTAGTTGTACTTTCAAGTTAGTCTCTCTCAGTCTGTTAAAAATCATTCTTAATTTCTGTATGTGTTCGTCTAAACTGCTCGAAAAAATTATAATGTCGTCAAGGTAAACCATGCAGTGTAATCCCTGCAGTCCTCTCAGAACATTATCCATAGCCCTTTGGAAGGTAGCTGGGGCTGTCTTTAGTCCAAAAGGCATTCTGAGAAACTCATAATGGCCATTTTGTGTGCTAAATGCGGTCTTATGTCTGTCAGTCTCTACTATTTCGATTTGGTGATAGCCACTGGCTAAATCTAAGGTGCTAAAATATGAACTCTTTCCTAACTTGTCAAATAAGTCGGTGATATTCGGCAACGGGTATTTGTCATCTACAGTAATCTCATTGAGACGTCTGTAGTCGACAACCATCCTATACTTAGCTTCACCGGATGCGTCCATCTTTTTAGGTACTAAGTGTACCGGTGCACTCCATGGCGAATGTGATTCGCGTATCACATTATTTTGTAATAATTTCTCTACTTGTTGGTTAATTTCCTGTTGTAAAACTGGGGCTTGTCTGTACGGTTTGACATAAATTGGGTCCTCATTTTTAGTACGAATTTGGTGTTTGACTTGGTTGGTAAATGATAGGGGGATTTGATCGCAATAAAAAATGTCTTTGTATTCTCCGCAAAGTTGACAAATTTTGTCACATTCCTCGCTATTGGTGTGGTCTAATCTAAGCTTTGTTAAGTTCTCTTCTAACATTAGACTCGTTTCTTTGTCCGTCATGTCTTTAGTCAAGTTCAAGTTGTTGTCTATGCGGTCAAACTTAGTTACAGAAAAAGGTTCTTTTATTGTGAGTGTTACTTCCTTGTCGAGGGTATTTTGAATAACTGTTGAAGCATAGCCGTTTGTACAATTAACTATTGCAGAGGGCATTCGCACTCCATCTTTGAATTGCCTAAACTCAAGAATAGCTTCCCCTGAGTATTGATTAACGGGTAGCTTAACTCGTTGCTCCGTTCGTGCCGTTACATTAATGTCATAGCTAAGATCATTATTGATTATTGGAATACTAGCTGTCTTAGTTTGCAATATGCCATTCTTTAAATCAATGACAGCATCGAGTTGTTGCAGCAAGTCATTTCCGATAAGCCCTTCATAACGAGCGTCAACATCGTACACGTAAAATTTGTGATATGAATCGCTATTAAAAGTAGGTAGGAGAGGAATTGTAATTGTCTCGTCATGACAACTTGACGCGTGCGTGCTAACTACCTGAAATGGTTCTTTTTCTAAAAATTCCGTAAAATATTGATGTGCTATACGGGGACTAAAGAAAGATCGCATACTGCCCGTATCAATCATCATTTTAGCATCGATCTCTTCTAAATAAATATAAGGTAATTTGAGGTTTGGATCGCAATTAATTTCTACAATCACTTTTTTATCTTTTTGATCGAGGCTGAGTCGTGAAAATCCTCAGTCTGTTGTATGTCGGTCTGTTCAATTTCGTCAGAGCGATCTTGTGATTCGACAAGATGTTGCTCATCTTCTAGTTGATACGGATAGAAATCACTTTCGACATAATTGTCCTGATATTCGCTGGGGTAGTAATACTGTTCGTTGTATTCGTCCAGCGTCAGTTCATTTAATTTAAAACCGGGATTAGGCCTAGGAGGGGCTGTTCTCATGGAAACATCTGATATCTGCATTCGAGGAGGCTGTACCTGAGGCGGGGTATACCCAAATTGTTGGGGTGGCTTGTAGCCAAATTGTTGCGGTGGTCTATAGCCAAATTGTTGCGGTGGTCTATAGCCGAATTGTTGCGGGGGCTTATAGCCAAACTGTACCGGTGGCTTATAGCCGATGTGTTGCGGGGGCTTGTAGCCAAATTGTTGTGGTGGCTTTTGATTAAATTGACCTTGTCCTTGAAATTGTGGCCCTTTCATTTGTAAACCCGGAGGAATACCGAATTTAAATTGGGGTGTCGTATTACTCGAAAATATGGGTCTAAACCCTGTTGGTTGGGGCAGCAATTGTCCTCCAAACCTTGGGCCTTGAAAATTAAAATTGGTACTCGGCTTTGGTGTCTGACCGTAAATTCGGTTACGCGCACTGTATTGCTCGTGGAAGTTCACCTCTTCCAAAACTACACTAAGGGCGGCCTCTAATGTATCCGGCCCCTTTAGTCTTACAATTCGCACTAAATTTTCAGGCAAATTGTATAGGAACACGTTAAGAGCCGTATTATTATATATAATTAATTTTGCGCGTCTTAAATCGCTATCTTGGGACATATTAACCTTTGAAATTAATGCGGACCGGACGCTTTGAATCCTACCACAAAAATCTAAATAACTTTCACCGGATTTAATTTTTAAAGATTCTAAATCAATATTAATGCACGCTTCACTTCTTGGATCTCCGAAATGTTGTTGCAATAATTCTTTTAATTCAGACCAAGACAGGATGTCTTCTTGTTCTGATAAGAGCGACGCTGCGTTCCCGGTAAGGCGGCTAGTTATAGCGTGGTATACATATAAATTTTGTTGCTCACCACCCCGATATCGTGAAATTATAAATTCACATTTAGTGATGAAAAGGTTTAACAGTCTTTTATCCCCATTAAATAATGGTATTAAATGAATCATTTCATTTGGAATTGAAACGATCGGCTCGGGAGTAGCCATCGTAGAGTAGAGAAAGTTTCAGATAACGCAACGTTACTCAACACACGATATTAAACACTTCCTAATTAAATTTTAGACATAAAATAAGTACACAAAACACATTATAAAATTAACACATATAAAATTGTTCAAAGGAGAAGGAATTATTAAACATTAATAAGTAATTATTTTTATGTAAAAATACTATTTTGTAAAAAAAAAAAAAATATCAAATATTAAATTAAAATCACTTTTTTTTTTTTTTTTTTAACCGACTTCAAAAAAAAGGAGGAGGTTCTCAATTCGACTGAATTTTTTAGTTACTTTAGCTTATCTTTTCACTGTATTACAATATATTTTATAATTTTTACTATTATAATAATGTAGTCTCTATATGCAAATCTACTCTATGAGAATTCTATTTTTTAGATTCAGATAAGACTCTACAGATGCTAATACAAGTCTTATGGACTGAGGCGCGTTATAATGAGAGAAGATCTATCTCAAAGTAACAATAAAATAACACTTATTTAAAATGGGAGGATGAGGGAATGAAAGGATTGGTGAAAAGTCTTACTCACCAACCGACCACGACACCCATTTTCTTCCAGCTTTCACACCCGAAAATTAACGTATTTCTTTGGTTCGACGGATTTTCGATTTCACTCGGTTTTACGTAGCTAGGCGAATTTGTACATCCGAACTCACGAAAACGCGGAAAAACTAATGAAAAATCCGCTCCGGCTGCGCCAGTTAAGGTTCGGGAGCCGGGTGGAAAGTTTTAAAAAAAGTTACAAAATTAATACTAAATTAATCCTAATGAGTAAAAGACAAATATATGGTCTACATCGATCTGGAGATGCTTTAATACTGAAGAAAATACATCATGCAGCCACTGAGGTCTAAGTTGCTGCGTTAACATAAAATTACAGATAAGCTCGAAATGATGAGCTGGCAATACTTAGTCTAACACGGAGGGTACAGAGGGTTTCATAACTACGTAGTGCTTGAAAAATATTTTTAACTTACGTTATTTGTACTGAAAAACGTTCTAAAATAATTCAATCGCAGAAAAATAAATATCTGTTAACCTTAATAGAAAATGGATTAAATGAAATAAGGTTCTGTAAAAATAAATATTGACGGTAAGCATATCCTTAATATTATTTTACAATAAAGTTGTCCAATATTTTGTTAAATTAAATATTTACACGTTAATTTTGTTTGTTTTGATGATTTTATTCATTAAATTACTTACCGCGGGAAGTTTTACCAACCCTAAATATAACCTCTCTTTTCATATAAACAAAGTTAAAAGTGTAACATAGTGATGTATAATTTAAGTGCCAACCAATCGAATAAAACACTGATAAGAAACTTCAGCTTGTTTATCGCGTTGAAACTCAATTATAAAATAACATTTGTTAAAAATCTGTATCTTTACAATTAATTATCTATAAAAGTAATTTCAGGAAATGCATATTTTATGTACAATCTGTAGTGACCTGGTGAACCAGGCAGAAAACATTTATGCTACAAACTGTGGGCATATATTTCATTACAACTGTCTGGCACAATGGATTAGCAGGTGGGACAATTTTTCAGTATTCCAAATTTGTTTAGAATACCCCAAATGCTTAAAAAGAGATTTTCTAATAATATTTTTATGTCAAGATATATTTCTTAACTATATAAGAGTTCTTATTTAATGTAGGTCCAAATCATGTCCACAATGTCGTCACAAAGTGACCGACCGATGTATGTTCCGTATATATCCAACGGTGTCGAATGAGAATACCGGAGAAGATGCGGCCACTCTGCAGTCCCGGCTTGATGATGCCCAGCTACAGCTCCGTCAGCATCAAGCATCGGCTAAGGAGAAGGATGACAGATTGACAACAATTACGTTAGAATTGAAGAAAAATGAGTTTGTATCCATTTTATCTATAATAGTGTTGTGCAAGCTTGTATTATTAAAAAAACCGAATATTGTGTGGGATCTAACCTATAATGAATTATGCTAAGCTGTAATTAATCATGCCTTATTATGTTTCCAGAGAAGTGTTAAAAAACTTAGAAAAGAAGCTGGTGACCAGAGAATCTGCTATATCAGCTCTCAAAGAGCAATTGGACTATGTTAAGATACAGAACAAGGAGACTCAGAGATTAAAAGAAGAAAATGAAACCTTGAAAAAGAATATGCAAACTCTAAATGGGTAAATTTTATTAAATTGTTTTTTCGGTTATGTCTTAAATGTATGACTATCCTAAAATTCCAAGCCAGTATTTTCACTAAGCCTACCCTCTGACCGAGCTTTGTATCTTTATAAAAAAATTACCTAAACTTCACGCCACTTCCCCAGCAGCGTAGGCAGATTGAACCGAACGCCATATGGCATGATCCTTACACATTTCACTCGCCTCTTCATCTTTATATTTTATTTTTATCTTTGACATCTTGTCTTATATATTCTTAGCTTATAAATATAAATGTATTGTGGGCTGGGCCCTTGGTCGAGTGGCCAGAGACCCTGGCCACGAAACCTAGGGTTGCGGGTTAAATTTTTTGTGTGATGAATATGGACATTTGTACTCAAGTGGATGTTTATAAATGTAAGTCTGTCCGTCTATTTGTCCACTTAGTATCCATAGCACAACCATAAGCTTAGTTTGGGACTAGGAAATTGGTGTGTCAGTCTGAAAAAATTATTTATTTATTTATTGTGACTTCTTATCAACGAAACAGTACACTTTTTATTTTTTTATTCAAATGCAAGTTCACCTATTCTAACTATGTGTTTTAGTTTGCAGAAAGTCCTGAATGCCACAAGTGATGAAGTGGACCAGATGTTGCAAGGGTACACAGATGTGAGGACCGTCGCCACCTTTGCCACAGCATTGAAACGGTAAGTGTTCTGAAGTTCTACTTCCACGTATGATGTTAGCCAACTGTAATGATATGTATTTTTAATAAACCATTTTAACACACTTGCATATAATTTTATAAATTCTAAGCAATCTGACTAATTATAAAAATGTAAAGGTTTGTTTCAGTGGTATGGAAAATTACTGAAAGGATTTTAATGAAACTTTCTAGTAATATAGGTCTTACATTAGAAATGCACATATAGGCTAGGTTTTATCGATGTACAACGTGAGCGAAGCCGCGGGCAGAAGCTTTTAAATTTATATATTTAATAATTACTAACATTCTGTTCCAAATGTTCGAATGAATTTTGTAGATCATTATGACTTGCATAAAAACATAACTAATCTGGTCTGCAATAGTGTTGTTGAATAATCATTTAATTTAAATCCTTGAATTGCAGTGCATTATGTGAATCGGAATCAAAGAAAAACGAAACTAGAGACAGATTACAAGCAGCCAAGCAGCAGATTGGCCTTGAGAAAAGCATTGTGGCGGAGCTGCAAGCCAAACTAGTGTAAGTATTTGTAAACTAATGATAAAAAATTTAATCCAACAATATTTGCGATATAAATAATACATGTATGTTCATGGTAACAATAATTAGATGAAAAATGTATATAAAACCTGTCTGTTCACTGTGTTTGTAAATTTGCAAATAGTTAGACCAAAATGTACTGTAGGTTTGCCACTTGTCACTACTTTTCCAGTTTTATTTCTGGCTTAATGTGGTTAAAAGAGCTTGCTGCTCCATTGACTCTGCCTACCCTTTCGGGGATTACAAGCGTGATTTTATGTAACATACTGTCATGACTACATACGAGTATAAATCACCACTTTATCGTAACAAATACCATCATCTTATCAACAACATAATTTTTTCAACAGGCAGCTAGAAGACAAGCTATCAACCGCCGAGCGCAAATACGACGCTTTAAAAAGCAAACGGAAAGCCAGTGACGTCATCGACGATTCCCTAGACGACTCCAGGGGGCTCAAGAAGCAACCCCGTCTGTCTGAGCCGGCCAATCTGAACGATGCGGTCATCATGCAAGACACCAATGACAGCTTTGTGAGTGGAACGCACTGGCTTGGTTTGAATTTGGAATTGTTGTATGATCTTATAGTTGTGTTCATTATGTTGTATATATTTTTAATGCTATAAGTCAGATTGGATAAGTCGGTTTAAAGTTTTATTGACTCATTGTTAGCGCATGAGTTGTGTAAGTGTAACCGTGTATTCTCGCGTTTGGTTTTTGTCTATCTATCCAGTTACAGAATTGGCGTGAAGCTAGATTAGTTTATTGTCTCATAAGAATACAAGTGTCACTTACATATGTATAATTATTTATTTGGACATCCAGTGGTTGTTACATCGTTTCTTAGAAATAATAATGTTTAGTCTCTAAAACAATTTAAAATGCACAACCTTTAAAGTTGTCACAGCATGCGCAAGATATGTAACACGTATAATCTAATTGAAAAACAAAAAACAAAACAAATCAAGCAAAAATTCAGTAGAAGAATTATATAAAACTATATTAAAAAAAAACAAACAAAAGAACAAAGAACAGAGAAACAATAAAACTAAGTAATTATATAAAAAAAAAAAAATTTAAAAAAAGTAATAGTCATTAATATAGTTTTATAGCTGATTTCTGAAAATGGTCTTTCTTATAACTTTTGTGTGACTGTTTCAGATTTTCTCTCTATTGATATGGAAGATTTAGAAATCAGTTGTGGTTTAGTAAATTTTATTTTAATGGAAAGTACATATAATCTGTTTTAATTATTAAATAAATATAAATGGCTTATTTATACAGCTTTTTACTTTATGCGTATGAAATGTTTTCTACCCTAAATACTATCTTATATAATGGAAAACTATATTCTTTTGGTAAAGCACAAACTAGAGCTGAAAGAGCATGATCTATTCTCTAGGGCTCTTATGGGCAGATCGCTATCGTTGTTACGAGCAATAGAGGCTACTTTTATTTAACAGTTAAAGCTCCGTTATGAATACAATTTCATCAACTGACCGTAAAGGAATGTTTTACGTTATAAATCTACTTCTTTATTTTTTTTTTATATTACAACTGATTTCAGAATATAAACTATAACTG
The DNA here is from genome assembly GCA_951394215.1 of Glyphodes perspectalis. NCBI lineage: Eukaryota > Metazoa > Arthropoda > Insecta > Lepidoptera > Crambidae > Glyphodes > Glyphodes perspectalis. The sequence continues at coordinate 11,870,804 of OX596219.1, forward strand.
TTAACTTTACCGGTAAATACCGATTTTAAAACTGTCGGTATACAACACTACCTATCATTGAATTGATATCGAGGGGAATCCCCTGGTATAGACAATGGACTAACGCAGTCCATTAGCAGGTGCTTCCCCTCGATGTCAATTGAATTTATCAAAAGCAAAAAGTGTAACAACGACTTCGTTGTTATGTCATAATCGGCCATAACCACAAATGTCAGTTTGATCCGCAATTACTTCTGTCTTCTGTTAATAGACAAGTAATCATATTTCTCTGCAAATATATTTATTCTATTCAAGCCTTTTATAGATTTTTATCATCCATACTAAAGGATATGTGCTTTAAGCTATAATGCTATTTGGTGAGCATTTTATTCAAAAACCTTGTATCAAATGCAATAGTAATATACCTACTGTTTATCCACAGAATACTCTCGTGAATCGCATCGAGGCGTCCGACTCCCCGTACCTGTCGCTCAAGCAGAGCAGCCTGGCGCTGTCTGCGCTGCAGCAGAGACCTAAGCACAACCTGCCCGCCTCTAAGCTCAAGGTAATACTTATATACTTTGTCTCATGTTGGTCTTACTTAAGAAGATGGGGATGATGACTGCATTAAAAATTTATAATTCTATTTAGTCCGTCAGTTAGATTATACAAAAATATTAGACACATATTTTTCGCTTTATCAAATTAACAAAAAATCACAAAGTTTTAGAGCATCAAAGTTTTGGAGAGGGGGCTTGTGACGTCACTTTTTAGTAAAAGATTTTATAAGCAGCTTTAGTTCTTTTTCGTTTGAATTCAATTATGAATATTGGAAACTTCTTTAATCCTTACTTATGTTATAGACGGAGAGACAGAGTTTCTTATCCTATGTACTGTATAGCATCTATTATTTATAATTACTAACTAATCTTCACATCTTTCAGCCGTCAGAAATGGCGCTAATAAACGCAGCGAGAAACGTAACCAAAAAGGGATCCGAAAACTTCCCTTCAAACAGTCAAAGCAACCAGCTCAGTATATTCCACAGAAAAGAACCAGCTAAGATAGACCTCTCTGAAGACAAGGACGTGAACATATCGCAGTTCAACATATCGTACGATGGTTTGGGCGGCCACTCTAAGCTGGATACGTTCCCTGTGCCCCCGACCAGGCCTCCGTTGAAGAGTTGTGTGCCGAAGCTGACGTCGAAGCATAAGCTGAGGAGGCCTCCGCCGGCGGGGAGTCAAGATATAGGGAAGATGCTGGAGAAGATTAGGGACAAGTAGATATGGGTAGCTGAGTTGAATCATTGAGTTAACTCAGAATAGCGTTATGACGCAGCAGAATGGAACGCGCCGAGTAGGGTGTGAGATGAGCTACCTTTTTAATTGTCCCGGTACTGTGGAATGCGCTGTGCGCTAACACATAAACCGAGTTGCCGCACCGGCGCAGTGAAATGAGTGGTTTATGTATTTGTTATATTTTGACTTTTTTTTTTGCAATGAAAGCCTGGTCTATTGTAATTAGAATTAAGAGATTTTTTTTAATTCTTCAAAATGTACTGCTGGCTGGTTTGAGTAGTTGTTAAGAAGAAAGTTAAGTTGTGATAATACTAGAGCGTAAAATCAAGAACGATTCAAAAAATCACAAGAATGAAAATTCTATGACATATCTATCTACCTCCACCCACCGTATTAAGTGCTATTTTAAATATGTATTAGTTATTTGTTAAACAATGATGAAATAAAAAAATCGGTATAAGCGACATCCATTTATCGCCAAAGCAAGATTCATTTTCCGCCCCATACTGGACAAAAACAGCATAGTGTATTTATTTTTGTCTTACATTTGAAATTAAACTGCACTTTACAACTACAACTAATGTTTAAATTAGTCAGTGTCTGACTACGTTGAAATGTGACGTCAGAAGCTAGTAACAAACATTTTGTATGGACGTAAAATACAAACAAACCAATATAAAAAGTAAATTGACTAAGAAATCAATATCCTTTTTTCTGATACTAAGTAGCAGATCCTCCACAATAGAATTTCCCTGTGAGATCGATCTGTTTGAAAAAAAAAATACTCATTACTATCAAAAGTTCTGTCAACTGCGAATAGGGGCGCTAGTATCATGCTTGTCCAATAAATTAAAGTTTTAATTTTTAAGCTTTTGTTTTAAAATGTTAAGGAATAACACTCAATTTGTACATATTAAAATATTTATTAGTATATTTTGTAAAACGACTGATAGGAATATAATAACTATGAATCATTTGTAAGTTGTTTTATTTTTAAAAGAAACATACATAATTAATAACGAAAATTATTTATTTTGAAACTAAAAGCAAAAGGAATTTTTTTTTAATAGTCAGTCTGTGTTTATGTTCACTGTATATAAATAATGTTAGTGTTATTATTTATCTTATTCCAATATTTGTTTGACCCAGACGTAGGTATATATATGAATTTCTATTACTACCAGTAACTTTATCTTGTTAGGTAGGTACTATTCCATAATAAATATGACATAGAAAACCTAGGTACTAAAATAGTTCGTATTTCACGTTCAGCTTGGTCTACTGATTAGACAGGCTGTTTACGAAACGTAAGACCGCGCAATCCCGCTAATGGCAAATGCTCCTGTGATTAACATAGTAATTAACCCAAATCATAGATATTTATTGTTTATGGTTTATGTTTGACTGGCCCGTTGATCGAGTAGCCAGAGACCCTGGCCACGAAACCAAGAGTCCCGGGTTCGAATCCCGCTGGGGGCAAATGTTTCGTGTGATAAACATGGACGTTTGCACTCGAGCCATGTATGTTTTTAAACGTATTTAAGTATGTTTATCCGTTCGCCTAGTATCCATAGTACACATATAAGCCTAGTTTGGAACTAGGGAATTGGTGTCAATCTGGAAAATTTATGTATTATTATTTATTTATTATCTACAGCTCAACCATAAAATGCGTACTCCGAGGCTAGATAAGTTTTACTGAGTCTGTTTCAACCATAAGTTTATTCATTTCACCCTTTTTCCAATCTATTTATCAAAATAAAATATTTAAAGGTACATGTACGATCTCCCCATAGAATTGATGCCTGTATTTAAAAAGAAGATGCAATTAGATTTATGCAACACACGGCCTGCTCTGAGCCAATTTTTAATTACATAAATAAATAAACATAAATATTAAAGTGCATCACATACAATGATCTGACTCCGAAATAAGTCGCTTAAGCACTTGTGTTACGGATATCAGAATCAACAGTGGAATTACATATATTAACCAGACACAGAACAAACACAAGTATTCAACACACGAATGTTTGTCCTGGGTGGGGATCGATCCCACAACTCTTGGCGCATGGGGCAGGGTCACTACCGAATGAGCCATCGAGCCAGTCAAAGCTACATAACAGGCTAAGGCATACACATTCATGCAGCCTCCAACTCCTCCATTTTTTTATAAGCCTTCTTAAGTTCTTCTAGTAGGAGGCTCGCTTGCTCTTTCCCGACTAGCACTTCTTTCTTCTGCTGTTCCCCTGTGAACACGTCAGCCGTGAAGAGGGACAGCTTGAGGGCGTCTATGGAGCCCGGGGGCCCGGGAGCTACGGCCACGTCTGTCACTTTGTTGACTGGAATAGAGAAGATTTTTGGAATAAGAGCAACTGATGATTGTTGTAGTATAGATTTGTATTGACATGCGTTAAATGCGCATGTCATTTTACTAATAAAATGGGCTATGCGAATCATAAGTATTCGATATCACGAGAGGGCGAACAGCGGCGTCCTCTGCACTCAACACCTTAAGGTAGACCTATAACAGTGCGCCCTGCAGGGGGGGCTCCGAATACTCCTGAGGTATCCCTGCCTGTCGTAGGAGGCGACTAAAAGGGCCTTTGGGGTCGTGGGGGTTAGGGGATGGGTCCTCTGGCCCTCAATCGTCCCCGGAGAAGCCGACTGCAGGTGTTACACCCGGTCCGTCAGGATAGGGTACACAGCTGTCTATGTGGTCGTGAAACACCACCCTAGGTGTTCTGGGGGAGAATACCACTCCTTCGAGATGGGCCGCCAGGCGGCAGCGCGCGCTGCGTAGACTTTACGAGATGAATCCCGACAGTGGGGATCCCGTTGGTTTTGCGTTAGCGCCCGAAGAACGACAGCCTTGAGGTTTAGTCGGTAGGGTCTCCGGAGATTGCTACCGGTTTCGAGCCCGACTCACCCTTTTAGGTCCACCCAGGACTCTAACTGGATGGTGCGTAAGTAAGCATTCCTCAAGTAAAAAAAAAAAAAAAAAAAAATGGCCTATAACAGTAGCTGCTTAGGCTGCTGAATAGGCTATTTTACTCAAAAAAAAAAAAGATAATAGGTAAAATTACAAAAAAAAATTGCTTACCTACGTACTTTTTCTTTGTTCAGCAAACTAAAAATGATGAAGATACAGGGCGTTAAAGTACCGCATGACGTCACTAGGTGTGTAAAATTTACCGTTCAATTGACGTAAAGCGCCCCATTTCAGACCTTTGAAGCGCTGTATCTTTGTAATTTTTCGAGCATTAGGTAAAGAAAAAATACGTATTCAATATTTTTTGATAATCTAACTTACGGACTATAATAAAAACGTTTTGAGTAAAATAGACAATTTTTACGGTAATGAATGACATCATAGGTCTTAATCACTCACTCATAAACCCGTTCGCCCTCACGCTCTCCTCGTATGCGGACGCGTGCGCGTGCGCCGCGTCGGCGAGCGCGGCGGCGTGCGCGCGCGGCACGCCCAGCACCAGCAGGTCGCGCGCTAGCGCCGCGCTCGGGCACGCGCACGCGCACGCCTGCCGCACCACCCAGCGCACCGCCGCCGCTGCGCGCGCGCACTCCGCTCGGGACGCTAAACAACGATAGGACATATCACCACGCTCGTAATCCCCGAAGAGGTAGGCGGAGTCCACGGAGCAGGACACTCCTTAAACTATGTTAAGCCAAAAATCAAGTTGAGTTAGTTAAATGGAAAATTGTGAAAAATTTGTGGCGATTGGCTAGCTCGTCGCTTACTCAATCACATACCCAAAACCCTATATACCATTAGTCGGCTTTTACGACATGCTAGGAAAATGGGGTTTGTTTATATACTTAGATTAAGGAATCGGGTGGTGTAAAAGTTTCTTTAGGAATTATGAGCTGGATCCAGAAAGAAAGGTTGTTATTACATACTTAAAAACTGGAGAACTAGTACTCCAGTTTTTAAGAGTTCTAGTGAACCAGTGCAATAACAAATGTTTCGATGCATTATTATAACCTACTTAATTAAAACTAGAATAGGATTGCGCAGTGCCTGCTTTAGCTCTAACGGCGCCTTGAGCGAGTTTTTCTGTGGCGTTCATTCCTAGATTTAATTAGGTACACATTTTTAAGCTAATGATGATGCTACTTACATAAGCTAGTGTCCTTGAGTATCTCCATGATCCCGTCATCCTGTAAACAAAGATACATCATAATATATACAAAAGTGTAAGAAGTTACAAGGTACATCAAAACAAAACATTGTAGTTAGGTTAGACACATTAAATAGACCGTATCTATTAAAATATTGAATTAGATAGATACTTAAGTAAGTAAGTATCTAATTTAATAAGAACTCAAGTGTCGAAGCAGACTATCCGCTCCGGACAGCACTGCTTTTGTAAAACTATTTTTTGACCCAAAAATAATGACTGGATTTTTTCTTTTTTGATTAAGGGTTTGTATGATGTCGCTAGGAGACAGCTCCCATTGGAGGCGACAAATTAACTTCGTCCCGGACCTCAAAAATACGTACTAAACTAACTAAACTTCACGCCACTTCCCTAGCGGGGTAGGCAAGAACCGAACGCCATATGGCACGATCCTTACACCTCACTCGCCTCTTCAACATTAATACGTACTACGTCCCTGTAATACGCTTACTTAAAATGTAAATAGAATAATTATTCTATTTAAATGAGCAGACGTTAGCCTCATACCAGTTGTAAGGCGAAACATAAAACATTTCGCAACTTTCTTCCTTGCAACTATAAATTTTACGACTGTTGTGTTATACATTTTTAACTTATTTATCCCTACACAATATTCCCGTAGGTCAGTGTTAGTCTTAATTTAATGCAACACTAATAGCTACTTATGTCTCGTGTGCATTAGTTACATAAAAACCATGAGCAAGTCTCTTTGTCAATTTACCCTACTTAGAGCTGTGAGCAAATATCATTTTCCTCGCGGGAAGATCTTTGTATGAGTTGCTAATCGAGTTTTTGGTGACGCTTTGACCAGTGGAGAGATTCCTCGAGGAGAATTATTTGTAAATGTCATGTCGAATCGTAAAGGTCAGGTTTAATTTCTCACTAGTGTCACCCACGTAAGTACCTATTAGAAAACAAAAGGTAGGAGTTTTATGTAATACGAAGTTGATACGACCAAGCTTTGATGATGTTGTGATTTATTTTAATATTAAACATTATACTAAACATAACTCAAGTAATAGAGAATCAATTTAAGTATTCGCGCTTAAATAGTTCAAATGATTATAATTAATGCATGTTTAGGAACCTCAAAAATTTTCGTTAAAATAGTTGGAAATTTAATGCATTAAAAGTTTTGACCTTAAAGCAATAAAACAATCTTATTCGTCTTCACTTCCTCACTTTTTACGAATTCTATACTGACACAACGCTTATATCGGGGATGAGAGATTTCAATTTGAGATTAGATTATAAATCTGCGGCATTTTCTAACGCATAGGTATATTTTGATCGAAGAATTAGAAGCGATAATGTACCTACCTAAGTAGCATCGATTATGCTTAGACTCAAACAAAATAACAAGTAAGGTAATATTTGCCATCTTTAAATGTGTCTCGAAAAAAAAGTTGGTACCTAATTATGTCAAAATTTAATCAGCATTTTCCACTGAATCGTATTATCTTGTTTTGAGATAACTTTCGCGCAAAATAAAGAATTTTAGGGTCCTAATTACTCCCACACATAACATAAAGTTGCGTCTAAAGTCGACACGAAACAAGTTCGCTATGCCAAAGCTAACTCGTAAATCAGTAATGTCGGTGTGAACTCAAAACCGCGGGAAGTTTCGCGAACTTTCATAATTATCCACCTTAAAGTACTTACTTATGTAGTACAATTAGCCGCTAAGTAAGAATACCATCAATCGCACGGTGCTAAGCAGTGTTACCTATCAGTTAAAAAAAAATAAGTCAGAAAAAAAATACATGCATTGGGTAGGTACACCCAGGGACGCAGCAGTGCGCCCTGCAGGGGGGGCTCCGAATACTCCTGAGGTATCCCTGCCTGTCGTAGGAGGCGACTAAAAGGGCCTTTGGGGTCGTGGGGGTTAGAGGGTGGGTCCCTCTGGCCCTCTATCGTCCCCAGAGACGCCGACTGCAGGTGTTACACCCGGTCCGTCAGGATAGGGTACACAGCTGTCTATGTGGTCGTGAAACACCACCCTAGGTGTTCTGGGGGAGAATTTCACTCCCTCGAGATGGGCCGCTAGGCGGCAGCGCGCGCTGCGTAGACTTTTCGAGATGAATCCCGACAGTGGGGATCCCGTTGGTTTTGCGTTAGCGCCCGAAGAACGGCAGCCTTGAGGTTTAGTCGGTAGGGTCTCCGGAGATTGCTACCGGTTTCGAGCCCGACTCACCCTTATAGGTCCCTACCCAGGTCTATTTGGATGGTGCGTAAATGCATTCCTCAAGTGGTTTTATTTATTTAGAGCAGTGGCCGCGCCGGCGCCACTGCTCAAACCACAACCACCGAAGGGGTAAGCTGAAGGGGTAGGTGAAAGAAGAATAAGTGACATTGCTTATTATTAAAATAGAGTAAGTAGGATTAAATGTAAAATTGTAAAAAAATAGGAACTTTGATATTGGGCCCGGAGATATTTTAATAGCTGGAATAACTGTTCTCTACACTCCTAACTATACTAACCTGTTTGGATACTGATTATTATTATTTTAGATATATACAATAGAACTAAGTATAATATACTCTGACACGAAGATGTATGTACTGTAACGATGTTATGCAAAACTGTCGAATCGAGTTTTGTACGTAAAAGACGTTGCCTTAGATACGTGACTATTTTATGATATTTTGTCAAATGTTCCCTCTTGAATGCTTCAAAGAAACTAACTCGTTGCGAGAATTCTAAGAATAAGCTAGCAACTGCCTTCAAAAGGTAACTATTGTATGTTTGATTTTTAGTTACCATACATCTTCAAGTAAGGCTCCTTACCGGCTGTTCCTCCATGATATGGGTGACCAGGGTCCTGAAGAGTGGCGCAGGCAAGGTGCTCAGTGCGTGGAGCGCGGCCAGCGCCCACAGAGGGCAGTCGCCGTCTGAGCAAAACTTGAACTTCTGCAAAGAGAGAGTTTAGACATACCTAAAATACCTGGCGGGTCTCTTTGGCAATACCTATAACTACATACTAGACAGAATCAACTATACGATAATACATTTACTAACTAGAGTTATATCTATATACTTAAACTATTAAAAAAAGTAACGAATCAAGTAAAGTTGCGAGTAATTATGAGTCTTGTTTAGCTTAGGTACGAGTAGATATGTATACGTTACTCCGAAAAATCTGCGCTATGCACAATTGTACAGTTGTATGTATAATATTTAATTTAAGAAGGTTTATAAAAGAAAATGAAAAGACTGAAGGGTTTTTAGAAGAAAATTTGTGACTGAGTAGGCGACGAGCTAGCCACTTGTCACTTCTTTTTCACAGCTTTCCATCTAACCCAGCCCACTGTCCCATGTTGGTCTGGGACTTAAAAAGAATATGCCAACTGTGGTTTTTGCCTAGCGTGTCGTAAAAGGCGACTAATGGTATATCGGGTTTTGGGTGTGTGATTGTGTAGGCGACAGGTTAGCCGCTTGTCACTGCTTTTTCACAATTGTCCATCTGACCCAGCCCGGCTTTATTTTTGGCTGAATGTGGTTGAAGGGGCTTGCTGCCGCTTCGACTCTGCCTACCCCTTCGGGAATCGTGGGCGTGATGTTATGTATGTATGTGTATGAAAAGCTATAACAAACAAATCAAACTACGTTACAAAGCATGATCTACCTGATCCTCACTGATCTACCTGAGCATAAGTTTAAACTATATATTAAAACTTATTTGATTAAAAAGGGCTACTATAAGGTAGAAGATTATTTAAATGATAAGAATATATGGCCAGTCGCAGAATAGGCTGTTCGTCTGCACTGATAGATTTAAATTGACAAAAAAAATATTGTAACTACATAATAGCTATTAAGAATTGGCATTTAAAAGAGTAACTATCGAGTTTCATGCCGGTTTCTTCTCGGTAGAATCTGCTGTTTGAACCGGTTTATATTTATATTTATTTTGTTCTGACGATTTATAAGTGCTTTATGTGATTTATTCCGGTCTGATCCTTCTAGTGGTGATCCACCAGGGGGATCACTATTATTTTAAATAATTTTTTATTCCGGACTGATCCCCCTTGTTGTGACGCATAAGGGGGATCACATATTTTGAATTATTTTCTATTCCGGTCTGATCCACCTTCTGGATGAATGGTGATAAGTATTTTTTTTTCCTGACTGTACCTACACACTTTGCAAAAATGTAGGTAGGATCAGTTTGGACGAACAAAATATAAGGGGGATCAGTCCAGAAATTTTAATAATAATCATGAAAGATGGATCACAACAAGGGGGATCGGACCGGAATAAATCCTTTTTGTAAGCCTATATAAATAAAGATCATTTCATGCACAACAAATCATAGTCACATCGATTATTCCAAGGCTTTGGTGCTTTTCACAGACTCCCTTATTCTAGTAAATGTCTCCGTAGATTTCCATGAGTTATAAACTGTCCCTGACAATAACCTTAATAGTACTTACCATGCTGACGAGATTGTCGCAGGGTTAACTGTAACAATACATATCACATTAGCATCAGAATCGGCAATGATATATGAAACTGGCGTTACATATGGGTGAACGCACCATAAGATTTCAATGGGCGGTTTCATAACGAGAACAATGTACACTGGCAACTTCAGTAGTTACAAAGTAGAGGTCTTTGTATCTACTAAATCTTTAGAAAAAGTTTAGATAGGTATATGTAATCTATACTTATAATAAATCTGTAGAGAGGTAAATTCTGTACATTAAATATATTTGCAAAATATCTATCAGGGGGTGATTAGTGATCGATACTGATGCCAAAAATGCAATCAGTAAAATTTATGTCTGTCTGTCTGTCTGTCTGTCTGTATGTTCCTTATAGAAACAAAAACTACTCGACGGATTTTAACGAAACTAGGTAAAATTATTCTTCATACTCCTGGGCAGGTTATAGTATACTTTTCATTACGCTACAATCAATAGGAGCAGAGTAGTGAAGGGAAATGTTGGGAAAACGGGAGAAGTTACTCCATTTTTTAAGCTTCCGTCGCGTGTGCAGCCTTAATGGTTAAAGTTACATAGAAATCATGTATGACGGAAATAGTCTTTATAATATTAACCATAAACGCGGGTGACACCGCTGGCACAGCTAGTAACAAAATATTATTTTAACGTTTATGAAGATAAACATTACCTAACCATTAGTAAACCATGCATATCGCTAGGAAGACGATGATGAAGATAAACATTAGTCGCATGATTTAAATTGCGATATAATTACGCTAATGTGGTTAAAGGGGCCTGCTGCCCCTTTGACTCTGCCTACCCCTTCGGGGATTAAGGGCGAGATGTTATATATATACGTATGTGTATTCTTTGATTTATACCTACTCCTCTGAGAATTACGGGTTTATAGTATGTAGGTACTTAACCATTTTATAGTAGTCAAAAATAAACGGACAGCGAATCAATAAAGCTATTCCTAGTTAGGATTAATTTATTTCATCTCCTTGGCAGATGACCCCTTTTAGTTGAAATTCCTTAAACTCGGCGAAGTGTGCTGGTTTCCAACGATATTACCGAAATTCATTGAGATTCCAACACCTGTTCTGTTATATCTGTTATCTACTTACTTAAAATGTAATTCACGAAATTTCATCAAATAGATATTTTTATAGAACTATATTCTCTGTTATGAGCATATTTATTTAATGAAGTATATTTTTTTGTAAGGAAAGCTACATGGGTTGTAGATACAAACTAGCGACCCGACCCGGCTTCGCACGGTGAGCATAAAACAATATAAAATTATACATATAAACCTTCCTCTTGAATCGAAAACCGCATCAATATCCCTTGCGTAGTTCAAGAGATCTAAGCGAACAGACAGAAGCGGCGACTTTGTTATATACTATGTAATGATGTAAAGTAGTACATAATAAAATAAAGAAATTGTCCGATAAAATAAATATTCAGACTTAAAAAAAATCTTTTTATGATTAAATCTAGAATTATAGCCGAACAAGTCCTAACTAAGATCGTTAGGAAGATGTATGTATGTATGTATGTATGTAAGAAGGCAGAGCAAGAGCTGTAAAGAAACAAACTCGGCATACATTTCGCGGTTTCAAAACTATCTGTAGACTAAATTGTGCCCTTAAGGGCAATAACTGAAATGACAAAAGTTTAACTTAATTGTATTCTGTCATCACAATGTCCTAAATATACCTAGTTTATGTCAAAGTAAATAATTTACGTCCCATATTGGTCTGGGACATGAAAAGAATGTGCCAACTGTGTTCCTTGCCTAGGAGATTGTAAAAGGAGACTAATGGTATATCGGGTTTTGGGTGTGTGAATGTGTAGGCGACGTGCTGGCCACATGTCACTACTTTTTCACAGATTTCCATCTAACCTAGTCCAGTGTTGCCCCTCTGCCTACCCCTTCTGGGATTATGGGCGTGATGATATGTATGTATGTATGCTAATAATGTACACGCATGTATTCGTGCTAATAGTCCACCAGATAAATCAGTTTCAGCAAGATGCTGATTGGTTGAGAATTGCATCTTAGTTCTGGCTGCAATATGATATGGATTATCTAGTACATACTAAAGGCGAAAAAATATACTATAATATCACAAAAAGGATTCAAGGATTACACTTAATGAGCAGTTGCCGCACGGACAAATATTTCGTATCGATTTATAAAATTTTTGCGAAACCTTTTACCATACAGTAACTTATATAAGTATCCCATTACCTACTTATTCAACTAGTTATTTTAAGTAAGGAATTAAAAAAAAAATTAAAATGGGCAGTTTTTTTTTTTCATACAAAATAGCCAGTCAACTGATTAACTTTTGTATGGAAAGTTAAAAAAAAAATACTTGTTTTCTAAAATCCTTTAAATTGGTTCCTAAGGACATTGAGTTACATAAGTAGGTATATGGTTTTCCTTAAACTAAAAATAATTTGTATACACATATGTATGCGCAATTATGATCGTCTTTACAGATTTTCTACACTGCGAAAATTTATTAATACTAACAAATAACTCAAACAATGGACAACACGCAAGATGCTTGGTTCTAAGGCTGAATACACTTCATCCATAATCATTTCTTTTGCTGCAAAACTATTTTATTCATGCTTAAACTCCACTAAAGCAATGTAAGTAATAAAATACAACAGTGCAGTCTCAATATGTCGGACACAATGGATAAGCTGTGTACCGACGAAGGCCCCACGCAGCCATATTGGATAGATCATAAGATTGCTGTCATAATGCTGATTTTAATAACCGGGCCAGCTAAATGAATGTTGAGAATAAAGTCAGGTATTTTACATTTAGGTTTTAGATAAAAGTTTACTTTCAACGTTCAGTTCTCCCTGCCTAGCCCGCTAGGCAAGGGGCGTGAAGTAATAGTTAGTCATCATCTAATTATGGATATAGATACTCAGTAACAGATATCCTTACATACTTAAACATTTTTATAAACATTAAGGTAAACTTGAGCACAAAACAACAAAAAATCACTCTATGTAAGGTGTCTGTGATAGAGATAGTAAGCATTTAAGCAATATGCATATTTCATATGAAGGACTTGTGCATTTTGGTTAAAAGCAATTAAAAATAATACGAAAAGTACTAATTTAAAACTTTATTCAAGAAATTTAACATTGGAAAATAAAATTAAAGATAGGTACATACATTATAAAAATTCTTTTAAATAGAATGAAGAATAAACTCCTTGCGTACTCACGCTACGAACGGACGTAGTGCTACGACGCTTTAGGGCGACTACGCCTGGCTACGAGACGCGCTACGGTTGTGCTACGACACACGTCAAGGTATAGTATGTTAGATTTGAACGCAGAACAGTTGAAGGCAAGAATGACCTTAGACCTTTACAGAAAAAGGGCATTTTCTGTAACCACAAGAAAAATTAATGCGAAATCTAAATCGGTTCATATTCGATGCCTATATTAGCATCTTTTGTGGATATATCTACTTTGTGTTTGCAGATTCATTGATTAAAATAATAACACAAAAAGAATATTGCAAATTTATAGTTAGTTACAAAAATATAAGATAAAAGTTATTAACATGTAATATGTTAAGTTAGTAACATAAATTGTACCTAATAACAGTCAAATTCAGTTTTTAGGTCAAAGAATGAAACGTCTATAAATCTTCACAAACTTACTCATGTATAATATTACAGTGGGTCGCGAAGAAAAGAAGTTACTATCACGGTTCGTGCTTCACACATTAGACACCCACGCACTATACTACGTCACAACTACATTATATCATTCAGCACCATGGGCGCCGCCAGGATTATTTTCTAAAAATCTTAAAAAATAAAAACACATGTATAATTCTATCTATATTTTATATTGGTTAATAGTACGTGTAGATGTAGTTGTATCTACAATTTTTATTTACATATAGTTCTCGCTGGTCGTTAGGTCAAAAATATTTAATTACTATGTACATTCTTTCCCGACAGGGGGGTACAAGCGCACCCCCCTTGCACCCCTCCCGGCGCCCTTGTTCATTACATTTATGATCAAATTACGGGACTTGGGTACAAAATACGGAATCCATCACCCGGTTAAACTGGGTAAGGTATACTGGCCGGTAATGTATTGAAAGATATTTGACTGGCCCGTTGGTCGAGTGGTCAGAGACTCTGGCCACGAAACCAAGGGTGCAAATGTGTGATGAACATGGACATTTGTACTCGAGTCATAGATGTTTATAAAATTATTTAAGTATGGCTATCCGTTCGCCTAGTGTCCATAGTACAAGCATAAGCTTAGTTTAGCTTATTTAACTAGGGAATTAGTCTGTCAGTCTGAATAATTTATTTATAATTTATTTATTTATATAAAAATTTTACTATAATAAAACATTGACTTACTCCTAAACGTTCGTTTTAGTGCTTAAAATCTAGTTCAATATAAAAACGGAACAATCAGAGATCATGATCGTTCCCGGCGATCCCGCACCACGGTCCTTTGCCGGACATGACCTCTAGGGCTCCAGAAATGGGACGACTCACATCAAGGGGGACGGTAGGCAACTGTGGACTCCTGTATCACTCAAGATTGATATCTAGCCTCAAGCACCTTCCACCACCGAATAAGAAGGCTAATCATAAAGACGGCGGCGATTCAATTCGCTGAGACGGGACATTAATAGGCTGTTACTATTTTCACTCACTTAACCTGACCCGGTATAGAGTATGCTAGCGCCAATATTGCACAGAATGGAAAGAAACCAAATGCATCGGAAATGCAGAACTATGTGACTGTTTATATAATAAAATAAAAATGTACACCATTAGTTATTTGTATTAATTAGACGTGAGTTTTAAAAATAGCCAAACCGCTATTCTGTCATAGATTTTGTATAGCATAGTGGCACACTCTATACACAACTATTAAAAAAAATATGTTAACATCACAGACTAGTAAAATAAGAAGGACTCCGTGTCACTAACTAAACGTTTAGGTATCAGCGGAGCTCTAACTTAGCACGCAACTTAAATCACATATCGACATAAGCGCTCCAAATTTTCGATATCAGGTATCCCTAAGTCTCATTCACACATGCATAGGGTGGCTTTAAGCCGTAGTATGATAGCGCAGGGACCTTCTTTTTTTACTAGTCCGTACATAGATTTCCAAATCATTTAAAATGGCCAATGAATACCGTAAATACATTAGATTGAACTATCCGTGTATACATATACACCGCCATAAAAAGAATATAAAAGTAAAATATAAAAGTGCGCAAGCATTCCAAGATGGCTGCCCGATAATTCGTTTGATCTGTAATCGTGTTCAGCACCTGCGCCCTGAGACGATTGAATGAAAACATACGGCACTAACCCAGTATAAGTGGAGTGGCATTAGGAATTACGATTCGTCAACGAGCCTATGTGATTAGGGGTCGGCGGGAGAATTGTGTTTTGGTGTTTTGCTCAGAAGCATATAGTAGTTAATAAGCGTATAATAGTTAAGAGTTGTAGTTTAATTCAGGCATTATGTCATTGCACAAATGTATATCTTAAGAGACTGCAATCGAAAAAATAATCAAAAGTTCTGATAACTCCCCTGGCACGGTGGGATGCGCTGTCACATCCACCGCACTCCTAACCCTGTATTGACAAGTTGCGCATTATATGCGCGCGACAGCGATGTTTGTCAACTGCGCGTACCGAGAAGCGCACAATGCGCTCGTGCGCCGGACATAGCGCGCATTGCGCTGCCGCCAACATCCGACCTGTGACGTCACTGTATATAAATATTACGTTCTGATCTAACTCGAAAGGAAGTAAGGTCGCTCTTACATTGGAGGTATAGCTGGTGTTTCATAGGGCAATGGTGGTCAGGGCTGGTCCGTCTATGGAAGGATCTAACGGAGCGCCACGTGTAGAAGGAGCCTTTTACTTTTTTTGGTGAAGCCGAAGACCTTAACGTTACCTTAATTTCACCATAAAAAGTTAAAGAATGAAGCTAAATTGTATACCTATTTACGTGACCGAAGCCGGTGGGAAAAGACAGACTAATACTTAAGAGAGGATAAACCTACTCGTAATAAACAAAATAATTAGATTTGTTTCGGTAACATTTTAATATTACCAATAGAATGTAACTACGTAATTCTTGTTTACTGGAAAATTTCGTCACAGATCACAGGAAGAAATGTCATCTGCATTATTTTGAGAACTTTCTGTTTAAATTGAAAAGTGTCCTTTCTCGAGATTACTTAGTTAGTTCAAGTATTCTTGACATGCAATTAAGAATACAAACATTGAAGACTTAGTGGGTTTACAGACGTGGCTCTTAGTTTTGAGTTAGTAGATTATATTGTCCCATGTTGGTCTGGGACTTGGCCCATATTGATCTGGGACAAAAAAAGGCGACTAATAGTTTACGGGCTTTTGGGTATGTGACTGAGTAGGCCACGAGCTAGCCACTTGTCACTCCTTTTTCACAGCTTACCATCCAACCCAGCCCACTGTCCCATGTTGATCTGGGACTTAAAAAGAATATGCCAACTGTGGTTCTTGCCTAGCATGTCGTAAAAAGCTATCGGGTTTTGGGCGTGTGATTGTGTAGGCGACAGGTTAGCCGCTTGTCACTGCTTTTTCACAATTTTCCATCTCACCCAGCCCGGCTTTATTTTTTTGGCTGAATGTGGTTGAAGGGGCATGCTGCCCCTTTGACTCTGCCTACTCCTTCGGGGATTATGGGCGTGATGTTATGTATGTATGTATATAATTTCCTATGTTGGTCTGGGACTTAAAAAAGAATTTGCTGTGTTCCTTGCCTAGCATGTCATTAAAGGCGACAATGGTATATCGGGTTTTGGGTATGTGATTGTGTAGGCGACAAGCTAGCCACTTACCACTGCCTTTTTACAGTTTTCCATCTAACCCAGCCCAGTTTTGTTTTTGGCTGAATGTGTTTAAAGGGGCCTGCTGTCCCTTCGACTCTGCCTACCCCTTCGGGGATTACGTAAAATTATGTATGTATGTATATTATATTACTAGGAATCATTTATCGCATAGCGTCCATTTTCTAGGTTGATGTAGAGCTAGACTTTCAAATCAAGTATTTACTCGTAACATTATGTAGATAATGGTACGTTGCCAGCTCAAGAGGAGGGTCACATGCCTTTTAAGCGAGGTGTCAATTCAAACCTGGTACTTTTCAAATCTATGTACGCAATTAGTAACTAACTAACTAACTAAACTTCACGCCACTTCCCTAGCGGGGCAGGCAGAGAGAACCGAACGCCATATAGCACAATCCTAACACACCTCACTCGCCTCATCAACATTCATAATCCTTTTCATACAAGCTCTACGGTTTTTATGACTCCTAACATCACCTTCTGTTAATACACGACCAATCTGGTCGTGGTAGGTGAGCCTGGGCCTTCCGCGGCTCCTACATCCTTCCACTTTCGCATTGTATATCTGTTTAGTCAATCTTTTGCCATCCATTCTTTCCACATGTCCGAACTACCCGAGCATGCCTCTTCTTACCTTGACTCCGACGCTGTCTTTCAGACCGACTCTCTTCCTTACATTTTATTCCAAACGCAGTCTGTGAGCGTTACACCGCCGATTTTCCGCAGCGCACGCATCTCGACCGCGTTTATTCTACTTTCGTGCTCTTTCTGCCATACCCAACTCTCGCTTCGCCATATGTAAGCGTAGGAATTAAGCACCGCATTGTGTATAGCGAGCTGGGCCTTCTGGCTTAAAACTTTACTGCCAATAAGTTTTCCTAACGCTCCATTCACCCTATTCCCTGCATTCACTCTTCTTTCTATATCAGCGTAATACCTTCCATCTCTACTAAATGCAGATCCTAGATATAAAATTTCATTCCAACACTACATCGTCAACCGTTATCCTTGTATCCGTTCTGATTTCATCTCTTTCAAACACCATAATCTTTGTTTTCTTCGCATTCTAATGTAACGCAATTAGTATAAGCTAAATAATACGTTAATCTCAATATCAAATTTTTCACGATTTCAACAATCAAAAATCGAATAAGGTTTGTATAAACAATTAAAAACTAAAAAATAACCATTTTATTATATATAAATTAGGTCTAGGAATTGTTTGCATCTGGTGTGTAAAAATAGAATAAGAATTGGTTTGGATTACATGAAATGGATAGAAATTTAAGAAAAAGTAGTGACAAATGACACGTGACATCGCGATTATGGGCGTGGTGTTATGTATGTATGTTAAGTATGAGAGAACGACATTTAGCAAATTGGTTAACATGTCAAACGCAGAAAATCTAACAAAAAAAGGATAGCTAGGTCTCGAATTGCGCAGTCCACTAATAGGACTAATTCAATGTCAATATTTTCCATCGCAGTATCCGACTTTGTAACAAACAATATTCCTATCCTTTTACAGGGAATGCAAGCGTTTTAAACTGTTTCAGAAGAAAATGTTGACGCTTATTTCTGATAAGATAAGGTCGGCTTTTGATCAGGATGTGTTGTGTGTGTAGGGTGTACACTAGGAAATGATACGAGAAAGTAATGAATATAAAATAATTGGACAACAGAGACGTTTCGTCCTACAGTGCGGTACAAATGTCCTATTGCAATTCAACAGTTGGTCGCCTGACGTTGGTACCGTCAGCAGAGTAACGTTAGAAAATAAATATTTTTATTTTATTCGGCTCAAACGTGGGTGTAAGTTATATTACGTCTTTATGCCTAAATTATTTTACTCAATTACAATGAAATTTGCAAATGCCCGTGATCCATGACGAACCTTTAGGTTTCAATATCAAGGCTACTCCTTATCCCTAGAAAATTCACTAAGACGTAGCCGCGAATATAACTAGAGTTTATATAAGTATTTTAAAATAGTCCCCCCTCACCTTAGCATGTGAAATGAAGACAGTTACTAATATAACAAAAAATTGCAGTGCAGCCGTTCTGAATATTCAACTCCACTCATTAGGTACATTTAATAAGACATATCTATACTAATATTATAAAGCTGAAGAGTTTGTTTGTTTATTTGCTGAACGCGCTAATCTCAAGAACTAGGTACTGGTCGGATTTAAAAAAATATTTCAGTGATAGATAGCCTATTTATTAAAGGTTATGTAACATTAACCATAAACGCGGGTGAAACCGCGGGCAGAGCTAGTAATGTCTAATATCATAAATCTAAACAAAAAAAAAAAAAAATTCAGTCGAATTGAGAACCTCCTCCTTTTTTTTGAAGTCGGTTAAAAATGTATAGGTGCCAAATTATATTACCTAATTTTTTTGGTAAAAATGGATAAAAGAACTCGCTGTCCGTTAGACTTACTTCTTCAGCGATTACACGCGTAATATAAATAATTACATACACGTATTTAATCTTATAAATTTACACTACAAAATGTT
Source organism: Glyphodes perspectalis (assembly GCA_951394215.1). NCBI lineage: Eukaryota > Metazoa > Arthropoda > Insecta > Lepidoptera > Crambidae > Glyphodes > Glyphodes perspectalis. Next base: position 11,890,177 of record OX596219.1, read on the forward strand.
CTCAAATCATTGCTACGCTATTCCATAAGCGTTTTCATGCTGACGCTACATTTCACAGCGAAGCTCGCTCAGTATATAAGCGCAGGGCGGCGAGCACGAGGACCACTGCCGGCGGACCACCGCGCCGCCAATGTTTCAGACTCAGTGATCTTGTGTGGGTGATGCTGTAACATCTGAGGTGAGTACCACTTAACATTTGTTAACATTTGTTAATTCATTAAGCATTATATTTTTTTTGACAGCTCTTGATTTTTTTGTGATCATTTACATACATATAAACTTAGATTAAATTAATCTAAGCATATAAATAATAACGCCTGCAATCTCCGGAAGGGCAGCTAGAGTGAAAGGGGCGATGAGCTTCTTAAACAACATTTATCCAAAAATCAAGTTAAGTGAGATAGAAAATTGTAATTATGATGTGCTTTTTTTTCATTAAAAGCAAGCAAATAAATTGGGTGACAAAAAAAAAAAAATATCAGACAACATAATCTTACACAATCTAAAAATGTTTTTAAAGATAGAACCAAGTTTTTTTTTTTCAGGATAGATAATATATATTTTTTCGTCTATATATTCCACATTAAACAACAGAGTTTTTTTTAAAACTATCTATGTTAAATTTTTTTTAAATCTTATTTTATTGTTTTTATTTTTTAATAATATATAGAGGTCGCATTTGGATAATGTTCATTTGTTCTGCAATTGTTGATTGCAATTATCTGTGATTGCAATCAACAGATAAAGCCTAGTTTTCTGATACAAAATTGTACCTAATTTAATTATGGGATGAGTATATAATTCATACAATACCTAACGTTGTTTTTAGGTAAATAATTTAACAGTTATCCGTAAATTTTGTGATTTGTCTATGGAATAATTATATTATTAAAATAAAATATTTTCCAATAAATATTTATTTACATTCACCTTAAGGTAAAAAGTACCGTAATTTATATATGTTTGATATATGTATTATATATCGACGGGTGCAAAGTACATAAAATCAACTACAAAACCACGATTTTCTTCTCATTGTTTAATCTTTTCCATTAAACTAACATAATGTCAAAATAATGAACAGTTGAAATATTCAATGATATTTTTTAGAAAAAAATACTGATTAATTAAATGTCTCATGCGCAGACGGCTAATCCTCGTTGTATTTGGCCGCCGTGACCGATATCAGTTGGGAGGACATTATTATAGGTATACATTTGTATAACAACAATTTAACTTCAAACTCGCGATAAAACTGATTCCAACAGTGCTTATTTCACTCAAATATGTTTTCAAATTCCATTGCCTCATAATTAAAATATAATAAAGCAAGTCGACGTAATAATAACATCTTCGTCGTCTTTTCTGTGAAATACATACATATATAACATACAGATGAATGGAAAGAAACTGAAGTCCCACTCCACACCTTAACGACAGTAACAATGACAGCCAAAAGCTATTGCATCTTATTTCAATTACAGAACACGTTCGTTTCAACGCAAAACTTAAACGCATCGAGCCGAAAAACTAAAGGGTTATTAAACAGGTCAGCAGTAGGCTTTTTAAAATTTTACTTTTTATACCTTTTTGTCTATTTTTTGATAGCTATTGGTTATGAGTTTTTAATTGACTTATTACACTTTTTGTTTTACTACCAAGAATTAGCGCCTATTATTTTGGTAGTTTAATAGTTATTCATTTAAAATTACACTGGCTATTTTGTATAATTGATACCAATAACGGATTACGGATTACGGAGAACGGATACATTGCGAGCTGGGGGCTCAGTGTTAAGACAAAGGTATCAACGGTCCCAGGAGTACACCACTTCTTGTCACCCGACAACAGAATAATTAAGCTCACTAACAATAGAGTACTTGTCAAATCAATTGTGATACTTTTTTAAGCTGTCAAAGATGATTTTTGTAACAGCGAAAGCTAATAACGCTGTGTATTTTTCGAGAGCGAGTCGAGACTATTTGAATAATTTGCAAGAATAAAGCTACTTAACATTGTTTGTTATCTTCGTACAGTAAATAACGCTTTGAGGATTCTGTTCCAATATATTTAATGCACATTGTTTTAATATTAATAGAACAATTCGAATCGAGAGTTATCGAAAGTAAATTTAACATCGAAATATAAGTACTACATAGTACATATATCTCGATGAAATTTAAAATATAGGTATGTCGAGAGTTACAACAAAATTACTGACAATTAAACAGAATCTTATGGCTAATAAATCGGTTGTAAAATGAGGGAGCGTGGTAGCTCAGTGCTTTAAGTATGCGATTCCCTTACATACGATGCGATGTAAAATGTGCTGTAATACCGTTCCTATATAAAAGATTAATTGCAAAAAACTATATTTGTCTAAGAGTTCCGTAGGTGTTAAGGCAAAACCAGAATCGCAAAATCTAATAGTCCAAGCGGAGATATTACTAAGAAGATGATAATGGTGCTCCGATAAAATTTATAAAATTATTTATAAAATTCGAAAAAGGCGACTAATGGAATATGGGGTTTTAGGTATGTGATAGGGATGATGACTGCATTAAAAAACTATAATTCTATTTAGTCCGTCAGTTAGATTATACATAAATACTAGACACATATTTTTCGCTTTATCAAATTAACAAAAAATCACAAAGATAATGAGCATCAAAGTTTTAGAGTGGGGGCTTGCGACGTCACTATTTAGTAAAAATTGTACGAAAGTGTGACGTCACGCGCAACTTGAATGCATTGTATCTTCGTCAATTTTTGTTTGACAAATAAATAAAAAAATACGTGTTCAATATTTTTTTATAATCTAACTGACGGACTATACAGAATTTTTTAGTCATCTAGCCTATTGTGTATCTGTGTATTGTGTAGGCGACGAGCTAGCTACTTGTCACTACTTTTTCTATCTAACCCAGCCCAGTTTTGTTTTTGGCTGAATGTGGTTAAAGGGGCTTGCTGCCCGTTTGACTCTGCCTACCCCTTCGCGGATTATGGTCGTGATGTTATGTATAACATTTATAAAACTCTCTTATGCCAAGGTATATTTACTATAAGAACCTATCGATAATGTTGTATTCCCCCCCGACCAAAAGCTGCGTTCTTTTTGCCTTACTTGAAAAATAAGCTCTTAGATCCCCCTTTAATCAGATTATAGACATACATAAACTCAATATAATATGTACTAACAAAGTAATTTGCATTGGTAACCCAGCTCTAATGCAACACAAATGGGACGCATTACATAACCTAATCTGCACATAAATGTCAACAGTACAAATTAGATTGGGTATTAGACAGTAGGGTGGCCATGTTCAGGAACGTTCTAGGTCAGTGTTCTGCAAACATTTTGTGTCAAGCTTTAAGGTTACATACATATATACATAATATCACGCTCATAATCCTCGAAGTGGTAGGCAGAGTCAAAGAGGCAGCAGGCCCCTCAACCACATTCAGCTAGAAGCAAAACTGGGCTGGGTTAGTTGGAAAATTGTGGTGACTCGTCACCTACACAATCACATACCCAAAACCCCGTATACCATTAGTTGCCTTTTACGACATGCTAGGTAAGAAACACAGTTGGCAGATTCTTTTTAAGTCCCCGACCAATGTGGACAGTTTCAAGGTTTCAATTCCATAAAGTAAATATCGTATTTACTTTTCAGAAAACAGTCATATTTATGCAATTCTGAGGTACTTATGCACACAAAAATACGGGACATTATTAGGTCTTTTTGTTTAGGGACCATGTTGTTGTCTGATTTAAGCAGAAGTTTAAATATAACTAGCTGACCGCCCCGGCTTCGCACGGTGAGCACAAAACAATAAGAACTTTCCTTTTGAATAATAATATGGTCTTGCGTTTAAAAGATCTAAGAGAACAGACAGAAGCGGCAACTTTGTTTTATGATATGTACTAGATAGCGGTGGTAGCTCAATGGTAAGGACACGCGCCTTATCCATAACCGAGGGATGCGGGTTCTAACCCGAGCACGTACCTCTGGATTTTTCAAATCTATGTAGGTACGTATTTATACCACTAGCTCGTTAATGAGGGAAAACACCGTGAAGAAACCTGCAAATCCAAACAACTTTGGATTTGTAACTATGTTCCAAAAATTGTCTGGTTCCCCTATCTTAGGGTTACGAGGGTCAGATCGGCAGGTGCTTCAATATAATTTATCAGAGTCGCTAAATCCTGGATCATGGTCTAAGCGGACCCCGTCTAAGCTGGGGACATAACGCTAGGAAGATGATGATTGTTTCAAAGAAGCGAAATATATTTTTATTTCCTGGGCGTGGGTTGGCACCGCCTCTCTCTTATAATAAAAACTGGAGTTGGAAAAACCCGATATTTTTTAAAGTAAAAGTTGGGACACATTTTATTGGACGTATGTATTGATGTATGTATGTATATATTTACTGATGCGAGATTCCTTGTTAGAACCGCTAGACTGCGCTGTACTAAAAAAGATTGACATGACGAATTTACGGTATGCTGGTTGCTAGTTAAGTCCGATGCAGGGTGGAAAAAAAAACTAGCAGAATATTCCTATTTAAAGAATATTCCTTTTGCGAGGGTTTCTCAGCGCAGATCAGATAGAAATATAGTTCAGCAGAGCAAACTAATCAGGTTACCGAATTCGTTTGTAGGTCGAAGCACTAAATAAATATCTCAAATATGCCATAATACATTGATTCCATTAGCAAAGGTATCACAATCCTTCTAACATGAATAAGACAAAAGGAAAGGATAACTAGAAAATAAGATAATTGAAATAACACTGAAATTTTTTTTAATATATTAAAGCAGTAGAGTTGTTTGTTTGAACTCGCCCGTAGGTAATCATCGGATGGATATAAAAAAATTCTTTTTGTATTAAATACCCCAACGTGCAACCTTTTATTTTCGTTAGCAACAAGATGCATCAATGGGTCTTGGTTTTTGATAAAAGAGGAACTCCTCAGAAATCACCCATATACCAACGACATTTGGCTATCTCGACCCAATTATACATACTTACATACATACATTACATCATGCCTACTATCCCTGTAAGGGTAGGTAGAGTCAAAGGGGAAGCAGGTTCCTTTAACCACATTCGGCCAAAAACAAAACTGGGTTGGGTTAGATGGGAAATTGTGAAAGAGTAGTGACAGTGGTTAGCTTGTCGCCTACACAATCACATACCTAAAAACTGATATACCATTAGTCGTCTTTAAAGACATGCTAGGCAAGAACCATAGTTGGCACATTATTTTTAAGTCCCAGACGAACATGGGACAATGGGCTGGGTTAGTTGTATTTTGTATTGTTTTGTTTTATGGTTAGTTATAACTACATTTAAGTTTGCATTTGATACATTTTTAAGACTGATGTAAGTGAGATACTTACTTAGTAATGTTATCATAATTTTGTATTAAATTCATTCAACCACACTGGACACAGATCGGAATATTCTGCGTTGGACCACGCCTTAAACCGCAGTATGAGGTTAGATCAATTAACATTTTGATCTGTGCAATGATTCCAACGATATCAAAGGAACGGTAAGCCTTTGATATGGTCCGATGAAATTGTAACTGGACTGGAATGGCCGACTTATTTGTGATAACTGTTATCGGGTTTTGATGGGAAGATTTGGTTTACCCTCAACGCACGAGGAATCAGGAATACTAACTTCAAATAATTATGATTTTGGTCAGAAACGCAGACCACAACTGGGATTGTTTGGCTTATGTCCTTCTATAGGACAGCCAGCCCGCTAGGGAAGTGGCGTGAAGTTTAGTTAGTTAGTTTATACTTCTATACACAATATTAGTATAAGACAGTTACTACCACAACTTTCAACTTATTTACTAAAAGATTAAAGTTACTTACTAAAAATTATGAAAGATCGAATTCAAGAAAAAATCCATGGCATATGTATAAAAAATTTGCGGCTAGGTTTCCAAAGGCAGCTATTAAGTATTATTTTAAGCATGATCATAATTACCATAAACATTCGTAACCAGTGGCAGTTTAAATATCAGATAAATAAATATCCAACTACATCACATACCTACATTGATCTGACTCCGAGGTAAGTAGCTTAAGCACTTGTTTTACGGATATCAGAATCAACAGTGGTACTACAAATATATACTTAAATATTGGACATTAACACCCAGACACAGAACAAACACAAGTATTCGTCATACGAATGTTTGTCCTGGGTGGGAATCGAACCCACAACTCTTGGCGCATGGGGCAGGGTCACTACCGAATGCGCCATCGAGCCAGTCAAAGTATATACTTAATATCATTAGTTAGATATCTATCTGATGGACTAAATTGAATTTAGTCTAGGTACTACCCTATTGGAGTGGGTTACATTTCGCTTCCAGTGGCAACAACAGTACTAATCTCAATCAATGCCCGGTGCCATACCATTGTTATATTGGAGCATGAGCATTATTCCCATGACAGAATTAATGGAGCAAACACTGCCTTCTCCTATTCACGCACACCGACTCTGATCAATGATTAACTAGCCGACAGGAAACGTTGAACAATCGTAACAGTGTCCACAGTAAAGACAGGATACAGCAAGGACATGGAATAGCTTAAGATAACTCTTCCTAGGAGAGGATAGGTCATTTGATAAATAATCCAGAATGGACAGCGGAATTATTCACTGGACACTTGTAAAATTTTACGAGTCTCTATTCTATTCGTATGCCCTATATGCAATTATGTGCTGTAATCAGATGAGACAATAGGCTAGTTTTCTTAATTTTTTTATAGTTTCTAGTTAGATAATCAAAAAATACTGAATACCCTCGTATTTTTTCCTTTATCTTATAGGTACTCGAAAAATTACAAAGATGCAGCGCTTCAAATATCTGTCACTTGGACGGTAATTTTACGGACCTAGTGACCTCACGCGGTACTTTAACGTGCTGTATCTTCATAATTTTTGGTTTGCTTATCAAAAGAAAAAATACGTTATCAATATTTATTTGTAATCTCAATAATGGACTATAAAAAAAATGAGTAAACTAGCCTATTCAAATTATCAAAAAGTCATTTATTTAGGTAATTATAGTATTCGTCACGACACTAGGTATTACCAGTACCTAAGGTTCATCAGGTGTCTAGTACAAACAAAAAAATTTACCGTCTGGTCTGACCTGGCTAGGAATACTAATCTCTACTTGCTAGTACATAATAAAAAAAAATAGCGCTCAGCTAAGCAGTCTATAATTTGAATCAGAGATTCCTCACTCTAGTAATTTTGGCCCATTCCTACGACAGGCTTCGATGATTTAGTGCTCCAGAGAATTGAGCGGTGGATCCTCGGGGACATTGCTGAACATTTGGTACTTTCCTCATATTTAGCTGGTCCATTCAAGTAGAAGAATAGAAAGAGTTTTGCCCTGTGACCTTTAATTTTAAGGAAGGAGAAGAGATGCAAAGAAATGTTAGATGATTCCTCTTCGTGGCCTTTAGTCAGAGGGCCTCATTGAATTGTTTATAAATTCTAATGGGTCTTAAAGAATAATATCAAGCGTGTCTTTGTATTTTTACTTAAACATGGTATAATATAAAATTGCCGCTTTTATCGGTTTGCTTATATCTGTTTAACTACGCAAGGCATGTTAATGCGGTTTTCACCAATAGATATATTAAAGAGCCTATAGTTTTATATTGTTTTGTATCCGTCGTGTGAAGCCAGGGCGGGTCGTTGGTATTTATTAAAACCTTTTTTCCGGCGACCGACCGAACGCGGTAGGCTCTACTTGATAACTGGAGATACTGTAGTAGGTAAGGCTGGGCCAAGATAACTCCACTATGGCGATGATGAGTGTTGTAATATTTAGCTATACCGGGTATACCCAGCCATCCTCAATCTTTGGCCAGAGATGGTGTCTCCGATTCAAAGGCCCCTGGGCTCTTAAACCAATTGTGGGTCTCACACACCACGATGAATTTCATTTTATTTTATACACATTTTTTTTTGCTTTCCTTTCTCTATTTTTTCTTAAGGCATTCCCCTCGTCTACAAAATCTCTACATGCTACCTCAGTACAGGCTGACGGGAACTTTTAATAAAAGCTAGTTTAAGTACTTACCTACACAAAAACTTACAATGTCTGGCGCAATATTTGATATGTAGGTAAACAAATGTTTATTACGATTACTTGCTCTTTTTTACCAACAATAACGCTTTCTAGTCACGTGTGTAGTTTAATAAGTTGTGACGTTTCAGAAAACATTCGTTTTCGTTGGTGTACGTATTGAATAACTCGAACAATTCAGTTCGTGTTTATTTGTAATTGTGTGTATTCCCAACTTAAAGGGTGTGCAAGCTAGTGGTATGCTAAGCATGTAGTTTGTCGCCGGGGCGGAACGTCTCCTTAAGGGTGCCTCCACCTATTAATTATAGTACAGGTGACGCACCCCATTTTTAAATACCAAAACCTCCACCATGATTATTCTAGGGTTCTAGGGGCTCGATGACGCTTTATTTATATAGGTTTCAAGGAAACACTTAAAAATCAAATGCAAGTAAAGCTATATGATTCTACCACCAGTTCGGAATGTTGTATCTACCTAGAAGAATCCGGCAAGAAACTCGGTAGTTACTCTTTTCAACACAATGTATACAAAGGTGTATGAATACAAGAGTTGTGGGTTCGATCCCCACCCAGGACAAACATTCGTGTGATGAATACTTGTTTGTTCTGTGTCTGGGTGTTAATATTTAAGTATATATTTGTAATACCACTGCTGATTCTGATATCCGTAACACAAGTGCTTAAGCTACTTACCTCGGAGTCAGATCAATGTATGTGATGTTGTGGGATATTTATTTATTTATAACTTAAATTCTTCCCAAAATTCCAGAATCATGACTCACAAATGGCTCATCTTCACCTTCTCCTGGTTCGGCACGGCCAGCCTTCAGTACATCAACACCGGGGGCCCGGGCGCCGACACCGTGCTGGACCCCCTGGACTCCACCTTACACTACCCCATGCCATACGTCCACTACTTCAACCTGCAGCCCTCGAGGAGCGACGAGCCCTACCAGGAGGAGATTAGCAACTACCCTCAGGTTTGATATGATATGACAAGATTGAAATGTATTACCTAATACCTACTCGTAGTATAACGCAATTATTTAGGTAAATACAGCGCCTATTAGGTATGCTAGATATATTGGTTCGAAATTCCAACTTAGTTATTTCTTCAAGACCTAGATAGTAGAAGCTAAGGGCAAGAAGGTAGATGTCTACACTACAGTTTGATCGTCGTGAATTTATTTTTGTCTAACTTGAAAATGCACTGAGCTCTTAATAAAGCCCGCTGTGGATGTTAATTTTATGTTTTATCGTAAGATAATTACGAAAAGTAGGTTGATACTAGGTATAACCAAAATATGTAAACGTTATTTATAACCGTTAATAAATAACAGAATGAACATAAGCTTTACTCTTAGGAGCCACTAGGATGCGCTAGAATAGCCTCATAGCTATTGTAAGACACAGACTCTGCCTCGAAGAAAAAAATCTATAAACTGTAATGATTTGTTTTTACTTATCAAGCATACATTAAAACCATTTTCACATCCACAGTTCTACCAACCCAACGACCGTGAACTCCCACCAGATCTGCTAAGAAAGAGGCGAACTGCTGAAGAGCAAGAGGAGATCAGAACCAGGCGTTGGCTTCCCAATCTAGTGGACACTGACAAGACCATGTACTACCGCAATGATGACAAAATAGCTGGCGGGCCCTTCATCGTCGGATTCGCAGGAGCTGTGGAAGAAAACAGCACAGATATGAACCTGGTGGATGTCAAGGATAAGAAGAACTTTAGTCCTTGGGGAGGCAAGCGCAATAAGGCTAGCGTTGAACACATGTGGTCCTGGAAGAGGTCGAGTGGAATTCGCGAGCCCAGCATGCCCAAGCGAGTCCGTTTCAGCCCTTGGGGCGGCAAGCGCTCAGGCCAAATGGTCTTCAAGCCAGGCTCTAAAGGATCCAAGATCATATTCTCCACTTCGGTTCCCGAGCTGACGCGTATCGTCTCTAACTTCTCTCCGACGGGAGAGCGGTTCGATTTGGCCGGTTTCCAGTTCATACCTTCCTTGGACAAGAGACATCCGATCAAAGTGTTGGCGTTGAGCACTCAAGTAGACGACAAGACGTTGAGAGAAGCGCTGCCGTTCAAAACCTTCCTGGAATCTTTGCCGAAGATCTTTAAGCCGGGTCATCCGTATCTTGACGTAAATTTGAAGAAAGACGGAAAGAGGAAAGTGAAGTTTAGCTCATGGGGTGGCAAGCGATCTCCGCCTATCATCGGGCCGATCTGGACCCCAGCCCCTCAGGACATCAAAGAGTCCACGCTGAACACGATACTGCTTATAAGGAACAACCACGAGAACGGAATCGACGAAACAACGAAGGCACTGTAACAAGGCAACCTCGACCGCTTTCGTTTACGTAACTCCCGAACTTAACGACTTAAAATGGTAACTGTAATTAGATTTAGATTGATATTGGTGCCATAAGAGTGACGACTAACGAAAAAACTAAAAGTTCGAGAGTTACTCTGGTCCTTGACGAAAATGGCTGGGTTCGTCATGGGCGCTACCGAACTGATTTAATATCGTATTGTTGTTATTATATTTACTTCGTCGGCTTAGACTTAACTTCTTTGACCAGTCGATTATAGCAAGACATTTATTAACTAATCCCGCTTACATTTCATTTCACACAGCGAATGTATTGCAATAATTCTCTGAACAAAGAAGAAATGTCTCTGGCACACTTGCACTAAATCTTTTCAGAAAAAAAAATCTCCTTAATATAATTCACTCACAAACAATATGTCATACATCATACAGACAATCGTTTTAAATCAAGTAAATTTTTACCATTTAAATTAATAATTTTGTTGATTGGTGCAGGTCGGCCTAAACTTGTGTATCACAAAATACGAAGCTTGATTTTGTACTTTATAACTTACAAATAAAATAATAAAATATAAAATTGCATTACCTTTATTCTGCGATACACGTCTCCATGTCTGACGATTTGTTACCTACTCCTATTTATTGTGCTATCTTATTAGCAAAATAATAAACGGTATTAAGTTAAAACTGTCTATATTTATTTGATGGTGAACAAAGGTGAATAAGAAATTAAAATATCCTTGAAAAATACATTTATTGTGCATTAAGAGCTCCAGTACACAATCCAGAATATAACATAACAATCTTCTTGTCAAATATTTTTAATCTAATAACTTGATTTCCATTTCAAATTAAGAGGTCACCGGAAAATTGCGATGACATTTTTTTATACAAGAACATTCGCATCTTACCCTCAAACGAAAACATCTTTTTACAAAATGGTCACAAAAACATATTCTAGACATATAACACTGTTTTCATCTCTAAATTACTATTTTAAAAGCTTTTAATACAACTCTTAATATTACGATTTTACTTTTTCGTGCACACATAAAAATTACAGACTTAAAGACAAGATGACTAAAATATTCTGTTTAATCCGTCAGTTAGATTATAAAAAAAAATTGAACACATATTTTTTTAATTATTTGTCGAACAAACATTGACGAAGATACAATGAATAAAAGTTGCCCATAACGTCACGCTTTCGTAAAATTTTTACTAAATAGTGACGTCGCAAGCCCCCACTCCAAAACTTTGATGCTCTTTATCTTTGTGATTTTTTGTTAATTTGATAAAGCGAAAAATATGTGTCTCGTATTTTTGTATAATCTAACTGACGGACTAAATAGAATTATAGTTTTTTTATGCAGTCATCATCCCCATTGAAAATTTTGTATATGTGTACAAAATTTTCAATGGGGATGGTACCTATTATAAAATAAATTATATTTTAGTAAATGACAGAATTTACCAGTGACCCCCAAACATAAAACTTCAGTAACCTAAATATTTTATCTTACTAATAAAATGAATATAATGAAAATGCACTTATTGAAAATAATAGTTGAAGTCTAAACATGTTTTTATATAGTATAATTAAGTCACATATTATGCCACATATATAACAAATGTCTGGCTTAGTTGTTTCTTGTTGTTGTTTAAAAGTAATTCCTATAAGACTAGTAGGCAAATTATATATTTAAATATCCATGGAACTCTGAATGATAGTATTGTACAGTTTTGGAACGGCTCTGTTTACATTTGATGCATTATTCATATAATGCAAAATCAAAAATAAAGATAGGTATCATTAACTTAGAAACAAACATCTTAGTAAATTGTTTAAATTACAGTCCAATAAATGGTGATATGGATTATTTTAACATTGTAACCATGATCCAAAAATTATCTGGTTCCCCTATCTTAAGGTTACAAAGGGCAGATTGGCAGTCGCTTAAATGTAATTACCAGACTCGATAAATCCTGGATCATGGTCTAAACGGACCTGTCTAAGCACAGGACATAATGCTAGGAAGATGATGATGGATTATTTTAACATATCATATACCGTAAGTAAAATATGAAATGATAGTCTTAAAGGAGATTTTTTCTTTATTATACTGTAATTTCTGTCTGAGTCATAACTTGGTCACTAATGAAATTAATTACATAATGGAATTTGTATAAATAAGAATTTTGGTAAGCTAGTTCATCCCAATAGTCTTTTAGAACTTTATAGACTTTAGATAAGCACAATATTTTCAACTATATTGCAAGAGGTTTCTTGTGTGCATAAAAATACATAATACATAGTAACTAACTAACTCAACTTCACGCCACTTCCCTAATATGGTAGGCAGAGAGAACCGAACCGAGTAAGATATGATTGTGACCTTAAGATTCACAGGTTTTTCGATTTAGACATTACTAACTTAGAGAAAGAACTGTATCTTGTTTCAGAAGATAATATTTGATTAAATTCTGACTTAATTGAGATTTGGTGGATAAGAATAATTAAAATTAAATACTTCCTATATCATGTTGCTGATCAAGAATACTTTAGGTTGCAAAACTGGTTATATCAAAGATAAATTAAAAAATGTAGGTTGCCTATATTTGAAAGTGAAAGTTGGACCTAAAACTAAAAAAAAACTGTATATAAATACATTTGTATTGGGCTCACACACCTTCAAAATTGCTGATTTAAAATTTGATAATAATTTGAATGATTTTGAGTTCAGGTGTTTTTTGAATGAGCGTCATTTAGAAATTATTCAGAAATCAAAAAACATAAAACCTGGGTTTTAGAATTTTATGTACAGTTTAAAAAAATACAATATACCTACGTATATATTTTGGTATACAAATTTGTAGTTTCACAACAACATTGAGATACTATAATTTTCAGTTTGTAAAGACCTATAGAAACTTACACAGTCCTAAGAATGAGATGGTAGCCAGAGTCGGTCTCGATAGGTTTGCTGAGTTGTCCAACCTTCAGTTTATAGGACTCCTCTTCAAAAGCATGCTGCATCTGCCCCCTGCCAAATAATCCTAAGTCTCCTCCACGTTTCGCAGACGAACAATCGGAGTACTTTGTTGCTACGTCTACGAACGATGTATCGTTGCTAACAATTTGCTTACGGTAGCCTTTGATGATATCTAAAGCTTCCTCCTTAGTTCTTGCAATCTTTTCTTCGCGCCATGATGACGGCCGTCGACTCTCAGCATGTTTCACCAGGATGTGGCTGCAGCGGATCTCTCCTGGGTCTGCCGGAGCCTCAGGGCGTTCCCACTGTGACTTCTTAGTATAAGTATTGAGGAAGTAAGTCATACCAGTGGAACGGCTCGTCCGCATCTCCCATCCTTCGGGCAACGGACCGTCTTTGTCTTGAGACATTCTGGAATGGTTGTGGAATTTTGTGGAGTCACTTATCACGGACATTATGCACACAAACAAGTTTTGAATGAAATAGATATATTTTTGTTACTATTTGAATTGTGTTTTGTAAATGCTTACTTATAAATAAGATATCGAGGATTAGAGCAATTTGCACACCTTGGTTCACCACCGAGCTCAAATAATTTAGAAAATCGAATTTATTGAATACAACATAAAGATAACCTAAACGCAGTGAGATTTCTTTAATACAATTAAACTCAAACTTACCTTAACTGAAGACTGAGCAGCGGGGGATGATAATGTTCAAATATGTGTCGCTACTTTTTATTAACACACAATAAATATACCACTATTCTCGAAAATACACAAAACTTTTGCGGCCTCCCTCTTTTAGATGACGCTCATAATTTGACAGTTGCTTGCTTTGCTTTCTTTCCTTTTCTTGATAAGAGTAGTGTTGTAGTTAATTTCCATAAACAACGAATAAACTCGACTATGATTCGATTATTTTATATTTAAATATTATTTAAAGTAAATGTTTAATTAAATATTTACATGTTCTTTTGTACTGAATTATGATATATAAATCATAGGTTATGAAAAATTAAGAACATAATATCTCAAAAAGGTAAATATCTAAACGACTAGATTGCCATCTATGGTGGATTAAATGAAGTAGCTACTTATGTAACAAAGGTACGATAGCAACGCCATCTGATCGTTTTTCTTCTTACAAAAATGATTTATTTCAACCCTCAGGGTTACACTAAACTTAACATCCTCAGCACTCAGCACTAGGCTTGTAAAACGCAAAGCTAACTTTGGAAGGTGCCGGTACTGACGGAAAAAATACCACTGACGAATATTCACAATGATTATGTACATGTATCTAAAAACTATATTATTATTTCAAAACAGCGCATACGAATCTTCTGGTGGTAGATTATGAGTACTTATATCTATACCTACTTATAATAAATCTGTAGAGAGGTCAATTCTGTACATGAAATATATTTTCAAAATAACTATCAGGGGGTGATTAGTGATCGATACTGATGCAATCAGTAAAATTTTTTTCTGTTTGTCTGTCTGTCTGTCTGTCTGTCTGTATGTTCCTTATAGAAACAAAAACTACTCGACGGATTTTAACGAAACTTGGTACAATTATTCTTTATACTCCTGGGCAGGTTATACATAGTATACTTTTCATCACGCTACAATTAATAGGAGCAGAGTAGTGAAGGGAAATGTTGGGAAAACGGGAGCAGTTACTCCATTTTTTAAGCTTCCGTCGCGTGTGCAGCCTTAATGGTTAAAGTTACATAAAAATCATGTATGACGGAACTAGTCTTTATAATATTAACCATAAACGCGGGTGACACAGCTGGCACAGCTAGTATATCAATAAATGTGGAAAAGGTCGTTCCCAAGATATTTAAAACTTTTATATGTATATAGGTATCTTAGATTTATCATAATACCTATCTAATTGTTCCTAGATTATAACAATGAATAGATATAATATAGACGACAGTAGATAAACAATAAGAGATATGGATGACAAAGGAAATACCGATGCTGATGCGACAGGCGACTGGCTGGCGAGACTGGCGACTTGATTTAAAGTGCTAATTGGCGATGTTGATATAGTTTAATGAGCATCTTAGTCTAGTACCTAGTCAAAGACCATGTTCATGGGAGCACAGGCCGCGGATTTGCATCCTGCTGTTTGTGTGACGAACACGATCATTTGTAGGCACTAGATTCATGAAATTAGAAAAAAATCTATAAACGTTCTGTGTCAAAATAAGTTAGTTTGATGTTGGTCTGGGACTTAAAAAAGAATGTGCCGACTGTGTTTCTTGCCTAACCTAGCATATCGTAAAAGACGACTAATGGTATATGAGCTTTTGGGTATGTGATTGTGTGTGTAGGCGACGAGCTAGCTACTTGTCACTACTGTTCCACAATTTTCCATCTAACCTTGCCCAGTTTTGTTTTTGGCTGAATGTGGTTACAAGGGCCTGCTGCCCCTTTGACTCTGCCTATCGCTTCGGGGATTATGGGCGTTGTGTTATGTGTTTGTTTGTATATAGGTAAATGTGTTAAAGTAGACACCTATGTTGTCTACTTCCAATCCATAGCACAAGTATTTCTTTACCCTTAGTTTGAACTAACCACATTACTTCCAAAAGTAGGTAGATAATTAAGTAATGTGCTTTTAAAATGGAGTGAAGCTAGCAAGTTGGTTTTTAAACAATTTAGTACTGGTAGTTAGTGCTTAAACTGGTATGATGGTAAATAATCCTAGTTATAACTTTGTTAACACGCTTCGACGCGACGAACGTTTTGTGACGTGCGATAGCTAGGTTATGCAACGTTTAATGTAAAGGTGTTATTAGGAGCGGAGTACCAGCGGAAGGGGTGGCCCGTCCTAGGCCTCTGATCCTAGGGCCTTAAACTACGGAACAGCATCCACCGCCCCTGAAAACTTATAAAAATCGGGCAGACAACGCTGCTCATAATCCCTACATACCGCCTCATACCGCTTTGCACCCCGGGTCTCTGACAGGCTTAGTGCGCTATTGGGTATCGTAAACATATTTTATTTCAAACCCATTCCACGTCTCATAGCATTTATAGTACATAAACTATATCTCCAAAGTAACTAAAGTTAGTAATTAACGAAACATTTGCTTACTGCCATAAGTTACACAACTCAAGTTCAATCCCACCTCGGCATAACTAGATTGATTCCGTTGCGTTTACGCCTAGTCCATAATGGCGGCTTATTTGTCGATTTGCCGCCAAGATTGAGTTTGTGCTGGTTTAGTGCAATCCGTTTGCGCGGCTGATGAGTGATTGGGTCGTCAATGTTGGGACACGTGTACGCTACTCGGCTGCTTGTGTTTACATTATCTGTTGCAACAGCTTGCAATAAATGTTAATTTGGATTTGAGCTAAATGTTTCGATTTTAAAATAATTTGTGAAAAAGTAGTGACAAGTGGCTAGCTTGTCCCCTACACTATCAACATACCCAAAACCCGATTATACCAATCATTAGTCGCTCTTTACGACATGCTAGGCAAGAAACACAGTTGGTACATTCTTTTTCAGTCCCAGACCAACATGGGATAATGGGCTGGGTTCACAATTTTCCATCTAAAATTATGAACCCATCCCATTGTCCCATGTTGGTTAACCAATTGTGAACCCAGCCCATTGTCAAAAAGTAGTGACAAGTGAATAAAATCGAATTATGCCAAAAAGAAATCTTGTGTCATTCGCATCACGGTAGCTCGACAAAGTACAAAACAAAGTACATCCCGATTCATATCATGTTGCGGATCAACGGCTTCAAAAAGGCTACTGGAGCGATTCGTATCGTGAGACGAACAGCCGTGGGGCGAATCGACGAAAGACCCCAATCTGTACCTACTTAATCGTTGTCTTATTATAGCCGTGTCTGGTCAGTCACATACATTTTAGATTTCATATAGACTTGACACAGACAGATGTCGCTACAAGCATCATTTAGACCAGTGCTTCTCAAACTTTTTATGCTATGGAACCCTTTTAGGAAGCGGAGTATTTGACGGGACCCTAGAACAGCGCGGGCGGCAGTGCGGGGGGGGGGGGAGGGGGAAGTAATGATCGACTTTTAACGGATTTTAAATACTGTATACGGAGACTTAAATATAGTACCCCTTTATTGTAACAATTATGATCAGTACCAATTTTCGTGGACCCCCAGAAAGGCTTCACGGAACCCCAGGGTTCCGCGGAACACACAGTATTGAGTATAGCTGATTTAGACTGATTGAGAGATAAAACCGAACAAAAAAGTTATTTTTTTACTTTAAAAAAATGCTTTTTTCATAAAATAAGTTATTTACGTCATTTCTTAGATAATTTATAAAATTTTGGTGAAAAACATGTTTATAAAATATTTTCTTCAGAAGCAAACCAAAATAATCTTTGTTTTAAAACCATGAATTTTTCACAGATGGCGTATTATTACTAAGAAACAACTAACCTGTGCTTGTAGCGCCATCTTGTATTATTGCTGACAAACAGACTAAACTTTGCTGTAGTTCCAATTACTCACCACTGTCGCTGTTCTTGCGCGAGTTATAGCAGTAACTTTTCATGTATGGACAGTTAATTTTCCTCCACTTGAAGGTTGTCTGGAAGAGATTGCTTTTAGCAATAAGACCGCCTAAATTGTGTTGTATTTGTTTGTATCTGTTTTTCGTGCAATAAGGATTATATCTTCATTTTCTTATCTTAAATTAGGAAGACTACATTTTATAAATTGAAATATCTTTTCATGCTGAAAAAAGGACTTATTTTTCTTTGAGCGCAGCTAGGGCGACATACTTTAAACATTATCTAACATCTTCATCTTCATCATTTCGACTAGCTCGATGGCGCATTTGGTTGTGACCATGCCCTATGCGCCAAGAGTTGTGGCTTCGATCCCCACCCAGGACAAACATTCGTGTGATGAATACTTGTGTTTCAAATTCAAATTCAAAATTTCTTTATTCATGTAGGCCTTAAAAAAGCACTTATAAATCATCAATTTTACAAAATCTTTAGAGCAATGTGAATCTACCACTGGTTCGGAATGCTGATTCTACCGAGAAGAAACCGGCAAGAAACTCGGTAGTTACTCTTTTGAGCGTCAAAATATACATGAGTAATATACACTTTTTTAACCGACTTCAAAAAAAAGGAGGAGGTTCTCAAGTCGACAGAATTTTTTTTTTTTTTTTTTTGTATGTATGTTACTCGATATCTCTGAGAATTGTTAACCGATTTCCAAAATTTTTTTTTTAATCGAAAGGGTTTACTCCCGAGTTAGTCCCATTGCCACCAAGTCAGGATCTGATGAAGGGATCCCAGGAAAATCGAGGGCAACCCTCAAACTTTATAGGCACGTACAATGTGTTTTAAACATTTTCTAAGATTGTTCAAGTATTTACGCATGGTACTTATCATCTTATGTTGGTGAGCTGATGATGGAAGGTACAAATCCTTAACGATTAGGAATTAGTTTATGATTCTTTAAATATTGATATCTTCGAGAATTGTAAGACGATTTTTAGAGTTCTTTTTTTATTCAAAAGGGTATATCCTGGAGTTGGTCCTATTGGTACCACATCTGGATCTGATGAAGGAATCTTAGGCAAATCGAGGGAAACCCTCAAGTATTATAGGCGCGTACAATCTATTTTAGTTATTTTCTAAAACAATTCAAGTATTTACGTCTGGTATTCATAATCTCATGTTGCTGAGCTGATGATGGAAGGAGTAACTCCTTAACGATTAGGAGTTCGTGGATAATTCTTTCAATATTATAGGGCCATATTGAGTGTTATTCTCGAGATAATCTCAATTTCACCAAGTCTTGGTCTAGTGATGGGATTCCATGAAAACGAGGGCCACTCTTAAATTTTAACGACATGTTAAGTGTTTTATTTATTTTTCTAAAACGATTCCAGTATTTGCGTCTCGTACTCATCATGTTATGTTGCTTAGCTGGTGATGAAAGGTCTATAATAACTCTTTGAAGATTAGTAGTTTTAAGTAATTCTTTAAACATTAAAGGCTCGTTTTACCTTTTCGTCTTTAGTCTCATAAGACGGCACTGTCCCATTAAAGCAGCTCGTTTTGATTTGGTCTACCTACCTATTAATAAATTTCACAAAAAAGTAACAAATAAGTTAAATTTTAACAAAAATAAAAACCGACTTCAAAAAACCCCGCAAAAAATGTTTATAAAAAACAGAAGTAAAAACTGCCTTAATAGCTATTTAAATGTCTAAACACTAAAAAGTATAAAATAAATTCTTTCGACTGCTTCGATGAAAGTATTAATCTTTAACACGTATTTAAATATTTACAATAATCAGTTAGTTTTGGAGTCGGTGCCAGCCAAACTAAAAAAAAAGTAGACACTTAATAACAAATTACCTTACTATTAACAATATAAACAAATTAGTTAAAATATGAGTATATTAACTTACTATTGATTTTGTATATTCAAAACCTATTTTACCACCCTTCACCAAGAAACAAATAATTGCAAATTCCGAAATGGTGATATAATTACGCGGGCTGGCACCTTAATGGGATTTATCGAGTATGATTATTACATTGAAGCGACTGTCCATCTGCCTATCATATACTTACATGACAGTACTACATGCCCGGATTTGAATGTGGCAGCAAGTGTTCCTTGTCTAGAATGTCGTAAAAGGCGACTAATGGTATAACGGGTTTTGGGTGTGTGATCGTGTAAGCAAGGAGTTAGCTACTTTTCATTACTTCTTCAATATTTTCCATCTAACCCATCCCAGTTTTATTTTTTGTCTGAATGTGGTTAAGGGGTTAGCTGCTTTGACTCTGTCGATCCCTTGCTTCCCTTCGGGGATTGTCGGTGTGATGATTTGTAGTCAGTCCAATAAACAGTAAGCTTCAACCACTTTAAGCCAAAAATAAAATGAACGAGACGAATTTTTTGTATCATATATTTTACATAGATCATATAGTTAGATACACTTATAAACGGTCTAGTATAAAAAGAAGGTCTCCGCGCTGTTATACTAAGCCACTCTTATGCATGTATGAGTCAGTTTTACGGAAAACCGATAACGGAAATTTGGAGCGCTTTTGTCAATATGTGATCTAAGTTGCGTGTCAAGTTGGAGCTCCGCTGATGCCTTAACGTCTAGTTAGTGGCGCGGAGTCCTTCTTTTTTACTAATCCGTGCGCATGTGTATATATTGTTATTTCGGATATGCAGGTTTCATCATGATGTTTCCTGTCACCGTTGATCAATTGGTATACATTCTGAATGAACATGGACATTTGTACTCGGATGTTTATAAACGTATTTAAGTATATCTATCCGTTCACCTAGTATCCATAGCACAAGCATAACCTTAGTTTGGGACTAAGGAATTGGTGTGTCAGTCTGAAGAATTTATTATTATTATTTATTTTTCTGGGCTTTAAAATATCCAAGACGCGGGCTTGGCATTGAACCACCATGCCTAGGGCATAAGTATAAGCTATCCAAACGCTGTTGTTTAATTGCTCCGCCAGATTTTTCTGACAGATTTAGCCCTCAAACGATAAGTACGTCATTATTGGTGGATATCGATCGCCTTAATGCCG
Organism: Glyphodes perspectalis; assembly: GCA_951394215.1. Lineage (NCBI taxonomy): Eukaryota > Metazoa > Arthropoda > Insecta > Lepidoptera > Crambidae > Glyphodes > Glyphodes perspectalis. Next base: position 11,911,239 of record OX596219.1, read on the forward strand.
TGGCCAGCAATGTTTTATTAATGTAAGTATTCGATCCATACTCCTCAATCCCCGAGCAAATATTTTTAAGATTCCATTTCCATTACGTTATGGGTTCGTTTCGTTCGTCATTTCTTATTTGAATCCTTAAGAATATTTACTTACTCTGTGATAGTGACGTCTGAAATGAAAGATTTGATAATGTAGAGTTTGGCGGTCGTTTGATAAATTTGGATTAGATTATGTATCTTGAATATAGGGAAAACTATAGATGTGTATGCAAGACTCAATGTTTCTGGTAACCCTATGTAGGTTATAGGGTAAAACGGTAGGCAAGCTCGATGGCTCCTACGGTAGTGACACTGCCCCATGCGCCAAGAGTTTAGGTTCGATCCCCACCTAGGACAAACATTCGTGTGATGAATACTTGTGTTTGTTCTGTGTCTGGGTGTTAATTTCCAATATTTAAGTATATATTTCTAATATCACTGTTGATTCTGATATCCGTAACACAAGTGCTTAAGCTACTTACCTCGGAGTCAGATCAATGTATGTGATGTAAGTAGTCTGATATTTATTTATTAATATGGCAAGGGGCGACTAGGCAAGGGATGGAATACTAGGAAGAAGTAGAGAATATAATGTGTCCTTGATCATGCTTACCTATCTACATAAAAAGTGAATACATAACATTACGCCCGTAATCTCCGATGTGGTAGGCAGAGTTGAAGGGGCAGTAAGTACCTTTAACTACATTTAGCCCAAAAAATAAAATTGGGTTGGGTTAGATAGAAAATTGCGAAAACAAGGGTAGTCATTTGTCACTGGGATTGAGCTAGTGCTCGTCGCCTACGCAATCACAGACTCAAAACCCGATATACCATTAGTCGCCTTTTACGACATGCTAGGCAAGAAACACAGTTAGCACATTCTTTTTGAGATTCAGACCAACTATCCAATCGCTTTTTTTCGCTTCTATCCAATCGCTTTCTGTTGATCTATCTTTAAAGACTTATCAGTGACGTATTTTCACTCAAGACAAGGTTAGTGTTTATTCAAAGTTAATTACGATTCATACATTTTTGTATAAATTGTGTTGAAAAGAGTAACTACCGAGTTTCTTGCCGGTTGCTTGTGGTTTGAGAGGCCTGCTGTCTCTTTGACTCTACCTATCCCTCTGGGTATTACTGGCTTGAAGTTATGTATGTATGTTACCTATGTTTAAGGAGTTTATAGCTCCTTTAAATTGAGTTGGGTTAAAAGAAGTTGTGAATTGACAAGTGACTAGCTCATCGGTCTCATAATCGCATACGAGTCTTAGACCAATATAAGATAAAGTTTTTTTTATATTCCAAGTGAGTGAAATTTAAAAAAAAAATGCAAGAATCTGTGGGTACGGGTACCTTCCTTAAGAAGGGGATGGGTCCAATTGAGCACATACTTACTTACCTACCCATGCATATAACACAACTTCCTCTTCTAGTATAATGAGGTACCTGGGTGTGCTCTTTGATTCTAGGATTTACAGAATACTTGAACTGCAGCCCTCAATTTTCACGAACGTTCCATCACAATCTCCTTACCATATAAGCTACGGAATTCGCCTGAAATTTCCCACTAATATCCAATAATGGATCTAGTCAAGACAGAACCGAGTCCACTCTAGCCAAACGAGTTTACCGTCGCACCAAACGAGTTTACCTCTCCGACCAATCAGTTGCTCTCAAATGAGTGCATTTGCGCTTGCTCTCAATGCGTGTTGCTCTCGCTAATGCGGTTCGCGAAGAGCATCTGCATCTTGCGGCTGCGGCGTTCTTGTCTGAAATTAAAATTGAGGCTTGATTAAAATAAGGAAGGATTTCGTATTCATATTTTAGCTTGGAGCTACGAAATTAAATGGCGGATGGAAATAAATAAAACCTTGTGTGAAGCTAAGCTAGAGACGACGAAACCAAGGGTCGCGGGTTCGTATCCCACTAGGGGCAAATATTTTGTGTGATGAACATGGACATTTGTACTTAAGTCATGGATGTTTATAAACGTATAAGTATGTCTATCCGTTCACCTAGTAACCTTAGCACAAGCTTATAAGTTTAGTTTGGAACTAGGAATTTGGTGTGTCAGTCTGGAGAATTTATTTATTAAGAAAAAGTCTTTATTTCCTTAATTTGCCATTTACTTCAAGCAGGCATTGGATTGTTTGTCACTTTCATAGAATAAAAAGTTTGCTAGTTTTTAACGGAGAAGTTATTTATGCACAATTACATATTTGGCCCTATAATAGGCGAAAGTCGTTTGTATTCATGAGTTAGTTTTGGCCGCTCTGGGCCTGTTGCTGCCAACAATCCGCTGAATAAATTAGTCACGTGAAAAAAAAAACATTTGAGCCTTACTAAAAATAAAAAAAAATTAAGACGAAGACTATATTATATCAATAACCAGATAATTAAAAAGGTTGTCATTATCATTCTGTTTATATTTACAGGGACAATATTTTCAAATTCTTCGGTTAAATTCTAAGCTGCGTTTTAATTTATTCATTCGCTTTTCTTAATGTTACAAAACAAAAAAAAAAAATACCGTTACAGTTTTTTACAGGAAACTATTCATATTAAACTGTATTCTATTCATTATTGGATTGGTAACAACCATCTTAATACCGATGACCCTAGGTACTTTTAAAAATTACCTACTTACATGAATAGTTCATTTTTGTAAAGTGAATGCGGTACCCTAAAATACAAAACAAATGCTTCAGACTCACAAACCAGTTACAAAAAGAGAGAGACTCGATAATTGATGAATACCAACCCTTATTGCCGTTCTAGACTCAAGTACAAATGACAATGTTTCACAGGAACATTTACCCCTGAAAGGAGTCGAACCGGAGACCTTTGGTTTCTTGGCCAGGATCGCTATGATGCACTCGACCAAGCGGCCTGTCTAAAAAGGTTCGCTATCCATTATTATAGGTATTATATTTTAGGAGAAATGCAAAAACATATTTTATTGCCGGCCCATTAGCATGGAGTGTAGGAGTTTTCATTGATAACCTTCACGGCTTTTTTCATGTGCATTATCCTTAATAGGCTTGTTATGATTCAGCGAATACTTATCGCCGTAAAAGCTGTAATTCATCCGTAACGTTAGGACTATCGTAATTATCACTCGATAAGAACAACTCGATAATTAAAACGATTAACCCAACATCGCGGACACGAAAAACCTATTAAACTTTTTGAGTGTTCGCCTTTGGCGTGATTGGTCGGGCAGTTGGCGCGGAGGCGTGCGCGCGCTCTGATTGGCCGGTGGAGTGCGTAAGTACGCGAGTTTTGGCGCGCTTTCCATCAGTTGGGCATTTCCCGCGCGCGGTCTAGTCGCAGCTCTGAGCTCAAAGTTGCGCAAAGTTATGCGGAGTTGGTGATACGCCGAGATTTTTTTTTCTGCTGACTTTTAAGGTAAGTGCTTTTGTTTCCTATGCCTCTCTTTTTTTTTTAGGAGTTTTGTAAAAAAAAAATATGTACCTATCTATACATATTCAAAAATAGGATTTTTACAATTTAATTTGTAGGGATATGAAATATTCTGATACACAATATTGTTTCCGAAAATTTGATTACATGGCAATATTACATATGTAGCTAAGTTGTTGCATATTATTATAAATTAAATAAAATAAAAAATCTTGTTCAGGTGGCACAAACTTTATTATTTTTAGAATAAAGTCAATCTTTATATTCCAAATGAACTTATTGCATGCATCTTTTCACAAATAATTATCCAATTAAGTTAAATTATATATTTTCAAACGAGAATCGAATGAAAGCATGCAAATATTTACGCAGACACATAAAAGAGGAGTATTTAGAAAGTACACATGAGAAGTTGTTTGAGAATTTTAATAATATCTATCAGTTTAGGTAATACAGTTTATATTTGCTAGTCAATTAGGTATACAATTAGTAAATAGCTATATATTGCTTTTCATCACGTACATATTTTTTCAACGTAAAAAATAAAAGTGTCTTTCAAAAAGTGGAAATTCGGAAATATCTCTAAATTGCTTTATTTGGGTACTTATAAACAGAACATGAATTTATTAAAATTAACAAAACAACGAGTTCTTTAATTATTATGTAGAGCTGGCAACATAATTTGTTAATATATATTCATGTGTATGTTATAAATACACAATTGGATAAAATCGAAAACTATGAATCAGGTAATTAATAACATTTAATCTTAATTTACAACCTATTAATTAATTATTAGATTATGAAAGATTGTATATAATTCTCGTTACCTCGTAAACAATATTATATTAAATTCTATTGATCTTTTGCATTAAGTTTTCTCATTAGGCGAAAATGGCTCTTCAAACTACGATTATACATACAATATGCCTTAAATTCAGAGATTGTTTTCCTATCATTCATTCATGCCCCTATCCTGCAAATGGTCATGGGCAATGGTAACTAACTCCAACAACTGACCCGAAGAACTTTTTTTCGCAACTTTTTATCATCCTATTCCGGGCGAATACTAATCCAAAAACATAAAAATTGGTCCAGTCGTTGAGTTATAAATGGTGTAACTAACACGACTTTGTTTTATACTTATATATATATTTTTCGGGCGCAACTCATAATAAAACATTTCATATTCGGGGGAAGCGCCTTTATCACATTTTTCTGAGGTGAAATCAATGATTTATTACATTAACATATGCCTTTGTGAAGGGAAATTCGCAGGTCTTCTTTTAACACACTGTCTTTCATTCTTTATTTTGCGGAAAAATTATATGACGGAAAAAGAACAGCAATCGGACAAGGAAAAGACTGTATTAAAGGACGATAGCTGGAAATGCAGGAAGAATTTCCATGTATTTACATAAAAAAAATATATTTAATTTATTTCGTTCTTTGTTTAATTTATCAACGACTATTTAATTGCTATCATCAAATATATATTACTTATTTTTCTAATTTTGTTTTTTTTTGTCCCATGTTGGTCGGGGACTGAAAAAGAATGTGCCAACTGTGTTTCTTGCCTAGCATGTCGTAAAAGGCGACAAATGATATATGGGGTTTTGGGTATGTGATTGTCTAGGCGACGAGCTAGCCGCTGTCACTATTTTTCACAATTTTCTATCTAACCCAGCCCATTGTCCCATGTTGGTCTGGGACTTAAAAATAATGTGCCAACTGTGTTTATTGCCTAGCATGTCGTAAAAAATGGTATATGGGGTTTTAGGTTAGTTAATATTTAATATTTTCTACCAATATTAAGCTAGCTTTTTCCTTTTTTTTTTTATGAAAAGGTCTTGAATTGTCAAAAATAATTGTATTTAAGCATACAACATAGTCCCGTTAAGTAGAGTTAATTTGTTCATAAAACATAAATGAATATCGAGCAATTAAGATCTGGATGGGTGATCATAATTTTGAAATCATTGATGCCTCTACGCATTTGAAAACGCTTTAAGTTGTTGGACTCAGATGCTAAGTAAATTTAAGCCACTGTTGAGTATTCAATGACACATAAATAAAACCAAACCTCCGGTTTTGCCCAATACATAACACCATTAACATCACACTCATAATTCCCGAAGGGATAGGCAGTGTCAAAGGGGCAGCAGGCCCCTTTAACCACGTTCAGCCAAAAATAAAACTGGGCTGGGTTAGATGGAAAATTGTGGTGGACACTAAACTTGTTTCATTTTGGCAAACACATATTTACATATTTCTTTAAACAGCATCGTTGTCAAACAGCATTTGTAGTATTATTTCTTCTCTTTTTTTTTGTATTTTGACTATTTATAAGTGCTTTCTTGAAGCCTATATAAATAAAGATTTTGAAATTTGAATTTGTTATTATACTGTTGCGTATATGATCGAAGTTTTTTATACCAAGTATGTGGAATAAATAAAACACGTGCTAAGACTTGCCTTCGCCAAAACCAAGTTGGAAAATAAATGGATTAACTTAATCTCTAAGAGACTGAAGATCCAGAATATCCACGTACCCATTTAATACATTCGACAGTAGAAACCCGACGTTTCACTGGTACGTGATACTGAATAACTATATTACGTCTGTTTATCGAATGCTAATGCAATACTATTGTTGCGTTGACTGCTGAGTCAACAGTCTGTGAACAGCGTCTCGAACAAATTAGGCGCCTTAGAATTTAATTTAAATTGCTTTTTTGCCAAAAGCGCCCTAGTTTTTTTGTCAGCGGCGCCCTTTTTACCAATGAAACTTTCAAATATAAAAGATATATATTGAAAATTATATCTTTATTATGAGATTGACAACTAGCTTTGGCGAAAGAGCCCAAGGTTCAATCCCAGCTAGGGCATTTCATGTATTTTTTCTCATTTCATAAAAATTAGCTTCGATAAGAGACCCTCAAATATATTCAATATACCTATTGTACTCTGATTCTCGTCGCCCAAGCGTTCCAGCTGGAATCGAACCTTGGCCCCTACGTATACAGATATAGCAACAGTGTTCGCTTTGTTCGTTTCGTGGGTAATCTATTTTCAATCGGTCCTTAATTTTTCCATTGTGCCAATGTTGTGATGTGGCTATTGGTTTATACAGAGTTCTTAAACACCGGTACTAAATAATATTTTACAATATTTATTGTTGAAACCTATTTCATTTATAGTAGTGCACCATTAAAAATCCGCATCTGAATCTTCATATCTGTCCTTTATTTTATTTTATTAGTATACCCAACTGCAATTCCATTCCAGTCTTTGTTACTTCACGTGATAATAGACAGGCGATCTGAAGATTTCGTACCAATTTTTTGTAATTTGCATAAAAATGCCGGTATCCGATGCAAACTCGATCAGATGCCGGATAATTTTGTATCGAACACCGTATTTACTTTCGCGATGGAGTAATACCAGCACATTTACTGTAAAATGTCTTGTTTTACGTTTCCCAGTTCTAGGTGTATACTACCTGTTCCCCATGCGAAATTTAATAACTATAACTTATTTTTACTTGTTTGCCACGATATTTAATCATTTTCCTAAAGTAAAATTATGCCCTTGCTATTTCTCATAAAAACAACTAAATATATCACTAAAGGTCATGCCATCATAATTGGTTTAGACGTTTCGGACAGCACTCGAAACAGACAGATAAAAAGTGGCCAATTTTATACCTAATTACTATATTATAGACTAGCTGTGCCAGCGGTGTCACCCGCGTTTTTGGTTAATATTATAAAGACTATTTCCGTCATACATGATTTCTATGTAACTTTAACCATTAAGGCTGCACACGCGACGGAAGCTTAATAAATGGAGTAACTTCTCCCGTTTTCCCAACATTTTCCTTCACTACTCTGCTCCTATTGATTGTAGCGTGATGAAAAGTATACTATAACCTGCCCAGGAGTATGAAGAATAATTGTGCCAAGTTTCGTTAAAATCCGTCGAGTAGTTTTTGTTTCTATAAGGAACCTACAGACAGACAGACAGACAAACATTTTACTGATTGCATTTTTGGCATCAGTATCGATCACTAATCACCCCCTGATAGTTATTTTGAAAATATATTTCATGTACAGAATTGACCTCTCTACAGATTTATTATAAGTATAGATTACATATATCATTATAGTTTAGTATATAAAGCTTTAGCTTTGCTATTTTTAGTTAAAAGAATAGGACCAACTGGGAAATTTGTGTGCATGGTGCATCTGGTGTTGGGTATGTGATTGTAAAGGCGACGAGCTAGCCACTTGCCACTACTTTTTAATATTTTTTCATATAAACTAACACAGTTATTCCAGAAAGTCAGGTCTCTAACTCATCAAGTTAGCTTAAAAATTGCGAAAGATCGAAAAAAGCACATAACTCATTCTGTATAACAAACATGTAAGTACTTCAATTTCATTTATCTGAATAGATTGTATTATCTATACTGTCATTATCTTCCTAGCATTATGTCCCGTGTTTAGACAGGTTCCGCTTAGATCATGATCCAGGATCTATCGAGTCTGGTAATTACATTGAAGCGACTGCCGATCTGACCTTCGTAACCTTAATATAGGGAAACCAGACACTTTTGGATCATGGTTACAAATCTAAAGTGGTTTGAATTTGCAGGTTTCATCACGATGTTTTCCGTCTCCGTCGAGCTAGTGGTATAAATACGTACATAGATTTGAAAAATCCAGAGGTACGCGCCTGGGTTTGAACCCGCACTCCTCGGTTAAGAGGCGCGTGTCCTTACCTTTGACTTTGAGCTACCACTGCTATATAATCTATACTGTATATGTGTTTTATTAAGACATGCACTTTGCTGGTAGTCTCATTATTTATTCTATCTGGGGTGGAGCTTCTTAGAGTCTAAAAGGAGTAGACGTTGCTTAGAGGACAGTTATCTTAGTCTTATTTTCATCCGATACACATACCTACTAATACTTTTTGTTTTTTTTCACCTGATACAGACCCAGACCACTAACAGGGGCCATGCGTAACATTGTTTCCTGCTTACCAAGACGTATTCACATTTATAACGTACTTGTCAATCCAAATCTGGAGTACTTAGTGAAAATATGAGGATATGCGGCACCGTCTAACCTTAAGAGCCTCCAAATAGCCCAAAATATAGCAATAAAGTACTATTCCACTATGACTATCTATCTAGTACTGGGTATGGCTCCCACAATTTGATGTATGAAGGAGTAAAATTATATAACAAACTACCTAAATACATTAAAGAGAGTAAATGTATAAATAATAGTTAAAAAAATTTACTTCAATTATATTTAACAGAACAATAATTTCAGAATATACTGAAAGGTATGGACTAAATGTATTTTGCCAAATTGAGTTACTTATTCATAAATCATTACATTAGTTTTAAGTTGCATGATTACTGTTTGTTAACACATTATATTAGATTTTTTAGGTTAAATATTGTCCCATAAGTGAAATGTAAATTTCTTGTGACAATAAATATTCTTTAAACCGATACACGTACCAGTCCACAAATAGAGGTTTTGGACAAAAACGTTCATACTAACATTAAACTTCTACAAGATCTTGAAAAAAGGATTCCATTGTTCTCATTGCCATTGTCTTATTAAAAGAGAGAAACAATTGTTTGGGGCTTTTAAATATTTCACGTTGAAAATTAGAATATCTACTTTCTTTATAATTTTTTTTTCTCCTGTGTTGTGTTGGTGCTGTTAACTTGTGTGAAAACATTGTTTTTGAAATGAAATTATAATTTTGTTTTATAATATTTAAAAGGATTAGTCCTTATGGACAGAGACGGTTCGTAGCAAGCTACGAAACAAAGATCGCAGATACGAATCCTGACAGGGAAATAGTTCGTCTGGTGATTTAAGTAGATAATTTGTATTAGAGTCATGTACACATATTTGGAAAGTAATATAAATATTATTTCTTAGCTTCAATCTTCCATACTTTGGTTTTAAAGTAAGTAAATTAGGCACTTGTTTTCCGATTTCGTTTTTTAGCTTAATTTGGCTAAGAAGCTATCTGAACTCTGCCTACCCCTTCGGGGATTGCAGTACCGTGTGTGTCTGTATATGTATTATGGAAATCAGAATCTTTGTAGATACACTAAACACTTTCACCATAAAGGATCTAAAGTAGTAGACAGAATTAAAATTTTATTTTCTATTTTTGTAAAAAATATCAGAATATCAGACTACATCACATACATTGATCTGACTCATAAGTAAGTAGCTTAGGCACTTGTGTTACGGATATCAGAAGAAAAAGTGTTATTACAAATATATACTTAAATAAATATTGAATATTACCCAGACACAGAATAAACACAAGTATTTATCACACGATCAATGTTCGTCCTGGGTGAGGATCGAACCCACAACTCTTGACGCGTGGGGCAGGGTCACTACCGAATGCGCCATCGAGCCAGTCAACCTAAAATCTATATAAGAAGACTCACAAGATAATGTTACAGCAAGCATTAGCATTTTTCCGTTGTCAGCCAACCGTTAAACCAACTCGGGAAGTTGGTTTAACGGTTGGCTACTAAAATGCTTTCTGCATTTGAGTAGTGGCCAATAAAACTACTTAAAATGTTAACTGTTCTTATAAAAAGGAACGACTGTAAAAGCGATTCGCAGTAGTTTATTCGGAGAAACGCGAATATCTTGTTATTCTTAATGTGAAGGTATTTTTTTGTCTTTCAATATATTAGTTACTTAAGAATATTAATATATATACTATGACACACACATGATATAGCTTTCCATTGGTAAAAGAATTTACAAAATCGGTTAAGATCCAGGGAATACCCCCTACAACCTCTCAAAATGTATTTCTTTATTACTGAAAACTAACTAACTAACTAAACTTCACGCTACTTCCTAGGGCAGGCAGAGAGAACCGAACGCCATATGGCACGATCTTACACACCTCACATTTGTTTGTTTTTGTTTTTTGACATCACATACATTGATCTGACTCCGAGATAAGTAGCTTAAGCACTTGTGTTACGGATATCAGAATCAACAGTGGTATTACAAATATATACTTAAATATTAGATATTAACACCCAGACACAGAACAAACACAAGTATTCATCACACGAATCTTTGTCCTGGGTGGGGATCGAACCCACAACTCTTGGCGCATGGGGCAGGGTCACTACCGAATGCGCCATCGAGGCAGTCGATTCATGATCCTTTTTATATTACTATAGATTTAAAATACCATCTTATTGCAGACAGTATTTTTTTGTTAGTTTTACATACATACATACATACATAAATACATACATACATACATACATACATACATACATACATATTATCATGCCTGCAATCTGCAAAGGGGCGGGTAGAGCCCTAGGAGCAATGGGCTCCTTAAACCGTACCTAATTAATAGTTTTTATTTAACTAATTCGATTTTTATTGTTTCGATATCATTAAAAAACGCCGCCAGTTCTACAACAGGTGGCACGTCCACCATATTAAATGCAAATGTAATACATACAAAATCAGATTTGAAGCTCGTTTATTCCGAATCATCTGAACCGATTTACATGGGACTTTTCTTTTCACTGGGGCTGAACTGGTGTTCCAAAGTAATATCGCTTTTAGATGTGATCTCTGCCTACCCCCATGGGAAAATGGCATGACATTATGTATGTATGTATCGCTTTTATATTGGAAAAAAATTTGGTCTCCGCGGGAAATATATACGAAACTAGTTGTCCCGGCTCAATTCGTAACGCCCCGTTCTCGGATTTAAAAAATATAAACACAAGGCAATAATTATCGCTAACAATTTGCTTCAATCGAAGCACGTCTAAAATAAAATGACCGCATAAATGACATAACAACATGCTTGTACTGTCAACACTGAAAAAAGTTTTAATTTGACAGCACAATCCCCATCTGAAAAAAGTTTCAATTTGACAGCAAAATCTCCATTAACAAAATGATCCGCCATTTATTGAATTCATTTGTTACAAAAAATGTGATAATAAATGAAGAACCGCTCTATCGATTTTGTGCAAAATTCACATAAACCATCTTCTAAATAGTCCAAACAAAGCCTAAACATTTGGTTTGGACAGGAGAGCCCGTTCTTAAGTTACAAAATTACAACGAAAAGTGGCATTGATTTTTATATATATTGATAATAAATTTGCAAAAAAATAGTTTAACGAAATGCTTCAGTATGAATAAAACGTCAGGTCTGTACTTTGACACTGTAGTCCCACTTTCGCAGTAGCCCTGGCGCCCCGTTCTATAAACGAACCGCAAAAACTGAATCTACATGCAAATGTTACTGTTTAATGTGATTATATTCGTAACAATGAAAACGAATCATTTAACATTGATGTTATTTAACTGCCTGTTATACTTGTTTTCAAACCAGTAGATGCTATCATACAAACGTACAGTCTAGGTAGATTCCAAATCAGCAGAGTCAACTTTAAGTCAAAAACATGTGAAAACGGTGGAATTATCCATTTAACCCAAATTAATTTTATTTTTGGCTTAAACTGGTTCAAACTGTCCCTAACCTAACCTGACTGGCCCGTTGGTCGAGTAGTCAGAGACCCTGGCCACGAAACCAAGGGTCGCGGGTTCGAATCCAGCTAGGGACAAATGTTTCGTGTGATGAACATGGACATTTGTACTCGAGTCATGGATGTTAATTTAAGTATGTTTATACGTTTACCTAGTATCCATAGTACAAGCATAAGATTAGTTTGAAACTAGGGAATTGGTGTGTCAGTCTGGAGAATTTATTTATCGGGAAATCGTCCCCGTCGTAATATTATTTTAGGAGGAGAGCAATAGCTTTTATATATTTTTATTTAAAAGCTAATGGTCTGCTTCCTCCTCTGGGTAGGGTATCTATGTATGTATTATTTCCTCAAAATGGGACAATTTCCCATCCCCTTTCCCAGCCACTGGGACACACGACCAGGAGTCCCGTCCAAAATGGGACGTCAGACCCCATTGTGTATGCTACAAGTTAGCTGTTCAATAGCAAATAATGTTCAATGTAGTTTGCGTATGCGTACTAATGAGCAAACAAGCCAGAAACAACAATAACAGCCTGTAGGTATTGTTGGCAATACACTGCTATGGTTTCCTTGAACCCTTCAAAATGGTAATTCGTTTATATTTAATGTTAAGGTGGATACGCGTGGGTGGTGTTTTGTCTTCGGGCACCTCTTGGTCTACATATAGCTCTTTAATCATCTATATACACAGTAAAAAATATTTGCATTATATATCAGACTACATCAATACATTGATCTGACTCCGGGTTAAGTAGCTTAAGCACTTGTGTCACGGATATCAGTATCAACAGTGGTATTACGAATATACACAAGTATTAATCTCACAAATGTTTTTCCTGGGTGGGGATTGAACCCACAACTCTTGGTGCATGGGGCAGGGTCACTATCGAATGTGCCATTGAGCCAGTCTAAAACTTTTTTAACCCATAACATCAAGTCCGCAATCCCCAAAGGGGTAGTATCTGAAGTGACTAATGGTATTGGTCTTTGTGATGATGTAGGCATCGAGCTAGTCACTTGTTAATACTTTTCTACATTTTTTACATCTAGCCCATAATTTCCCATCAACTTAATTGAATTCCACACCACCTGGGAAGAGCTGACCCAGGACAGAAAGAAGTGGAAAGATTGTAGGTTTTTTTAATTAAAACATATAAAAGATTATGTAACTGTGACTTGCGGTCTTGTCACCCTCCTCATTGGTTAGTTGTCAGACCAAACTGACATGCTCTCAACAAGGAGCCAATAGTGACAGTGATAAGACCACGAGACTCGCTCGTGCCATCTGGTGGTTTTTGTATTTTTGAAACCCCTTATTGGGGGAGACCTTTGCCCAGCAGTTGGACACAATAGGTTAAATAAAAAAAAAAGTTCCCAGCCTTTTTTGGATTACCGCCCCTTTATAAGACTAAAAATATCCAACGCACCCTTCACATAATATACATGTACCAATTCGATATGTCTGTATATTATTATCTTTAATAATTACAAATTAAATTAGTGGTCATAATGCCCCCTATTTGCCATTTGGGCCCGCTAAAGCCCCCTCGAAACTCCTCAGCGCCCACTAGGGCCGGACCGCCCCCGTTGGGAACCTATGATTTAGCTCAACCCAAAGTTTTGGTTGAATGTGGTTTAAGGAGCTATTTAAGGTTGCTCCTTGAACTTTCCATGCTCCTTTGTTGAATACGGACATGATGGTACGTATGTAAGTATAATTATGTTGGGTTAGATGGAAAATTGGGAATATTGGCGATAAACGGCTAGCCCATAGCTATAGAACACTTTTTATATCTCATATGTGGAGACTGGTCCGTTGGTGGAGTGGTCAGAGACCCTGGCCTCGAAACCAAGGGTCGCGGGTTCAAATCCCGCTAGGGGCAAATATTTCGTGTGATGAACATGGACATTTGTACTCTAGTCATGGATGTTTATAAAAACGTATTTAAGTATGTCTATCCGTTCACCTAGTATCCATAGCACAAGCTTATAAGCTTAGTTTGGGACTAGGGAATTTGTGTGCCAGCCTGAAGAATTTATTTATTATTATTATTTTTTATTTGTACCATTTTTATAAAATTTATTTGAAAATGTAAGAATATTAAAATAAGATATTCCGATCAAACTAAGCACTATTGTTGGATTCTCTAGAATATTAGCCTTGAACGTGGCTGGAATGTCCACGCGTCTCGGAAGGTATCGGACATTCCTTGTGATGGAATGTTTCGCGTGGAGTTCCGTTCTGATTGAGGTTTGGGCAGAGGATTACTGAGGTCAGTTTGATACTGTTTGCTGGATTGGCACCAAGTTAAGATATGCAGAATATGTATGTGCACACTAGTGTTGCCGCTCGATAGGCCAATATCGATTGTTTATCGATAGCCTATCGATACTTAAAACTATCGATGAAAAGCAATACTATCGTTGGTATCGATACTATCAATAGTTAATTGGTTGGCAGCGATCGAAACTTTCGATACTATCGATAGTTTTGCTGTTTACCGATAGTATTGCACTTACAGAGATGTCGATAAAAAAACTGAGCTGGGTCAGATTGAAAATAGGGTATTTTACTATAAATAACCTATTAAACAAAATTCTTCAGGTATAAAACTAAAGTATTTTGTTAAATCGGTTCAACTTAATATTTAAATACCGAATATCATATTCCAAAAATGTATTTGAATATTATATATAATAAATACATTTAAAAAAAATACAAATAGCGCGTAATCATTACGTGGCTAAAAACGCCGTTTATTTCGTAATGACTGTTAGTCGACGTTATTTCCGTTATACATACCCAAAACCCGTTTTGGGTATGTAATTAACGATTTAAACCAATACCCGTACTATCTGAGTATTAATAAATGGCCATCATGGCTAATAATCCTAGTTTAAAATACTATTTATCCTGAAATTAAAAATAGCTTCCTTGTCGCATACACAACTGTATAATTTTACTAATAAGAAATCTATGCGAAATCTGTATTTTGCAATAAAGTTGTAAAACAACAACGTCGTAAGTATTGCCAAGAAAATTTTGATCATAACCAATTAGGTCTTCTTTGAAAGCACCAATTTGCAAGTTTTGAAATAAATCTAAATACAGCATTCGAGTGCTCGACGCATATATAACTCCATAAATATACAGTTTCGAGCCTTATGCTATAAGATTTTAAGGCTTGTAATAACTTGGAAATTATATGTCTTAGACGAATATTTTAGACCAAGACGCGTGTAAAATGCTGCCAAAGTATTGTGCTTAATAAGCCCGGAACGAGTACTGACGTCACATCCAGCTCATAAATACCAATTTTCTGACGTCACGGACAAGAAATTATTATTTACTAGCGCCCGTCTTTCGCTCCCTACATTGTCAGAAGTATCACATAGATTTAAAAATTACTTTATCATTTATAATTTATTTGTTTCTAAAACTATGAGACACGTTTTTATATGATTTCCAAGAATTTGTTTGCTAAATCGTTAAAACTCTTAGATGTTCTGAGATTCATTCACGCCTCTGTTTCTAACCATCGTCCTTTCTGTAATCTGGTTCGTGACTTTTATTAAATAATGTAGCATCCACCTTCAATTAACTGCTATAAATATTTTTTTAAAATGCCATTACCATAATTACTTTGATAGCAAACTATACTGCGTCTGTATATTAATTAACTGATAATTGGTTCGAAAAAAATTATATCTATACTTATAACAAATCTGTAGAGGTCAATTCTGTACATGAAATATATTTTGAAAATAACTATCAGGGGGTGATTAGTGATCGATACTGATGCCAAAAATGCAATCAGTAAAATTTTTGTCTGCCTGTCTGTCTGTCTGTCTGTGTGTCTGTCAGAAATGTTGGCAAAACGGGAGAAGTTACTCCATTTTTTAAGCTTCCGTCGCGTGTGCAGCCTTAATGGTTAAAGTTACATGGAAATCATGTATGACGGAAATAGTCTTTATAATATTAACCATAAACGCGGGTGACACCGCTGACACAGCTAGTCTTAAAATAAAAATATCTAAATATGTTAATCAACGACAGTCCGTCCATTAGAGACTATCCTTAAAACGATAGGTACAGTTAGTAATGAAAAAATAGTGCTCACAAAGTTGTAATAAATTGAACTTATATTAAAAAAGCAAGCCAAACCATTTCAATACGCCTTAGATTTTTCAAGGTTTCAAAAAGTCAACTCTTACTGTAGCCTCAACTTAAGAAGCGATTCGCCCTCTCAAGTTTACGAGATAATAAACTTGTCTGTCGCTTGGTCCTGAACCTTGCAGTACTTACCGGGATGTGAATACGTTGCGAACAGGTACTAGGATTTTATTTTTTTGTATAAAAGGTTTAGTTCATACTTTGGTATGGGTTTTGTTGACTATTTTCATTATTATCAAGAAATATTTAAGTATTGTTTTGTTGAAAAATATGGTTCAAAAGCAAAAAAGATTTCCATTGTAGTATACTTATATTTATAAGTATAATATGTATTTTATAAATATTGTTAATTTTCCTGACATTAATATCAAGATACGGATATAAGCATTGATATAAGTGAAAAAATAACAGAATAGGTAGTCGTCAAAAGTAGCGATGGTAGCTCAATGGTAAGGACACGCGCCTCTTAACCGAGGAGAGCGGGTTCCAAATCCGGGCACGTACCTCTGGATTTTTCAAATCTATGTACGTATTTATACCACTAGCTAGACGGTGAGGGAAAACATCGTGATGAAACCTGCAAATTCAAATAACATTGGATTTGTAACCATGATCCAAAAATTGTCTGGTTCCCCTATCTTAGGGTTACGAAGGTCAGATCGGCAGTCGCTTCAATGTAATTATCAGACTCGCTACATCCTGGATCATGGTCTAAGCGGACCCCGACTAAGCACGGGACATAACGCTAGGAAGATGATGATGTAGTCGTCAAAAGTAACTACATAATATATATTTTTAAGAACGTAAAGTGTTGACAGTTTGCCAAACTTTAGCTCGAGCCTCGATCTGACGTCGGCAAGTACTTGAAGAATGGATCCTACATCCAAAAACTTACTCGGACTTACAAAAATTAAAAAATAAACTTTATCAAAAGGTAGTAAAATAAGAAGTTAGTAAAATGAAACCAGAGGTTTATCTAAAGACTAGCTTCTGCCCGCGGCTTCGCTCGCGTGGTACATCGATGAAACATAGCTTATAGATATGTTATTCGAGTGTATGAGCTATATTATTCTAAAGTTTCTTTAAAATTCATTCAGTAGTTTTTTGTGAAAGAGTAACAAACATCCATCCATACATACAAACTTTCGCATTTATAATATTAGTAGGATTTTTAATGTGTCAACTGTCATGTCATGCTTGGTACTGGTTAGATAACGAAATGTTAAGAAACAACTTCTATTGTTATCTCATGGAACAAAACAACTCCATTAGGAGTATGTGTTATATTTCTTTGATATTGAAACATGTTGAATTTGTTGATGTTATTACTATTTGATGTTAGGTGTTGTTAGATGTTGTTTATCAAATATAGACACAACACTGCCTAACAAACAATGAGGTCCTACTAAGATATTACATAATGAACAATATTAAACATTTTTTTTTACTTCCGTGGTTGACGATTTGAGGTTGCATTAGAAGAATTGCAGAAGAATTCAGAAAATTCTCAGGTTCTTGAACCTTCGTTTGTCGTGCCTTCTGAATATTACATTTTGGTCACCAATCCAAGATCCTGATCCGTTAAATATTGCAAGTCAATTCTATTGTACTATAAATAGAAAGCAATACAGACGTTATTCAATGAATTATGGCGAAGGTAAGAAACCTGAGAATGTTCAAACAAAACATCCCAAGTTGCCGACCGGTGCCTCCGACCCGTTGACCGATACATCTCAACGGACCGATGAGGAAGGACTAAACCGTCACCATATCCAACGAGAATGATGGATATAATCATTTACTTGGTCTATTTGTCTATGACTCCAGTGTGGTAATAACGCGGTAAAAGAAACTTATGATTTTTTGTGTTTTCTTATCTCACCTTTAAGAGAATTGTTCGGTCCATGATTCTACAAATAGCAAGTTCGGCTATTATATTGAAGTTGTTTTCATGTGACCTTTGCATTTTTGAGACACACTTTGGAACCTGAGAAATGAAATTATAGTTACAATCCTATGTTATTGAATTGGTGTTCATTTTGTTTTTATATGAGCTATGATACAGATATGAATTAATTTAGGTACTTCAATTAGGTACGTTGGCCTCAGAATAGGTTAGAAGGAACTTACCTCTTTAGGGATTATGGTCGAAATGTTATGTATGTATGTATTGTTCCTTGGAGTCTGCCCACTCCTTTGGGGATTGATGGTGTGATGGTATGCATGTACATCCTTCGCATTAGTACGTGCAATGATTAGCCATGTGGATAATTTGCTTCAGATCTGTAGTCTTCAGGGATTCTATAAGAAAGTCATAGAAAACTAAGCCCTCTTTCATTATTATTGACTATCAAGTTAAGATGCTGCGACAAAGAACATGCGGAATAAATAATAAATAAATACATTCTCCAGACTGACAGACAATTCCCTAGTTCCAAACCAAGCTTATGCTTGTGCTATGGATACTAGGTGAACCTACTCAAATACTTTTTTATAAACATCTATGACTCGAGTATAAATGTTCATGTTCATCACACGAAACATTTGCCCCTTATTTAGGATTCGAACCCGCGACCCTTAGTTTCGTGGTCAGGGTCTCTGACCACTCGACTAACGGGCCAGACTGAATAAACCTGACGGAGAGATCTGGTTGGCATTTACCAAAGAAATAATAACTACAGAAATACTGATAGTAATCCTTATAATCCCAATATTTGAAAACATTAACATATAGCTTATTTAGTGACGACGGTGTACCCAAACCATTTATCATTAATCGAAACGAAGTCTTCTCTCGCCATAATGCCAACTCATCATTTGATATTACAACGAATAAATCGTAGCATTTCACATTCGAATCCATTTCCATTCCATGTTTCGCTTAAAATAGTTTTAAAGGCCAATGTATTCAATTTATTCCATTGAGCTTTTATACACATTTACCGATACATATTTAATGACGAAAAACTCGATGGACTGTGAATATTATAATTTGTATGAATAACAATTAGGTCTTCCTACCCAGGTATAGTTTTTGGGGCATGTTTGTCCTTATGGGTTTTGTGAATCGCCTCAAGGGATTTTCGGCTTTATGTTCGATGAATTTGCAAATTTGTTTTGGCTAATTTACATAGTAATGTATTACATAGGAGGTATTGTTTATTTTTCGCTTAATTTACCTATTTTCCAGGATAGTTTAGGACAATATAAATGGCCTAGAGTCTTCGTATTAAAAATGTATAACACGTTAGAGTAGGTACCTACTAACGGGAAAGAGTGTTTGCCATCTTCCATTTTATACGCAGATTACCAGACCCGGGTTTTGTTAATTTGATAAAGCGAAAAACATGTGTGGTATTTTTGTATAATCTAACTAACGGACTAAATAGAATTATACCTTTTTAATGCAGTCATCACCTCTATTGTTTCGACAATCCAAGCTCGGCGGTAAGGAAAAACATCGCGATGAAACCTGAAAATTCAAAGAACTTTTAATTTGTAACCATGATCCGAAAATTGTCTGGTTCCCCTATCTTAGGGTTATGAGGTCAGATCGGTAGTCGCTTCAATGTAATTACCAGACTCGCTAAATCCTAGATCATATTCTGAGCGGACCCTACCTAAGTACAGGACATAACGCTCGGAAGATGATGATGTGCGGTAGGTTTGATTATTATATTATGGAAACCTGTATGTTTAAAAACGGCTGTTTTAAACTTTTGATCAACTTCTTTGAATTTGAATCTTTACACACACAGATTGTGTATATGTTGCTGTAATAGCTCGAACTATGGTCAATTTTAAGATTTTCCAGTAAAACCTAAGATTTACCAACACTTAACGGTAAAAGTCCGAACAGGTGTACAATTCGAACTTTTACCACCATTTACTTAGTAAATCTTAGGATTCTTTACTTGGAAAATTTTACCTAACCAAACCTAACTAAGATTATATTATATTATAGGTTAGGTTAGGTAAGGTATTTCTTTAATCATGTTAATAAACCTAACCTAACTAACCCATAATATAACCTAACCTAGAAATGTTTACATTTACCAACTCACGTCGGTAAATCCTTAGATTTACTAGTAAAACCTAAGATAGACCAATATACGGGCTTTTACAGTAACATAATTATATATTTATCGCCGTAACACACCTATCTGGTCAGAAGTTAACTCACCACAACGCGCCAGTTAACTACCGAGCTGATGCAGTAAAACCGAACTGTAAACTGTAATTAGCTCACGTGTCCCTGTTCGCAACTCCATTACGCGCGTCCCGAACTTCTGCAACAAATACATCACTTACGACGGAGTTTGACGAGATACAATCGGGACGGGCTACAACACTAACAGTGTAGAGTCGCGGATCTCGCGGATCTGGGATTGGGAAACTATGTATTGTTAGAAAGACATTGTAATGGTATGAAATGTACGCTTTCAAATAGTAGGTGTACTTGCGATAATTTAAAAGGAAATATAGTGTACTAGCTGTGCCCGCGGTTTCACTCGCGTTTATGGTTAAAGTTTAGCCTATAGCCTTCCTCGATAAATGGGCTATCTAACACTAAAATAATGTTTCAATTCGGACCAGTAGTTCCTAAGATTAGCGCGTTCAATTAAACAAACAAACTCTTCAGTTTTATAAATTAATAATTATAATTATGATATACTATAATTGAATGTTTTGTTTGATCAGGTCAGCTATCGGAACACAGCCGTTTTCTGATAGTTGGCCAAACAAAACATTTTTCCCCAGTCATTGTACATCGTACAATAGTGTAGTACATACTATCGGACCGACAATCTAAGGAAGAAGTTTGCTGAGTCCAAGAACTAACAAGCTTAAGCCACATTTAGCCGGAAATCTTTTTTTTTATAATAAATATGCGACAACATCACATTCATTGATCTGACTCCGAGATTAGTGGTAATCCTTTTTTCTGTTTAAATTGACTATTTATAAGTGCTTTTTTGAAGCCTATATAAATAAAGAGATTTTGAATTTGAATTTGAATTTACAAATATATACTTAAATATTAGATATTAACACCCAAACACAGAACAAACACAAGTATTCATCACACGAATGTTTGTCCTGGGTGGGGATCGAACCCACAATTCTAGGCGCATGGGGCAGGGTCACTACCGAATGCGCCATCGAGTTAGTCAAAACATAATTGTGTTGGGTAAGATTGTTGAAAAGAAAAGTAGTGCGTGGCAAGTGGCTAGCTCGTCGCCTACATAATCATTATCACGAACCTGATACACCATTACGATATGCTTGGCAAGGAACACAGTTGGCACTTTCTTTTTAATCTCAGACCATCTTGGGAAAAACGGGGATGATTGTATATAAATATTTTAACTTCATGTTCCTTATGCTACTGACCGTACCGTTTCACAAATAGAAAAATGATTAGGTAAATCTTTTAAATGTGAGATCGGTAGTGGCTCGGACGGCAACAGACGTCTCGTATTAGTATCGAAGCTTACGAGTGTTGGGGAATGGTCGATAATTTCAGTACCTTTGCAGTACAGAAAATGCTTCTTTTTAATAAAAGAAAGAAACATTTATTACATTTGGACATCACAACACTACCAGAATAGTACATCAATACAAATAAGTACAAAAAAAAGGAGTAACAGAATAATGAATATCTTATGGTGGTTCGAATCGACGAAGTCTAATAGATGCCTTGGGTGATTCGCACCGCGGTGCAAATCAACGATTTCAAAAAAGCTCCTTGTGCAATTCATCCCGTAGGACGAACAGCTCGTGGGGCGAATCGAAGAAAGACCTATTAATTCTATAAGTCCTGCAAAAATCGGGGGAGTTTTAATAGAGCTATGTGCGTCTTTAGTAGTAGGACATATTATTCAAAGGGTCAAGACTTCTTAACATTTACTTTTAGAATTCCAGCAGTGTACAGACCATTTGACTGGCCCGTTGGTGGAGTGGTCAGAGGCCCTGGCCACGAAACTAAGGGTTGCGGGTTCAAATTCCGCTAGGGGCACATGTTTCATGTGATGACCATGGACATTTGTAATCAAGTCATGAATGTTTATAAACGTATTTAAGTATGTCTATCCGTTCACCTAGTATCCATAGCACAATTATAAGCTTAGTTTGGGACTAGAGAATTGGTGAGTCAGTCTGATGAATTTATGAAGAAAAATAATTATTTATATATTAGAGAACAGTTTTGTAATTAAATCACAACGTCAGTTCTATCGATATTAACGAACGTACTAGATTATCGATAAAGTCAACACTGTTGCAACACTAGTTGATATTGCATTCAGGTAAACGCGTACTAATCTCGAGGGAATACGACAGGATCACCGCTACAATATCTAATAACAGGATGTGCGGGAGATTGTCGGGCTATCAGAGTCTCAGTTTGATGACATAGTTATATAGCCACAGCCACGTACTAGAGCAATACTGTAGACGTCGCAAGGAAATCTAGTTTTGAACTGAGCTATTCCCTAGGCTATATATACTAGGATGACGAATTTTGTCTTGTTTTGTTTCTAACTGATACATGGACTGAACTAATCAATCAGGAAATACCAAGCAGAAGAAGTGTTTAAGTGGTTAGAATACCTGGTCATGAAACCAAATGTTACAAGTTCGAATCCCGTGCCAAATGTTCTTTAACCAGCGGTTTGATAAAATATTATGTTTTTAGTAACATGAAATTACACTTTCGCATTAAAACTGAAAGGATTTCTCCTTAGCTAGATGTTTTGTGCTCGGGGACCTAGGTTCAAATAAACGTCTCGATTTATACTGTGAAGCATCGCCCCGCGGTTTTACCCGCGTAGTTCCCGTTCCCGTAGGAATACCAGAATAAAATATAGCCTATGTTACTCGCTGATAAAGTAGCTTTCCATTGATGGAAGAATTATTCAATTCGGTCGAGTAGTTTCGGAGCCTATTCGATACAAACAAACAAACAATCAAATCTTTCCTCCTTATAATATTTTTAGTATAGTGAAGCTTAGTGACAAGATTAAGATCATTAGCAGATTGTATAACGTATTGTGTTTATGCCAATTCGATAATTTCAGCCATAGTTGTGACCATCTTGTGGCTTCGTAAACAAGCGTCTACAGACAGATGTCAATGATTTTAGATGATTTTTTATTTCTCATGACGAACCTCAATCTAAACTAATATTATAAAGCTGAAGAGTTTGTTTGTTTGCTTAAACGCGCTAATCTCAGGAACTACTGGTCCGATTTGAAAAATTATTTCAGTGTTAGATAGCTCATTTATCGAGGAAGGCTCTAGGCTATATAACATTAACCATGAACGCAGGTGAAATCGCAGGCACAGTTAGTAGTTAAATACATATCAAATCAAAATCAGTTCAAAATCAGTTCGTCGCTGTGAGCCACAGACAGAGATATAAATGTTTTCATTAAACTTTTTTGCATCAGGGTTGAATTAAACTGAATGGGGATGAATTTATTTTTCACAATACTAGTAAATGTTTGAATTGCAAAATGGTTGTAGAGAAAACAAATAACAAATTGATGGAATTTATTTGTTTAATTGATGCAGCATTGTTTTATTTTGCTTAATGGTAAGCAAACAATAGCCAAAAGTGGCTATCGCATTATCCTACTAAGATTATAAATGCGAAAGTTTGTATGTATGGATGGATGTTTGTTACTCTTTCACAAAAAAACTACTGAATGGATTTTAATGAAACTTTAGAATAATATAGCTCATACACTCGAATAACATATAGGCTATGTTTCATCGATGTACCACGCGAGCGAAGCCGCGGGCAGAAGCTAGTAGGTAATAAAATACTAAAGTATTTCAGTTAGTTAGTCTATTGAGCTGGAATGGGCCTGAATCACTTAACAGATTGCGATGAAATTTGATGTGCCAAAAGTTTGAATCTAGCAAATGGACAGATTACATTTTATCTTAAAAACATTGATTTATTCTGCAAAATTCTAGAATTTCTGTAACAAACCGAGTTAAACGCGGGCAGACCCGCAGGTAACAGCTAGTGTAAATAAATGTATGTAAATAATAATGTTATTTGGCTTGTATCCGTTTACCTAGTATCAATAGGACAAGCTTATAGCTTAGTTTGGAACTAGGGAATTTGTGTGTCAGTCTGGAGAATTTATTTATTATTATGAAAGTATATTTTAATAAGACTCACTTCTTTTATCAGAAAATCCTTAAGCCTTGATCATATACGCAAATAATAGGCACTTTATGTTATAACGCCAATTTATTTAATAAGATAACTAGAGCAGATATTTTTATTGAGAAAAAATAATTGTACCAGTCTGCTTATACATGTGGATGTGTTAATAAAAGAATCTTACGTAACAAATAAATGTATGGCGTGGTTATTTATTGTTTAAATACATTTGCGTCCTTTCCAAAGCACAAAGTTTAATGTTCGGTGAAGTCAAAAAATATACTTTATCAAAAAAAAATTATATTCGTAAAATCGCTTTATGGAAATCATCGGGATAAAACCTGCACATTCCAACAACTATGGATATAACCATGATCCAAAAATTGCCTGGTTCCCATATCCAAGGGTCGGTCTCACGAAGGTCAGATCAGCAGTCTCTTCAATGTAATTATCAGACTCGCAATATGATGTTCTATACCGACTAAGCATGAGTCATAACGCTAGGAGGACGATGTGTGATGATCTCCGTATTTTTTTGTTTGCCGTACAAATTAAAAACTACTAACATTTTTAGTTACAAAGTCGAAACGCTAAATTGTTTTTTCAGTCAACCACTATTGTTCTAGCAAACACATAACCAAAACCGATCTGAACTTTCCGAATACGTCAAGTGTACTTTAAAACCGTAGCGCTTTAGAGTGCTACGGCTCGTAGCGGTCCCGTAGCGCCGTAGCATTTTCGTAGCAGTTTACGTTGAGGGCGCCCTTATAGTGAATGGTCTATTCGGGTGAAGCATAAAATTTTACTTTTATGCTCTTCGTGTAGACTTTAGTCGATTTCTAGTATGAAATCTCGGGTGATGAAAACGGTCATTTGTAGCCGAATATTAGTATATAAATATGTCTCCATCCGAGATCTATCATATATACTTAGTACATTGTATGTGTTTAGTTTTAAGCTAATGGCTAGTGCGAGAAATTTGATTGAATTAAGAAATTTAAATAAATTATATTGGCTGTAACTAACATTATAACAGACCTATAATAGTCGAATAATATCGTGTGTTATTTAAACAAATTAATCGGCAAGGCATTAATCATTATTTTGGAGTTGCAGTTGTTAATGGGCAGTGATTACTTACCATTAGTTGAAAAGCCTGCACTCTAATATAAAAAAAATGTACTCTCATTGTTAGTATGTAATAAAAAAAATTTACAATTAATTATCGTTTTCCTGAATTATTGGGATATTAATTTTTATTGCTATATGTCTTTCAATATTAAGAATTGAAATATTTTTAGTCATCAATATCAGAGTCGGCAATAATTATATTAATATTAACAAGATGTTACAAAGTGCAGATTACCGCACGTCACAAATCACTTAAAGTAAAAAGCTAATAAACTTCAACAGCTTCCAAGTTAGCGAATGGAAGCTCAAGTTAGCTCGTCTCGTTAGGCCTCCGCAAATTATCAAATTAGATCCGAACCGGCTTGGGACGGGACTTGACCCCGACAAGTGGTGCCATCTGTTGCTTCCAAGGAATGCACCATTTGGAACCTTTTTATTAACGTACGTATAACCAACGATTTTTTTTAATGCTAATAGAATTTGAAGTTTTACTCGCTATTATATCATTAGTCGCCTTTTATGAATACAAGCAGGAGATGCTTCAAAACAAAATGTAGTCACTCCTCAACCATTCTGTAAGTGCCCAAAGATTCAATAAGGCACATTTTAAATAAAATCGCCCAAAAAAAAAGAGGTTCTTTTTCATCATTACGTAATTAAGCTTAAAAGGCTATGAACTTTGTAATCTGGCCTATTTTTTAAGGCCAACTATTATTTATTTATATTATAAATACATGTGTTAAAGTTTTTATCGCCGCGAAGTATTTGTGCACTAAGTATAACCGCGTACCTACTTTGATTTTTTTTCAGATTTCTATATAAATACCGATTACAATGTTGCAATTCCCGCTCTTTTTTACCAATTTTTCAATTGACATTTATTTTTCTTTTAAAAGAAAACATAACACATTTCCGGCCAGTTTTACCAAAAAGGCCTTATACCAAATTTAAACACCAGTTTGAAATGGGTTTGTGATATGGATACTAGACAATGGATACATAATAAATAAACCAAGTAGTCAATATCTTTGTATGTCTATCCTCTATGCTTAGCTAAATTTCATCCTTATTTATCGTATTGCAATGAAACTTAGCATAATAATATACTAGAAATTAGTTAAGTTATACTGTTTACAGCCCGCAACGATTACGGACATACGTATTTATAACGGTCCCTTTTATAGCGTGAGACTTGTTATAATTATTAGCTTATCGATTTCATTGGAAATCCAAAAAAAAAAAAAAAAATCATGACAAACATTTTAAAAGTGTTGGTTATTATTGATTTATAATTATTATTGAGTGGCTACATAGGTTTTTTACTTTTATTGTGCCAATAATCCACTGTCTTTGATACATATAGGTACATTTGAGACCTTTTAGAATGAGAAAAATAAATTTGACTGAACTTGGTTAAGGCTAGTTGTCCCTTTGACTCTGCCTGCCCCTTTGGGGATTACGAGCATGGTGGTACGAATAACTGAATAAATGATTATAAAAGAAAATCACTCACCTAAACACTGCTAAAAAAACGTTGTTTACTTATAGGGGTAATTTACCCCAAATGCGGATAATTTACCCCCCGAACACTGTTCTATTTTTTGTAATAAGGCTGCTTATAAAAAGTTTATTGTCTTATAAAAAGGTCCAATGATTTCTGATAACTCTTGCCATTAATATGATCAAATGCCGCTTTTGACCGCTTATTCAACTGAAGGTCCTAAGTAAATCACCCTGCCAGTGCGGTTACAGAGATTAGGCAACTGTTAATAACTAGATTAATGAATTTTATAACTGGATAAAGCACTGAAGTTATAGTAAATTGGGGTGCCCAAAGCAAAATATCACAATGTGGCTTATTGAGGCGGTTTTTGATATTTTCAACTTTAGTTATACTAGCTTTGCCTCGCGGTTTAATATAATTATTTTTATACAAAAAAATACTTTCTTGATGCATAAATATTAGAAACCTGAGATTTATGGGATTGTTATACGATTCGTAAATAATTTAAAAAAGGACTGTCTTTTCTAGCTGATTTTCATATTTTTTAAGCCCATATATGATTCCGGGACCCGGAATCAAATTCTTAACCCAAAGGTGTCTAGTGAAATAATAGCACACATTCATACCACTATGCCACAATCCCATTTAATAATAATAAATAAATATCACACTACATCACATACATTGATCTGACTCCGAGGTAAGTAGCTTAAGCACTTGTGTTGCGGATATCAGAATCAACAGTGGTATTACAAATATATACTTAAATATTCAATATTAACACCCAGACACAGAACAAACACAAGTATTTATCATACGAATGTTGGTCCTAGGTGGAATTGGAACCCACAACTCTTGGCGCATGGGGCAGGGTCACTACCGAATGAGCCATCGAGCCAGTCATTAATACATTTTTTATACATACAACTACAACTACAAACATCACGCCCGCAATCCCCGAAGGGGTAGGCATAGTTAGGGCAACAGAACACATTCAGCTAAAACAAAACTGATAGATGGAAAATTGTGAAAAATTTGTGACAAGTGGCTAGCTCGTCGCCTACACAATCACTTACCAAAAACCCGATATACCATTAGTCGCTTTTTACGACATGCTACGCAAGAACCACAGTTGGCACATTATTTTTAAGTCCCAGACCAACATGGGACTTTTTATTCATATTTAGACCATTTTTGATACACACCTTAACAATACATTTTAGATACGCTATCTTGAACCGGCATCACAAGTTTGCTTTCACATCCAACATTAAATTTTATCACGCAGTTGCATCCAAACTCGCTCGTTGTGTGGCTTCATTATCAACTGGAACTCGCTCGCATCCCATGCATCACAATGAGTGTTGCGAGTTTTTAAACATATACTTTTGTCGTTAACAACTAAATCAGTATGCCTCATTTCGCGGTAATTGTGTTTATGTTGTTAGGTATAACATGATGAGTTGTTTAAACACAGTGGGTTTATTTTTATTAGTTATCTTATTATGCAAAAAGGTTTTTTTTATGATTATGGCAATTAACAGACTGTGAGATTTATGGTTGCCGATTTCGAGTAATTTGAATCCTGATGTAAAGACGGTGAGCTAGCCGCTTGTTATATTTTAATTCTTTCATATTTTGAGATCTCAATTTATTTTTTTACTACAAGTGGTCCAAGAAGTTATTGCTACTTAGACTCTGCCTACCCCTTCGGGGATAACATGTGTGATAAATAATATGTGTATATGTAGTAGTTTTAACAACAGAACCCAGATCGGAGCGTTGGTAGCTCAAAGGTAAGGACATGCGTTTTAACCGAGGAGTGCGGGTTCAAACCCGGGCATGTACCTCGGGATTTTTCAAATCTATGTACGTATTTATACCACTAGCTCGAAGGTGAGGGAAAACATATTGAAACCTGCAAATTCAAACATCTTTGGATTTGTAATCACGATTAAGTTATCTCACCAAGAGAGGTAGGCCTCAAAGTCATACCTACAGACATCTATATTTTCCGAAAATATAGATGTTTTTTTTTTACATATTTAGCCTGTGCTGTCTCACTGTTAGGCAAAGGTCTCCCCTAATTTTTTGATGTTAAAAAATCTTTTTTTTATATATTTTTTAATTCTGATCATCACATAAAGAGATGACCATCTTAGTAACTCAGGAAATAAGAGTAGAGTTAGTATTAAGAGACCAATTTAACTTATCTAGTAGGGCAGCCGGTCCCTAAGCTTATCTGATAAGATATTTCCTAAACTTAGCTGTTGAAACGGGAAACTAATCTAGTAGGCACTAAATTTATAACCAACTCGCATAAATTGTTGGAAAACAAAAGTTGCCCAACGAATGTCCAAGTTGAGACAAGTTTAACTTCAGTAAATCGGTCAAAAACTTGACCCTAACTTCACTGGCCCTTGGAAGAGTTGCAAATCACAGTAATTTACTTAAGAAGCCCTAAGTTAGGACATTTTAGGGGTAAGTTGGTTGTTCGTGGACCATGTCGTAATAGTACACAACTTAAAATATACAAACGGTAAAGGTGATTTAAAGTTCGAAAGTGGCTCTTTCGGTAAAGTCGGTTAAATTGTAGTCTATGCTACCTGGATTGTAATAAAATATCCATTGTGTCTTAATTATCGAAATTGTATAAATAGTGAGTACCTACACTATCTACTTGATGAAGCATATGTGATACATATTGGACGTGATTACTTAACTGCTAAAATCATACATACATACATAGATACGATTACGTCCATAGTTCCCGAAAGGGTAGGCAGAGTCAAAGGGGGCATCCGGCCTTTTTAACCACATTCTGCCAAAAATAAAACCTGTTGGGTCAGATGAAAAATTGTGAAAAAGTAGTGACAAGTGGCTAGCTTGTCGCCTACATAACCACATACCCAAAACCCCATATATACCATTATTCGCCTTTTACGACATGCTAGGCAAGAAACACAATTGGCGCATTCTTTTTTTGGTCCCAGACCAACATGGGACAAAAAAAATCATTACATTCTTAGATGAGTATCTTTATGACGAATGAAAACTTAATTGATCTAAAAACTATGGAGGAATCTGATATATTTTAATATTGACCACCCGTCTACTTATTGACTACGGCAAGGTTAGCTTGATTCTTGCAATCCAGCTTTGATAACCGGAGCCAATTGAATGAATCAGTTAAAAAATAGACTCATCATAAAAAGAGTTCCCCTGAAACAAAAACTCCTCTTTTGTAAAGTCAGTTTATAAGTAAGATCCCGATATTAAGATAATATCGTTATTTTTTTAAGGTTCTATGCTCCTATAAACTTTAGATTTTTTTATTCAAATGTAAATATGTATTGATTTAAGTACCTTTTAAAAATCTTAATATTTTATTGCGTTGTTATTTTAGAATTACAAATTGAATACACCTTGAAATATCATAATAATTGTACGATATGAAATTGAAATGAGCAGATTCCGAACATAAAATATATAAAATTTTCTAGCTTGTGCCTATGAATATGCGTGTATTTAAATCGTTCTGCGAAATATAAAATAACCTGCGTCTTTCTAAGACTGTCCGTCACTCTGGGATAAAAATAACCTATGTGTTTAACCAAGTCAATGTCAATCTGTATGTCAATTTAATTTAATATGGTCGGAGATTTTCGTTTGAAAAAGTAACAAACATTACGGTTGAAGAAATTTATTTTTAACTTGCTGTTTGTACCGTTTTTTTTTGACACGGAAAATGCGTAACTCACCTTCACCCTGATTTTAACGAAACTTAGTACAATTATTCTTCATACTCCTGGGCAGGTTATAGTATACTTTTCATCACGCTACAATCAATAGGAGCAGAGTAGTGAAGGGAAATGTTGGGAAAAACGGGAGAAGTTACTCCATTTTTTAAGCTTCCGTCGCGTGTGCAGCCTTAATGGTTAAAGTACATAGAAATCATGTATGACAGAAATAGTCTTTATAATATTAACCATAAAC
Source organism: Glyphodes perspectalis (assembly GCA_951394215.1). NCBI lineage: Eukaryota > Metazoa > Arthropoda > Insecta > Lepidoptera > Crambidae > Glyphodes > Glyphodes perspectalis. Next base: position 11,942,271 of record OX596219.1, read on the forward strand.
GCGGGTGACACCGCTGGCACAGCTAGTACTTACTAATATTATAAAGCTGAACAGTTTGTTTGTTTGTTTGAACGCGCTAATCTCAGGAACTACTGGTCCGATTTGAAAAATTATTTCAGTGTTAGATAGCCCATTTATTGAGAAAGGTTATAGGCTATATACCACTAACCATAAACGCGGGTGAAATCGCGGGCACAGCTAGTATATAAAAAAAATTTGTCTGTTTGAAAAATCAAAACAATAACTTATTAATGATTGAATGTGAAAGTAACTGTTGACAATATTTAAAATCAAAGGCCAATTTTATTTTTTTTTACTGAAATGACTAATCTCTGGAATTAATAAACCAGTTTTGGCGAAACTTTTACTGGTAGATAGTTGATAATAATAAAGCCATTTATTTCCGACTGGGTAATATGTTTATGTAGATCTTTCTGCTTGGAAATTTGTGTTATAGAATATCCCGCAGCTCGGTGTGCCTCTTGGCATAGGCCTCCTCCAACTCTCTCCACTGAACTCTGCCTTCAGCTACACGTGTCCAGTGTGGCTCCAAAGTAATGCTGATGTCATCTACCCATCTGGTTTTCGGGCGTCCCTGTTTTCTAGCTCCATTTCTTGGGTACCACACGGTCACCTGTTTAATTACTAAAATAAAACTAGCCTATCAAGATAGTTGATAGGCTAGTTTTATTTTAGGTTATATTTATATTTATATTTATTTATATTTATATTATATGATCTCTCTGGCTCGTACGTTAATTGAAGATCTAAATGAGTAGTGTCTATTTTCTTACTTCAGTCATTAGTTAGCGGTGGTAGCTCAATGGTAAGGACACGTGCCCTCTTAACCGAGGAGTGCGGGTTCTAAACCGGGCACGTACCTCTGGATTTTTCAAATCAATGTTTTATTATTTTTCTTCAACAACAATTTTAGCATTAATACCACTAGCTTGACGGTGAGGTAATCATCGTGATGAAACCTGCAAATTCAAACAACTTTGGATTTGTAATCATGATCCAAAAAAATATTTGGTTCCTCTATCTTAGGGTTACGAAGGTCAGATTGTCAGTCGCTTCAATATAATTACCAGATGTGCTAAATCCTGGATCATGGTCAAAGCGGACCTCATCTAAGCACGGGACGTAACGCTAGGAAGATGATGATATATCTCACCTACGTACGCGTATTTCTGACTTTGGGTGGTATAACAGTATTTCGTAAGTCACATCTCAAATCGACTGAGAACTCCGTACCAAAATTTACGGCGTACATTCCAGAAGATATCTGGGATCAGAGTTTACGTACATTGTGAGATATTTTAAGGGTTGAACAATGGTTGACTAACGATGAGATGTGTAATCTACATGATATTGGTGGTCAATGAAAATAGCAAGGGTAGATTTATGGCCAAGATATGCACTTGGTTTTGGACAACAATACATGTTTAACTAAGTAGATACTGATACTGATGCACATGGTGGTAGATTCATATTATTAGTTGATTTTCTTGTTTAATTTACGATTTATAAGTGTATCTACTAGCTTCTGCCCGCGGCTTCGCTCGCGTGGTACATCGATGAAACATAGCCTATATGTTATTCAGGTGTATGAGCTATATTATTCTAAAGTTGCATTAAAATCCATTCAGTAGTTTTTTTTTTGGGAAAGAGTAACAAACATTCATCCATACATACAAACTTTCGCATTTATAATATTAGTAGGATGTTTCAAACCTATATAAATAAATATGTATTTACAGTACATACTATCTCGGCGCAGAATAACGTGAGTAAACTTGCACATTCAAATAAGCATAGTTTTGTTTTTCTACAAGACGAGTACCTACCTATAAATATCAGACAGAATAAGAAAACCCTAAAAAGTTACTTTTTTTATTGAATATGCGTATATTTGAGTTATATTACGCATTATAAATAAAAAACATCAATAGGTACTTTAAGCAAATCGTATTGTAGAGACAGAAACATACATATATAAGGAGCTATATACGTAGAAGCTGATAGCCTACAATCTAAACATCCATATTTTCGTAATTGTCAAGCTACGTATAATTACGTCATCGACTATGCTACTAAAATATTCAGTGCTACGACAGAGCCAATCGTGTTTTTCCGTAACATCGTAGCTCCAACTTGCGCAGGTTTAATTTATTTTAAAGTATAGTTGCTATATGCGGCTTCATAACGTTTCCAATTTTTTATTTTATTTATGCGTGCACCTCTAATTTTAATTAAGAATTAACCTTAATAAATAACATTGGGAAATTACGAAATTTTATGAATAATAATAACAATGAAAATACAGCATGGCTTTGAATGGAGATAATAATGTTTTGGCCAGTATTCTTGTCGCTAAAGACAATAATATCGATACGTATTATTTTTAGCATTTTCCAAATACTCGTCTCCTACCCCTATTAAAAAAAGTAAGTTCATAAATACATTTTTGGTTTTCAGGTTAATTCTTAATTAAAATTAGAGGTGCACACCTCTAATTTTAATTAAGAATTAACCTTAATAAATAACATTGGGATGGGTTAGATGGAAAATTAGGAAAATGCAGTGACAGGCGGCTAGCTTGTCGCCAACACAATGATATGTGATACTTTGGTATCATCATACTAAAGTGATGGCATATAGACCTTGGAAATAGCAGCGTATTGAAATTTACTAAACATATCTAATAATATAAAAATGAATCGCTGAATGTGTTGCTAAAATCTTTAGAACAGCTGAACTGATTTCGCAAATTCTTTTTTAGTTGTGTTTGTTATTATCAGGTAAAGGTTTTAATAAAAGAAAAAAAGAAAAAAGTTGCACGGAAAAAAATGGGTATTGAAAATCCGAGAACGGGGCGTTACGAAGCGCGCCGGGTCAGCTAGTTTACAATTAAAATCTCCTTCCTAATGAAAGTTGAGTACTAACCTATTCTCACAGAATCCCATTAGTATATCTGTACAGCGTTTCGGCTGAAGCTCGTCAGATGGACATCACATAGGATCAGATGCATACGTGAAGGGTTCCACGCCATTACCCCGCCACAAACGCAGTACATTTATCTGTACGAGGTATACAGGGCTGGCACTTGTAGGTTAATGTAATATAACAGCTGATTTCTAATTTAAGCTTTAGTGCTTTAAAACATTGCTTTGTTTGAGACATTCTTAAGATTTTCAAAATTTCATAATTCATAAATGCCTATAAAAACGGGTCGAACTATGCACAAATATTTCTTCTTCATGTATATAATATTAGGCACAGTTTGAAACGTTCTTATGATTCTCACATTAGAGACCGATTATATGCAAAAATATTTTTTTTAAGTCCCAGACCAACATGGGACATACCGACTATACGTAGCGTGGAAGTATACTAAAATTGTACATAATAATATGATGATTACTGGGTAATTCCTTAGTTTTAAGGACTCTTATATCGTTGTCACAAGACCTATTTTTTAGGTTGATCTTAAAGCATTTTGTGGTAAAATTATGGAATTTTATGAATGTAATAATAATAACAGTAAGATGGCGAGTCACCACCTGCCCATTTTATTCGTGTTTTTAAACATAGATCGGGCAGGTGCCATAGTCCTTCCCATAGTCCCGGTTACCCAGCCCACTAGCACCTCATCCTAATAGCCCAGATTCTTTGTTCTTTCACTCCATTCCATAGTCCTGCACTGACCGGGGGTGGTCCTTGGCTGCATTTTATAGTGTATACAGGGATAATCGTCGGTTGGTGGCACATTACATTAAAATCATACTTGACTTTAAAGGGCCTCCACGTGTTGGCTTCGGCCCCACGCACGCCTCCCAAAAGTCCGGGACTCTATAGTCCCGAGAAATGGCAAAGTCAGATATAATAATGAAAATACGGCATGACTTTAAAAGGAGATAAAATTGTTTTAGCCAGTATTATTGTCGCCAAAGACAATAATATCGATAAGTATTATTTTTAGCATTTTCCAAATACGCGTCTCCTACCCCTATTAAAAAGTAAGTTCATAAATACATTTTTGGTCTGAAATCGTTAACCCTCGCAGTCGGGTCGTTCGGCCTTTTTATAGAAATGTGCGGGTCGATGTTTGCACACCATTCAGACCGGCCTTTTATGAGCAATAAACATTTGAATCAGTATAAAGGTGGCCAGGTTTTAACTGATGAAAAAGCTACATCATAAAATACTTAATGAATTATTAAGCAAAATTTCATATTAATGAATTGAGAATATCTGGTTCTCTTTAAATGACGACATAATCTGGCAAGCACAATTTAAGACCTTCTCAAATATTTTCATTGAAATAATGTACATAATATGTAATAATGTCCTCCTAATCCATATCGGTCATGGCGGCCAATCTCAACGAGGATTAGCCAACTGCGCAGGAGATATTATAGTGCACACACAGGTGCACTCTCTATTCCATCACTCTCATAATCCAGTGAGACGTGACCGGAGAGGTCAGGCGCAGGACTAACGGCTTAACGTGCTTTCTGAGGCACTGGGGTGATTAAACCGCCAACTTCCTGACTCCGGACTGTGAGTAATTTCAATATTGAAATACCCAGCCACAAATTTTGGCCCGACCCGGGATTTGAACCCGGAACCTCTTAGTCCTAAGGCGGCGCATGCTACCACTAGACCAATGAGGCAGTCAAATAACATGTATGTAATATGAACGTACACATAATGAAGTTTTTAATCTTTTGGTTACTTTTTTTTAGGCACCATATATGTTTTTAATGAACGGTGATAGCTCAATGGTAAGGACACGCGCCCTTTAACCGATGAGTGCAAGTTTAAACCCGGGCACGTACCTCTGGATTTTTCAAATCTATGTACGTATTTATACCACTAGCTCGATGGTGAGGGAAAACATCGTGATGAAACCTGCAAATTCAAACAACTTTGGATTTGTAACCATGATCCAAAAATTGTCTGGTTCCCCTATTTTAGGGTTACGAAGATCAGATCGGCAGTCGCTTCAATGTAATTACCAGACTCGCTAAATCCTGGATCATAGTCTAAGCACGGGACATAACGCTAGGAAGATGATGATATATGTTTATAATGGGTCATCATATAAATTACCTAATCAAGTTTTTGTAAACTGCAAATCGAAATATCAAATTAAAAAAATAAACAATTCATTTCAAACCGCATCAATGAATCAAAAATAACAATTCCTCAAAAATATTGGAGGCAGAAAACAATTTCCCTACCCGTCAAAGAAAACCCTTTCATTCTTAAAAAGGGCGGTGTAAACCGGCAGAGAACATGGCATAATTGTCGAAGCCCTAATGGTTTACAAAACAACATCAATCAGGCAGGAAATATCCATTTATTTTCAAAATAAACTAATATGTCCCTCAGACTCGCGCACCAGTTTAAAAACTGAGACGGATAATATCGCGATGCTATATTAAGCCTTTTTAAAAACTAAAATATAGCACTGAATTTCTCGGTGATACCTAGTCTTTATAAATAAATATAAATATAAATATCCGACTACATCACATACATTGATCTGACTCCGAGGTAAGTAGCTTAAGCACCTGTGTTACGGATATCAGAAACAACAGTGGTATTACAAATATAAACTTACATACTGAATATTTGTCCTGGGTGGGGATTGAACCCACAACTCTTGGCGCATGGGGCAGGGTCACTACCGAATGCGCCATCGAGCTTGTCATTTAGGTACGCATAGAGAACGCATCTCTTAGGTAGCGGATACGGGTCGTGCGTGAGCCACTAATTGGCTGAATATTTTTCTGCTTAGTAATAAGTACTTATCTTCTAATATATAAAATTCTCGTGTCGCGGTGTTTGTTACCAAACTCTTCCGAAACGGCTTGACCGATTTTTATGAAATTTTATATTTATATTCGGTAGGTCTGAGAATCGGTCGTAAGCTATTTTTCGTACCCTAAAGTGATAAGGGTGGTCCACCCCAAAGCTATAACTTGAGAACGGCTTTACCGATTTAAATAATTCTTTTTTAGTTGTGTTTGTGATTGTAAATTAAAAAAAAATGCGTATTGAAAATCCGAGAACGAGGCGTTACGAAGTGCGCCGGCTCAGCAAATGAGCTATATATACCTTCTTTAACATATCGTGTTTAGTTACGATCGTGTTATTTCTAATCAAACTCTTATTAGCTCAAAATTAAGCATATAAGCTTGTGTTATGAATACCGACAACAGATTCACTTCTAATATCTATGTTAAGAGTAAATATTTCGCGATTGTGTAGGCGTTAAGCTAGCCACTTATTCACAATTTTCTATCTAATCTAACCTAACCTAACCTAGCCCGGTTTTATTTTTGGCTGAATGTGGTAAAAGGCACTTGCTGCCCGTTATACTCTGCCTACCCATTCGGGGATTATGGGCGTGATGTTATGTATTTATGTTGAATAAATGTCCATCCATACTAACGGGTGTTCGTATTGGATACCTACCAACAACTTTAGGTTTCAATCCCTAAGCACTTAACTAGACAGCATATCGAATAAAGTTATACCTAATCATTGTACTAACATAGATGTCAACATTCATACATTTTCAGTGATATTCGTTTTCTTTTTGCTAATAAGGATATTAGTAATAGGTATCAGATATTCGGATATATTAATCACTATTAGCTGTTATGCTCCCATGTAAGCCTCTAGGGTAATATCGTGTATACAACAGTATGGGAAATACATAGTTTTACGTTAATCATCATCTTCCTACCGTTATGTACCGTTTTTAGACGGGGTCCGCTTAGACCATGATCCAGGATTTAGCGAGTCTGGTAATTACATTGAAGCGACTGCCGATCTGACCTTCGTAACCCTAAGATAGGGGAACCAGACAATTTTTGGATCATGGTTACAAATCCAAAGTCGAGCTAGTGGTATAAATACGTACATAGATTTAAAAAATTTACAGGTACATGCCCGGGTTTGAACCCGCACTCATCGGTCGGCGCGTGTCCTTACCATTGAGCTACCACCACTCTCACATAGTTTTACGTTAATGTAGGATGTAATTAGGGTTCCCAACTTTTTTTACAAGACATAAAGTATATTCAGGTCTATGAAGAATATTAAACAATATTTTAGAAAAATTAACAGTATTTTATTTATTTATTGTTTTAATACATATTTTTAGAGCTTAAGTATAACACATTATGTGTTTGCATTTTGATGCTGAAAACAGTATTTTGTATACTTTATTTTTGTTCAACAGTAAAAAGTATAATTTGGTGAAAAACAGTATAATACTGTTTGAAACAGTATAGTTGGCAACCCTAGACGTAATTGCGTGGCGATATAATATTTATGGATTGTGGCAGGACATTTTTTTTTAATTGGGTATACTCCCACGTACCGTCACCGTGCTTAGGGAAAGAGAGCGGTGTGTCGGACTCGAACCGACTACAACGCCTATATGGCCTCCCGATGCGCAGTAGCAGATGAGCCGGTATCCCTACTACCAGGACTATTCGGCAGCTCCTTCGGTGGTGCAAGCACTTGCCCTGATGCTCGTGATCTTTTGAGCCGCGACCCTAAGATAAGAAACACTGGCACAGAGGATTGGTGACTATTACATACATACATACATAACATCACGCCCATAATCCCCGAAGGGGTAGGCAGAGTCAAAGGGGCAGCATGCCACTTCAAACACATTCAGCCAAAAATAAAGCTGGGCTGTGTTAGATGGAAAATTGTGTAAAAGCAATGACAAGCGGCTAACCTGTCGCCTACACAGTCACACACCCAAAACCCGATATACCATTTACGACATGCTAGGCAAGAACCACAGTTGGCATATTCTTTTTATGTTATGATGGAAAGCTGTGAAAAAGGAGTAACAAGTGGCTAGCTCGACGCCTACTCAGACACAAACCCAAAAGCCCGTAAACCATTAGTCGCCTTTTACGGCATGCTAGGCAAGAACCAATCAACATGGGCCAAGTCCCAAACCAACATGGGACAAATGGTTGCTCGTAAATAAAAAAAAATCTTGACTGTCTAGCGGCATAGTAGACAGACGTCCGTAGATGTTGTCAGTCACTTACACACTCACTTGAGCGTAAAATCAATGTGGACTACTTAATCGTAGTCCACGTTTATTTGGACTAGCTGACCCGGCGCGCTTCGTGACGACCCGTTCTCGGATTTTCAATACCCATTTTTTTTAAATTACCGCGCAACTTTTTTATTTTTTTCTTTCATAAAAACCTTCACTTGTCAATAACAAACACAACTAAAAAAGAATTAGCGAAATCGGTTTTTGAGATTTGCGCTTAGCAACACATTCAGCGATTCATTTTTATATTATAGACTAGCTGTGCTGCGCTGTGTCACCCGCGTTTATGGTTAATATTATAAAGACTATTTCCGTCATACATGATTTCTATGTAACTTTAACCATTAAGGCTGCACACGCGACGGAAGCTTAAAAATGGAGTAACTTCTCCCGTTTTCTCAACATTTCCCTTCACTACTTGGCTCCTATTGATTGTAGCGTGATGAAAAGTATACTTTAACCTGCCCAGGAGTATGAAGAATAATTGTACCAAGTTTCGTTAAAATCCGTCGAGTAGTTTTTGTTTCTATAAGGAACATACAGACAGACAGACAGACAGACAAAAATTTTACTGATTCCATTTCTGGCATCAGTATCGATCACTAATCACCCCCTGATAGTTATTTTGAAAATATATTTAATGTACAGAATTGACCTCTCTACAGATTTATTATAAGTATAGATTACATAAACTCTGCAGCAATATCAGCGTAATTAAACCACAATAAAGAAAATAAACCTCATCGATCAAACAAATAAGTTTTCTTTATTCTTTCTTTCACCGGCTTCCACAACTGTCGCCTCAAGTAACTGGCAGCCGCCTCGAGGGCTCCGTCAACACTCGTCGGCGGATTAGCTCTCTTTGTTCAGCGGCAGGTGTCAGTGTCGGTGTTGTGCTAGGTCTTCATTGGGTCCTTTGTCAATAGTTTGGATTAAGTCAGTGTCAATCTTATTAGAGAGTTTTTAGATTGCGGCACTGGAGTAGTTAAATAAATAATAATAATAATAATAATAAACTGACAAATGTAGAAAATGTAATAGACAATCTGAAACCATTCAACACATAACTGGTGCCTGCCCCAACCTGACTCAAACCGACTATACTCACCGACACAACCAAGTATGCAATATAGTTCATCAAAAATTAGCCTCTAAACACAAACTCATAACCGGAAATACTTTGCCATATTATCAATACACACCAAAACCGGTGCTGGAGACCGACACCTATAAAATGTATTATGATAGAGCTATATTGACAGACAGAACAATACACAATAACAGACCTGATATCACCCTTATTGACAAAAATAATAAAGTAGTTTACCTAGTGGATATTGCAGTACCTAATACACATAATTTACATAAAACCATAACGGAGAAAATATATAAATACACCGAGCTGAAAGAAGAAATACTTAAAATCTGGAAAATGAATAAAGTCTATATTATCCCACTTGTCATTTCCAGCACTGGGGTTGTCCCCAAACACTTACTGGCCTCACTTAAAAATTTAGACATACCGGAAAATACTTACATGACCATGCAAAAAGCCGCAATCCTAAACACCTGCCGCATTGTCCGAAAGTTCCTACAGGACGACACAGCACCCTCAGTCCAAACTACACCAGAATCTGAGACTCACTTGGCTTAGGCCCGTGAGCCTCAGTATAATACCGAAATATTTAACGTTTTTATTTCGAGAAGTACAAAACGTATAAGTAAAAATAATAATAAATATCCGACGACATCACATACATTGATCTGACTCCGAAGTAAGTAGCTTAAGCACTTGTGTTACGGATATCAGAATCAACAGTGGAATTACAAATATATACTTAAATATTGGATATTAACACCCAGACACAGAACAAACACAAGTATTCATCATACGAATATTTGTCCTGGGTGGGGATCGAACCCACAACTCTTGGCGCATGGGGCAGGGTCACTACCGAATGCGCCATCGAGCTTGTCAAAAAGTTGAAAAAGTTGAAGTTATCGATCAATTTACATATATGCTTTAAAAAGTATGAAAACAAAGTGTTTCTTAATTTTTTCATCATCAGAACATCACGCCCGTAATCCCCGAAGGGGTAGGCAGAGTCAAAGGGGCAGCAGTCCCCTTTAAACACATTCAGCCAAAAATAAACTGGGCTGGGTTAGATGGAAAATTGTGTAAAAGTGGTGACAAGTGGCTAGATTGTCGGCTACACAATTATATACCCAAAACCCGATATACCATTAGTCGCTTTTTCGACATCTAGGCAAGAAACACAGTTGGCACATTATTTTTAAGTCCCAGACCAACACGGGACAATGGGCTGGGTTTGATGGAAATTGTGTAATTTTTTATGGACATGAAAAAATATGACGTGCACCTATTTAATAATAAATAAATAAATAAATATCTGTATATAAAATAAACCGTGATAATATTAAATACACTTCTTTTTACTACACATTTTAGAAGCATGAGATAAAATATTATTTAAGATAACATTTTACCCACATTCAGAAAACGTCTGCCGCTAAACAAAATAGCTAAAGAAACATCGTCAGTGAATCTTCGTAAAAGTCAACCATACGAAGATTTACTGACGATATTCTTTAAAGATAATGCTGAATATAGCACCAGAATCAGTTACAAAAACGTGACTTGTCGTTTCATTTCATAATAGATCATCGCGACCCATCCTGGACGAATACAGCTAAAAGGAATGATCTTTTTAAAACATTCATGCTTGAAAAATGGGACAAGTGTGAGTAGTGGATGCGCAGGCGAGTTCCGTACTTTAGGCATTATTGTATTTTATTTATTTATTTATTTATTTATTTATTTATTTACTATAGGTACACGGACAGATTACAATCAGTAAGAACCAATTATGCTTAAATACTTATTGTAAGGTCAAGACAGTAATCCATTGAGGTGTACACAACATGACAATATTATATCGTAATAATACTAACTACATACTTAATAACTACAAAATAACAACTTTTCAACATCAAAGCTTCAAAGTGACGATTGATTACGAATGTGTGTGCATTGAGAGTACTAGGTTCAATGTATTTATTTGCTAATCAAGGAATAGAATAGAATAGAATTTATTTCTCAATAAAGTTAACATAATGTAGGTATACCAGTTTACAAAAAGCAGATCTTAAATGTCTAATTAAGGCCAACCCAATATCACAATATCATAGTTAAATTATTACTAATATTAAGAGCTAAGTAAGTAACTATAGGCAATATATCAAGAGTGAGAAAAAAAAGAAAAATAATCGACTATTCATTCACAAAAATCGATTTACAATAATTGGTGCAAGCCAATCATAGAGATACTTGTTGTGATATTATTTTATAAATTCATAACAACAATGGTTAATTAAATTTTTCTATGTGCCTGTATAAATATTAGTAAATAAGTTAATAATATGAATTAATAAGAATATATTATGTAACATTTAAAAATACTGACTTAAGTCTATTGCTAAACCCTATCAGGGTCCATGTAACTGTATTACAAATGTATGTATGTATGCAATTATAAATAAATAAATAAATAAAGTTTTTCGAGCTCTTAGGATTTGGGAGAATATGTTGGAATGCTTTACTTGAGTTCATCTATATGTATAATTACTTACTTACTTACTGATATTATAAAGCTGAAGAGTTTGTTTGTTTGTTTAAACGCGCTAATCTCAGGAACTACTGGTCCGACATTGAGCTATTATTACTACGTATGACGTATAGAGAAGTTATGTCAAACTAAAATATTATCACGAAGCATGGACTGAGCGTGTTTCAGCATTTGCAGCGCTAAAACTAATAATTGTCGTCTAATTAAGCTATTAAAACACGCAGCGCTAGATCGCTCATAGAGTACATTTTTTTCGCGACCAAAACGTCGTAAACGCCGTGAATTTCATGGCGCTTACGCGTGAACGTAGGCGAGTGACTAAACGAGTTGTTGCCGATCGGCAACAACGCACAGCGCAAAAAACTTGTTCGCTGCGTCGGTTCCATACGCTAGTAATAATAGTTCAATGTGGTCCGATTTTAAAAATTATTTCAGTGTTAGATAGCTCATTTATCGAGGAACGCTATAGGCTATATAACGTTAACCATAAATGCAGGTGAAACCGCGGGCACAGCTAGTCGCCTTATAAAGATGAGATTAAAAATGTGATATAGTAAATTGGTGTAATTTTGAGTTCTAATGTGCTACGAAGTAGAGTCGATACTAAATTACTGAAGGCAGGTACTTAACAATATGCCATCTAGCTCTATCCCAATTTTATTTGTGGCTAAAAGGTACATAAGGAACTTACTGCACCTTAAGTTGACTTCACTTCATTGTTAATACCAATCAATACCCAATCGACAAGGCAAAACCTCCCAAGTCCCAAATATTCAGTTCCCATTAGCCAACAATAAAAAAAGTCGCACCGCGGATCCCCTAATCCTGTGCTCCACAATAGGGATGATGACTGCATTAAAAAACTATAATTCTATTTAGTCCGTCAGTTAGATTATACAAAAATACTAGACACATATTTTTTGCTATAACAAATGAACAAAAAATCACAAAGATAAAGAGCATCAAAGTTTTGGAGTGGGGGCTTGCAACGTCACTATTTTGTAAAAATTGTACGAAAGCGTGACGTCACGCGCAACTTGAATGCATTGTATCTTCGTCAATGTTTGTTTGACAAATAAATAAAAAAATACGTGTTCAATATTTTTTTATAATCTAACTGACGGACTAAACAGAATTTTTTAGTCATCTAGCCTATTATGAACCTTCCGCCACAAGCATAAAGCTAAAAGCTGTACCTGATAATTGTCAAAGCAACCCGGCAAATGCATTGGTGAGCCACTCCATTACGCCGCCGGGCGTCGTATGTTTCATTCGATTTGTGCGGGTTTGCATCTGATTATCCCTCTACTGAATTTAGAATTGCTGCGAGTCAAATGGAAAATGCCATTAGTTCAACTGTGTCAACGGTAGCCACTTTTAGCGACGTTATAGCCATTAGACGTGGAATGGTAATCAATTCAAATTCAATATCTTTTTATTTCTATAAGCTTTAAAATCAGTTATGAATAGTCAATATGTACAGAAAATATTACCACCGTTTCAGAAGGTAGATTCCATTATGATTCCATATGATGTGGCTGCCAACTTTATATTTTAATAATCTCCTCCTAACCGATATCGGTCACAGCGGCCAATCTTAACGAGAATTAGCCAACTGCGCAGGACATATTATATACACAGCGTGCGCAAACACAGGTGCACTCTCTGTTCCTTTACTCTCATAGTCCGGTGAGACGGCAATTCGACATGACCGGAGAGAGGTCAGGCGCAGGACCAACGGCTAAACGTGCTCTCCGAAGCATGGGTGATAAGGCGCAAACATGACTACCATTTACTATATTTTAAAAACTTTAGGATCGCCACTCTCATATTCATACTGAGGATGTTTTCTATCGTATTTAGTTTTTTTCAAGCGCTTTATTTAAAAAGAGACGTATCATAAAATCAGCTTTTTTTAAGAATAATCCTTTTTTGAACTTAAATATTTCATTCGTGACTTATATTATCTAGCTTCTAGTAGTTAAAATATTCTTGCTTAGAACATACAGACTGCTCTGTACCGTAATTACCATATATATCTAGAATTTCGTGTTTTAACAGAGAATTTGATTTCTGTTTATACCAAAAGTGAGAAGCGATATAGAAACGAGTATTTCTTCTCGTTTTTGGGTATACGATTTGTATTTTCTTGAGTTACCTATAGGTTTAAAACCATACATACATAACATACATAACATCACGTCCAATATCCCCGAAGGGGTAGGCAGAGTCAAAGGGACAGCAGGCCCCTTTAACCACATTCAGCCAAAAATAAAACTCGGTTGGGTTAGATGGAACATTGTGAAAAAGTACCTAGTGACAAATGACTACTTTGTCGCCTACACAATCACATACCGAAAACCCGATATACCATTAGTCGCCTTTTACGACATGCTAGACAAGAAACAAAGTTGGCAAATTCTTTTTAAGTCCCAGACCAACACGGGACAACTGATATGTACTGTCTTTTAATTTTTAACTGAATATGTAATACCATCTTCTTCTGCGTATAAAGCTTATTATTATACGGAGTATGAAAGCAATATCCATCTCAAACGAATCTTTAAGACTGTGCAAGCTTTGTACAAGCTTTGTAGGAGAACTTTAGAAGTGAAACCGTCTAACAGGGAATATTCTATCGCGGGCGCATTACCGTGGTTTAATTAAAAATCTTAAATGCATGCTGGATCATCACGTGTCAAGAAAGAAACTAAACTATCTACGCGTCAAGCAAGAATTAGGATTGATACCTTATCCTTTAACTGTTAATATTGGTTTAATAATGTGTACTCTGACAGTCCCGTGTTGGTCGTGGACTTAAAAAGAATTTGCCAACTGTGATTCTTGCCTAGCATGTCGTAAAAGGCGAGTAATGGTATATGGGGTTTTGGGTGTGTGATTGTGTAGGCCACGAGCTAGCCACTTGTCACTACTTTTTCACAATTTTCCATCTAGCCCGGCCCAGTTTTATTTTTGGCTGAATGTGGTTAAAGGGGCTTGCTGTCCGTTTGACTCTGTCTACCCCTTCGGGGATTATAGGCGTCATGTTATGTTATGTTATGTGTTACTCTGTCTAATGGTATGTCGGCTGTTTTGTAATGGAAAGTCAGCTGATATTCATATAATATGCCTATAATTTATTCAAAAAATATATAAAACCATTAGTTTCACATAACTTTAAAATCCTTTTTGAACGTACATATTACTTTTAATACTCTTATTTGTTGAACTGAAGTTACTGTTGTGACGTTGGACTGTTTAAATCTCCACTGCAATAGATATCGGTGCCAACATTGTAACATTTATTTCACAATAACAAGAGTACAGATAAATGTTACGTAACAATAGCAATCTTAGGTATCAAGTTCATAAAGTGATTCATAAATCAAATCAGGTGGAACCGATCACATCTAAATCACCTGCCACACAGTCTAATAAAGTATCAAACTTGTCCTGACAAATGTCTCTTGCGAACTGTTGTCCAAATTATCTCGGAATTAATGTCGGAAACGTGCCACCTAGCGACAAAAAGATGCTGAGATCCTGAAGGTTGAATTGCAAGTTGCTAGTTCAGTTCCTGAGAAGTTTTCGAAAAGTGGAAGATGAATTAACTGTTATAAGGTTGAAACATATTTTTGTCATTTAGGTAACTCGTTTTTATCTGAAGACTAGCAGCACCTCGCGGTTTCACCGGCCTAGCTCCCGTTTCAGTGTGAATACGGGGATAAAATATTGCCTATGTTACTCGCTGATAAAGTAGCTTTCCATTGGTGAAAGAATTATTCAAATAGCTTCAGTAGTTTTGGAACCTATTCGATACAAACAAACAAACAATCAAATCTTTCCTCTTTATAATATTAGTATAGTATAGATATGCAAAAGTAGAGTAATAATAGCTAAGGAAATGTGCTAGACATTTAAATATATGATTCCTTAGCTATTATTGCAGTAGTAAATATGAAAACCGAGAATTTGGACACAGATATTTTTTAAATAGCACTTTTTTAAAACAATTATCTTACATGAAAACCGATAGGTATTTCTGTAAAAAAATTTGACGTTCGTAGATATTAACGTGACTAATTATGAAATAAAATGATTTATTTCTGCAAGTACATTTGTAACAAATTCTTTTGCACGTCACACTTTTTAGTACAGGCGGCATGAGCCCAAAACGCACAAGAGGTGCACCTAAACCATATTTCGTTGTCTCGACCAAATTCTCCACATACAAGACACATGTTACCTGCGCCTTCTGCATCGTCGTTTTCATTATCCTCGCATAACCTTCCGTATTCACATGACAAATCGAAGTATCACTCGATTCCTGTAAAATTTTCTTCATAATCTTCTTAACACTGTCATTCTGTGGCTAGCTTTTCTTTACCGCTTCTATTCCTTACTTTTCTCAACTTTATCCTTCCTTTTATTTATATTCTTGACAAGAGCGTATTTGATTGGCGTTGAAGTCATAACAGTAGCGTACTGTTTTTCTTCCTTATCTTTTCTTCGATACAAGCTGGGGTGGCAGACACTGCATACTAATATATTTTTTGCGACCGTCATGTATTACTCCAATTGCCTGCATGGGTGAAAATGAGAAAAAGTATACTGACAAAAAATCTGTTAATATAGAATCAATCTAAGATTTAATTATCAATATAATATGTAACGATTTCTACATATTACAAGTACAGAAATAAAGATTTAGTAATTTAAGACTTACCCTCGGTTACATTAACTCGTAAAATGACATCAAAATTGCACGAAATCTTCACACGGTCTTTGCTCTGCAGCGCGTCGCGTGAATTGAGTGAGCGACTGTTGGCGCACGGAAATGACCTGATGCTAAGGCGTAGTTGCGTTGGTATTAGTTGGTTGTGCTTGGTTTTGGTTATTTTGAGGTGATCACCATTGCCTACTGACTCTGATTGCCTACGTCTCCCCTACATTAAAATTTGGCACGCTGAAAATTGCATTTCATCCCGGGAAATGGATGAATTCCGCGGACTTATAATATATAGTCCCTGTAATGACCGGGGGCAGAATCACTCTTAATAAAATATCAAGGAAATACATTATGAACCCTACTTCGTAACTCTTAATAGGATATTTTCGATAAATTTGTTAGTAGTATTACAGTTTCTAAAATTAATTACTAAAATAACTCTTTTTTTTGTAGCGTAAATCAGTTTATGACTCTTTATGTGGACTTCCACACGTTTTTTAGGGGTATAATACACAAAAGCACGTTTATGTTCCCGGACAACAACGCCGCATTTTTTATTTGCAACAAAGTGACTAAAACGAGACTGAAAAGAGTATTTCGATTTTCCCAACGAGCCCACGTCGCGGTCACATTCGGTAAATTGAATTTGACATTGTCACATTCATCAGCAGCCTAATTGAGGACGGGACAAAGAGGCCTGAGGGTCTGTGACCTTTGTACTGGATTTTTTGAAGTTCCTGTGATTATGCATTTTTTCAAAAATGTGGAATGAAGTGTTTGTCTAGACAACAATCAAGGGTGCTTTACGTATGCGCTTTTGTGTTCCCGCGGGATAAATTGAGTTTACAAAAAAGTTCGTGAGCGGGAAATACCATATACTTAGAAATAAATACATACATACATAACATAACGCCCATAGTCAGAGTCAGGCAGAGTCAAAGAGGCAGCAGGCCTCTTTAACTACATTCAGCCAGAAACAAAACTAGGAATAAATGATTCTTGAAATTATCGCTCATATAACCAAGTCAAGTCCGTCAGTATGACGGAACAAACAGCCACAACTTTCAAAATGATTACATACTTTTGCTTTTCTTGTTACATTTTTATTCCTCAGTATCATTTAAGCATCTCTCATTTGTCGGAATTGAATTGAAATTGACGTAACTATGACGTGCGGTCTTGTCACCCTCCTCATTGGTAGGTTTTCAGAACAAACTGACATGCTGTCAACAAAGAGCCAATGGTGACAGTGATAAGACCACGAGACTCCCTCGTGCCATCTGGCGGTTTTTGCATTTGTGAAAACCCTCATTGAACTTTTACTCACGGTACAAGCCGTTCTTTTTCTTTTTTTAAAGATTTTTTTACTATCTTTAAATGCACATCTCATTCACCAGGATTAAATTTAATTGCCGATTGAATATTCGAGATTTCAAATTACAACAGAGCTAACCCCTATTTGCGATGAGCGCAGGCGGCGTCTCAACGGCCCCCACTCGCCGAAGGATTGTTTCAAATACACCCACTCTGGGCGGATCACCGTGGATGGCTCTTGACAAGCCGCTTTTAGTAACACTCATTTACAATCGTTGGTCGAAGATTATTATAGATTCGACCTACGAGTATATTTGTTGCGAACGATTTCGAGTCCTTGAGTAAGAAATAATTTCTATAATATTATAACAACTTAAGCATTTAATATTGATTACACAGTGGTAAATATGGTAAGGCAACTTTTAAGTGAGGTTAGCATTCTGAGTATGGCTTGAATTTAATTTAGATTCAGATTGGACTTGAAATTTTATTTTATACTAACTGCGCCCGCGGTGATAACGCATAGGTGATAACGATAGGCGCAGTTAGCATAAAATATGCGCGTTTATGGTTAATATTTATGGTTAACTCGCGTTTATGGTTAATGTTCTATAGCCTATAGCCTTCCTCGATAAATTAACTATACAAAACACACATATTTTTTCAATTAAGACCAATACTTCCTGAGATTAGCGCAATTCAGCAAACAAACAAACAAACCCTTTCTGTTTTATATATTAGTATAAAATAACTTGTAGATGATATTATATTCGTATATCTTCTAGTATTAGGTCTAATTTTAAGTTGGTTGGTTTGACAATTATTCTATGATGGTTTTGCGTGTGTGGCGACTACATAAAACGCTTCCAACCATTGTTACCTCAATTCAACAAATTCAACTAACTAACTACCACAGGGATGGCGAACCATTGGCACGCGTGCCATAGGTGGCACGTCTTATAAGATGGTGGGCACGCGTTTTATTTGAGGTCGCAAATGTACCAATGACAATAGCTGCCGCTGCACGTTTCTTTAAAAAGGTTCGCTACCCCTGAACTACCACATACAGTTTTAATTTGCGCCAAAAAGCTGGACTAGAAATAAAATCTCGCTCTTTTCGAGAACTAATTACTATGTTGGCTCAATTTTGGCTTTTATCTCAATTAAGCAACAATACAGCTCGGCATGAAATTTCATTTGAATCTGTTTAGCGGTCTCGCCGTGAATGTGTATCAAACATCAACGTATCTCTCATACATTAGCGTTCATAATAATATTAGCTTTAGCTCGCGGCTCCATTCGCGTGGAATTAGGTTTAATACAGAGACCGGAAGCTCCAACGGATTGAACAGTATTTACGGGATCCCAAATCCCAGTGGGTTTTTTTTTTCTTTTAAAAGGGGCGGTAATCCAAAAAAGGTTGGGAACCTATGGCTAAGCGGACTCTGCCTAAGCACGGTACATAACGCTAGGATGATGATGAATATTTTGTAGGTGATGAATGAGATGAGAGAAGAACAATTATATGCTTGAAAAACCACTTTTCCCCTGCTACATCCGTCATCAAGGAACGGTACAGCGCTTGTGATCAACGCATAAAACTAGTGAGATTAGGGTGTTATAAGCGTAGGCAAAAGAAAGTTCAACAATAAAATTACTACCCGTTTAAATTCAACAGGTACGATTACTATACAAGAACTGGTACAAGTGTACAATTTTCCATTTTCATTTAATTTAGTCGTATTTCTTACCACGCGGGCGGAATTGTCGCAAATAGCTCTACGGTCCGGATCGGACCTGGCTATTACTGCTCATTGCCAAGGACCATTAGTTGAAGGGTTCTGTAGCTACGAGTTTTATTCCTTTTAATACG
Organism: Glyphodes perspectalis; assembly: GCA_951394215.1. Classification (NCBI taxonomy): domain Eukaryota; kingdom Metazoa; phylum Arthropoda; class Insecta; order Lepidoptera; family Crambidae; genus Glyphodes; species Glyphodes perspectalis. The sequence continues at coordinate 11,961,938 of OX596219.1, forward strand.
GATAATTTTATGTTTGCTACTACTTGGTTGGCAATTTTCGAGTTAATATCGAGTTTTGACGTTCTGGAAATGTGACAATCGGAGTTTCGTATAACTTCTTTAGGATTATTGCAAAAGTAAGTACTTTGTACAAATCCTTTCTTAAGTATTATGGAACAATTTGAAACATTGCGACATGGTGTTAAAATTGTTGATTATTATTTAGACTTGGTTAATTGTTTTGTAATATTGTCCAATATACAAATTGATTTTCTCAATGGCGCATTTGGTCCTGCCGAGAGTTATAGGTTCGATTCAACATTATTATAGTGAATACTTGTATTTTTTTTTGGGAGCGGTGGTAGCTCAATGGTAAGGACACGCGCCTCTTAACCGAGGAGTGCGGGTTCAAACCCGGGCACGTACCTCTGGATTTTTCAAATCTATGTACGTATTTATACCACTAGCTCGACGGTGAGGGAAAACATTGTGATGAAACCTGCAAATTCAAACAACTTTGGATTTGTAACCATGATCCAAAAATTGTCTGGTTCCCCTATTTTAGGGTTACGAAGATCAGATCGGCAGTCGCTTCAATGTTATTACCAGACTCGCTAAATCCTGGATTATGGTATAAGCGGACCCCGTCTAAGCATGGGACATAACGCTAGGAAGATAACTTGTATTTTTTTTTTTGTATCTGGGTGTCAATGTAAATATTAAAGTACCTATATATTTCCGCCAGCACTTAACTAGGCTACTCAATCGCATCGGAATCAGATCAATGTATTTGATGATTATCTGATATTTTTTATTTAAATAAAATGTCATTCATTGAAGAAGTTATTTTGATTGCCTCATCGAAAAGGGTTAAAATAAATGACAGAAACAAAACAAATCCTTCTAATTGTCCGAAACGCCCAAATGGATTTTTAAAACTTCACAAGCTTATAGCGAATTGTTTATTTGTGCAAATGGCACAACAAACCACCTACCTTTTTCCATGGATTTTTTTTTCCATGGTGATCGTCATTATGTGCGGAATATATTACTTTGTAAAAGAGGAGAGATTTGAATATCGTCGAATTGAATTTTGCAACGCTTTTGTCCAACATAGTCGAAAAATTCCCATGGTCAATTTTTGTTTAGAATTTGCCATGACAAACCGTGATAATGCATTTTTACAAATGTTGGCTCAATGTTTGTGGCAATTGGGAAATCTGCATAATGAGATGCTTTGAATCATGTGGATGCATAATGATTATTTGTGTTTTAGGGTGAAAACATTAGATGATTTCATTGTATTTATTCCTACATCATCACAATAAACTTGGGCTTTAAAATTCAAATAACTACAAATGTCATTTAATAATAAATAAATAAATTCAGACTACATCACATACATTGATCTGACTCCGTGGTAATTAGCTTAAGCACTTAACTTAAGATATTAGAAACAACAGTGGTATTGCAAATATATACTTAAATACTGAATATTAACACCCAGACACAGAACAAACACAAGTATTCATCACACGAATATTTGTGCTGGGTGGGGATCGAACCCACAACTCTTGGCGCATGGGGCAGGATCACTACCGAATGCGCCATCGAGCCAGTCGCATTTAGTTTGTCTGATTGCTATTTAGGAATAAGGAAAGTCAGGCGCCCTCAGTGTAATAACCAAATAAACGAGAATCGCTAAATCTAGACTTGTAATTGTTTAATTATCTTTCTAGCGTTATATCAGGGCTTGCCTGTACTCATGATTCTAGGAATTTAGTATTTAGTGGACTTGAATCTAAACCGCTTTAAATCAACTCCTAACGAATTCTCGTCTTTTGTCAGTCCCAGAACTCTAATTCGGTACATTGAAATGGCTGCCACTTACCTTGGTAACCCTTAGAAAGGGAACCAGACAAATTGAGCCGTAGTTACCCATCCCGTGTCGAAACAAAATCAATATGGTAGAAAAAGATTTACCGATAAAAAAATATTTGATTACTAAAATCAGTCTTCGGTCTTAATGTAGTAACATTAAAATGTTTTTTTAACAAGGCACTTGTGAAAATACTAATATTTAAGCGCTTTTGGTGTCAGAAACATCTATACGATTACTGAGAAAAATATCTTAAAATCAATTTCTAGTACCTACATACTATATTTTGTAGCGTTGCCACATTTACTTCTATTATATAAAACCTATTTCTTAACTAGATTACTGAATTGTACAGTAACCGTCCAAAAATATATATAAGCCGTTTTAACGAACTAACTAAACTTCACGCCACTTCCCAGCGGGGTAGGCAGATAACCGATCTATGTACCTAACATAGGAAAATATAGAGAAATGATTTTTACACTACTGCGTTTTTATATTGACTCAGCTTTGTTAAATTCCTTATTCTGGCACAGACTGTACTTCACTTACATCGATCCTTGGAGTCATTCAAAAGTCGACCTTATTTTATAAATAATATTACGTAGTAGTTGTACATGTCTGGACAATCTGTCGATCCATTTTGCTCGACAATCATTTCAATAAGTGACCAGCACTGGTATTCGGTGAAAGGCCGGTCCCTTGAGATGCGGTTGGATTTCGCCACTTGCTTATCAAATGGCTTACAATATGGGGCGAACGGGAATGTATGTATAGTGCGGTACACTTTTAGTTTTCGTGTTTTGCGAGGAAGTATAAACAAATATAAACTAATATAATTCTTTATTCATTAATCATGTACATATAATCACGCATGTAATTTGCACAAGGGGTTCGCAGAATCCAAGAATCAATAAGAAAAAAATTAAAACACATTTAGTGAAAAAAATTATAAATTATAATATTTAAATAAGATGGATAATTGCGATAATTATAGACAAGTGGCTAGTTGGTCGCCTACATTGATTTATCTAAAGCATAGGTTCCCAATGCGGACGGTACAGCCCCCTAGTGGGCGCTGGGATTTTCTAGGTGGCGGTAACGGGCCCAAAGGAAAATTGGGGGCGTTATGACAGTTAATTATACTAATACTTGCCTCTATTTATAGGAGAAAATCATCGTATCAAGCCGTCTAAGATGTCTCAGACAAGACTACGAATTGCACGATTACAGAGAGATAATTAATTCAATTTGTAATTATTAATAGATAATAATATACAGACATAGGAAATTGGTCTAATTTTAGAGCCTCTGCGATGGATATTTTTTTCTTATAAAGGGGGGCTTTTTAAGAAAAAAATTGCGGGGTACCGGTAATCCAAAAAAGTTTGGGAACCTGTGATCTAATCCAATGTTTTTTTTAATGTTGTATAGATACTGTATCTACGCTATGTGTTCCGATTAGAAAGCTAATATCATAAAGCTATACTCAGCATCTATTTTAAAACGCAAATAAGGATCGTACAATAAAAGAGTCCATTCAAATTTCAGTCGGAATCGCTGCGAGCATTGTTATGTCGCCTTATCTCCTCTGCGACACCTTTAAGTGCCTCTAGAGGCGAAAGAGGCTCCTCAGAGGCAGCCGAGAAGAGGCTGCGAAAAGTATTTTACTGTACTTGCCGAATCGCGACGGATGCAACAACGAGAATGAGTGAAATGGAACTGAGCTGAATACAGATCTGTGTATCATAAGATGCTAGCTTCCAACCGTGCTCCAGTGCTAGGTCTACCTTTGCATATCTCTCTATGATGAGCCATAAAATCCGTAGAGCTTGTATGAAAAGGATTATGAATGTGTTTCTTTAAAACAAGTGAGGTGTGTAAGGACCGTGCCATATGACGTTCGGTTCTCTCTGCCTACCCGCTAGGGAAGTGGCCTACAGTTAGTCAATTAGTTATGTAAGTAGCTAACTGGTCGTCTATATGATCACAAACTAAGTACTCAATACGCCATTAGTAGCCTTTTACATGCTAGGCTAGGGGTCACAGTTGGTACATTATTTTAAGTTCCAGACCAACATGGGACGTAGGCAACTCAAAACCATCTAATAGGCTGCTAACCTCCCGCCACAGTAGGAAGTGTGTCTAATGAGCGGAGATGAGACATGACGTCACAGCAATTAGCGCGTCTCGCGGGACCCGCGCCCGCGGGATAGATGATTGACATGCACGAGTAATGCGCGTAATGGCCATTAATGAAACATACGCGGTCTGGAAGGCAACTGTCGCTATGAGTAAAGGACATTGTTAGATATTGATTGCTATCAGATGGGCCTTTTTTGGGTAATGTCAACAATATATTTGCAATTTCTATCAATGTCGAGTAGTATTTTGATTAGCTTGTATTGGGCATAACTTAATCATAGTCGGATATCTCTTAGAAGGGTGGTAGCTTAATGGTAGTATGTGCGCCCCTTTTATGCGAAGGCTGCTAGTTGAATTCCAGGCACCTTTTGATTTTTCAAATCAATATACGGATCTACACCAGTTGCTTGACAGTAAGGAAAAACATCGTGAAATTGGCACATTCAAATAATGGATGTGATCATGATGCAATTTGTATAATTTCCCTACCTAAGGATTACGAACATCAGATCGGCAGTCAATTCATTTTAATAACCAGGCTTACTAAATCCAGCATCAATGTCTTAGAGAACCACGATAAATTACGAGACATAACGCTAGGAAGTTGATGAGTCAAATATCTGTAAGACAGTATTGAATAGGTGTCAGATACTGATTGTCATTAGGCTGTTATTCGGTGAAGGCTCAAATTGCTGTGCGATTTATTTCTGCCCACGTCAAGTGGAGTTTGATTACTTACTTTTACAATAAATCCCAGGTGTTCAGAGTTCAATTTTATTGTTTTGAATTCTGCGGATTACTCTACCCGCAATAACTAAGTTTAGAATGTCATGGAATTAAAATAAAAGAAATCGAATAGTTTAGAATATCATGGAATTAAAGTAAAATAAATTGAAGAATGTCCGAATATTTGAAATGTTGTCACAATTTTCTATTCAACCCAACTGAATTTTATGTTTGACAGAATGTAGTATCAGGCTTTTATTGTTCTTTGGATTCTAGTCATTACTTTTGAGAATTGCATGCGTGATAGTATTAATGTAGGTTGTGACTATAAATAATAATAAAACAATAATGTCACATTTGATTTGTACTGGAGTCATGGGTGTATATTAACGTATTTAGGTATGTCTGTCCGTTAGAAGTAAAGTACACTATCCTTTTAGCACGAGCAAACGTGCTTAATTTAAAACTAGATGATTGGTATGTCAGCCTAGAGAATTTATTTATTTATTATTATTATTTTATTTAGACTGGATAAAACCTTGTCTCATTTTTTTCTTAAGACTGTATAGGTCAAACACCGAATGTGTATTGATGAGCTCCTAATTTACATCTTTCAGAAGACTATTTTACAAATTGGGATATTGACACCCATTATATTTAATCAATTCTGAAAAAAAAAGTATCGTAGTATGCTGGTAAGCCTTATCGATTTAGTAACATATTGAGTCTAAGATTTTAAACTTTACAAAACTGCCTAATATTAAGTCAGTTGACTATACAAACTAGTGACGTCACACATTGACAAGCCCATACAAAATCTATGAAGTGATTTCGTTTTGACAGCTCTTAAAAAGTATCTCAATTAACTAGCCAGTCAACATCCCTATTACAAGTAAAATTTATGTTTTAAAATACATTTAGACAATACCTTTTGGTCACAAAGTTATCTAGCTCGTGGGAGTAGTTTTACTCTGTTCAAGAGCCTAGTATAGATTTATATCAGTGATTTAGGCCTTTAGGTCTTTGAGATTATTCTTTCTTATTTTATGTGTCATAGTTTATTTTATTTATACATGCTTGCTAAAGTTTTAGCTTGTTTGACAGGCCCGCCATGAAACTAAGGGTCGCGGGTTCGAATACCGCTAGGGGAAAATGTTTCGTGTGATGAACTGGACATTTGTACTTGAGTCATGAATGTTTATAAACGTATTTAAGTATGTCTATCCGTTCACCTAGTATCCATAGCACAAGCTTATGCTTAGTTTGGAACTAGGGAATTGGTCTGTCAGTCTGGAGATAAGCTTAGTACCTACAATCTCAATACTCAATATACAATTAGTCGCCTTTCACGATATTTAAGTGAAATAACACATATGGAACCAATATTCTTTTCAAGTCCCAGGCCAACATGAGTTGCAGAAATCGTATATTTCATCTTTTTAAATCCTATGTTAATCTGGAATTTAAAACGAATGTCTCATATTTGATTTTATTATGTAGGCGATGAGTTAGCCACTTGTCTACTGACAAGTCGATTACGGGCGTGATGATAAGATATGACGTATTCGTTGACGGTTTTTTTTTGATATATTTTTTTTTTCCTCAAAAGTTGTTAGCTAAATGCACTGACTAGAGAAAGATAAATTGTAGTTCGCAAATAAATAACACAGGTTGCTCTTGACAAAGTACATTTACGTATGACGTGACGTGACATAGCGGTTACGTACCATCTGTCATAGTGTCGAGTTCATGTGGCCGCTGTCCCATAGGTATATGGGTTTAACCCCTTCGTTCATTCACACTAAGTAGTACCTACAGATCCTGAAAGTAAGATGACTTGCTTAAATTGTAACTAGTCTACTATTACCGACTTAAATACTAAACGCATTAGATAAGGTTCTAGCAAGGTTAATTGGCTTAGCAGACTAAGGCATTAGCTAAGTTAGGCTAATTTTGATATATCTATTAAATACCAGTTTTGCCCGATTTCTGCGATGACATAAGAATAAGAACAAAAAGATTTCGACACACGGACTAGTAAAAAAAGAAAGACTCCGCGCTATTATACTACAGTGTGAAGCCACCCTTATGTACAAGTAAGCGCGGTTTTTTAGCGCATTTGGAGCGCTTATGTCAATGTGCGGTGTTAGTTGCATGACAAGTTCAAGCTCCGCAGATGCCTAAACGTCTAGGTAGTGGCGGAAAGTCCTTCTATTTTTACTAGTCCGTGGTTGGACAATAGAATATCACCACAAGTATTTCTTATGCCGCATACAATCCAATACAAACCGATCAATAAAAGGCTGTTTTAAATACGGCATTACTTTTAGAAAACAATGTCTCGGTTGTTGTTTCCCAATGGGAAAATAAACAAAGGAATAATTAATCAACTAGTTACTAGGCCATAGACAGTTCTGACATTTATTTTTAACGCTGTGTACAGACAGACAGTTGTAATTATGATCTCAAATGACCCAAACGCGGCGTTAATTCATGCGACTAGTCTATGATTGATATTTAATTACGTTCAGCCTAACCGCATTCCGAAACCAGTGAAATATCGAACAAAAAATATTGTGTTCGTAATTTTTTTATTTAGTTTTGAATATATTATTATTTTCTTGCTTTTACCCGATTGATGTAGTAGTTTTAACATAAATTTTGTTTGTTTAGAAGATAATGACGTCATCGTATGCAAAATAGAAATAATCGTGATATTTTGTTATAATATAAAATTATTATGGTGATAAGTTGAGTAGTTGGAACGTGAAAGGGCACCAAATTAGGAACTATATTCATATCTATAATATTAGTAACGATTCATATGATAAATTCTTTTTCTTCTTCTTCAGACTGACACACCAATTCCCTAGTCCCAAATTAAGCATTGCTTGTGCTATGGATACTAGGTGAACGGATAGACATACTTAATTACGTTTATAAACATCCATGACTTGAGTACAAATGTCCATGTTCATCACACGAAACATTTGCCCCTAGCGGGATTCGAACCCGCGACCCTTGGTTTTGTGACCAGGGTCTCTGACCACTCGACCAAAGGGCCAGTCAATTTTGGCTATTGTCTCTAACAACATTTCAAAAGGTCTATTACCTGTGAGTCCTGTATATATAGATTAGGAAATTAATGGCAAATATGAAATAAAGAAAGAAATAATTTACTGATACATTCAGATAACATTAAAATAAACAGGTAGACACAATATGGTAGTAAACAAAAACAAGCACACTTAAAATAAAATTTAATTATAAGTTTGTATATCTTTAAGCTTTGGTATTAAAAAATTAATGGCCGAGTAACGCTGGGAATTTTTACTTTTCTGTCGATTTATAAGTGCTTTTTCAAGCTTATGTTTTTTGAACACAATTTCATTTCATTTTACAATAATTAAGTGACACCAAAAATAACAACGCCAAAGACGAGGACGCCCCCCCCCCCCCCTCTGGGCCCTCTCCCCAGAGCGGCTCGGCTCATAAATCTAATATTTTGTCGAGTCGCGGTTGGCACTCGTAAAGTTGCCGTAAACTCACGCTCACTTACAAGCTGTATTTTGTTTTATCACCGCACCAGATGCGTACGAGTTACAAGAGAATGGTGTCTTTGAACATGTAGCAAATTCATCGGATAGAGTTATTTAATATACTTGGCTTGGCTAGCATCAATTGTTTATGATCAAAGAATTCAACATTCAACATGTTTTTATTTATGTAGGTCTCAAAAATACTTATAACTACTTAAAGTTTTACGAATATGTTCTTATATTTTTTTTAGCACACAATTAAATAATTTATAGTTATTTCTAATCTAGTTCTAGTCTTATTAACTAAAACCATACATAAACCACAGTCAAAATATAGCAGATTAGTCACTTTCCAATTTTTTTTGACTTGCTGACGACTCGGACACCGTTTATTCGGACACAGTGTCCGAATTGACACTACCAAACCCAGTAACTTAAGCACTTTTATCTTCGGCTAAATATGGTTAGGTTACAGGGGACCTTACTGATCCATTGACTTAGTCTACCCCTTCGAGGATTGCGGGCGTTGTAGTATATCTTAATATATATAAATTACGCGTCACGTTGTTTACTTAACCGATTTTAATCAAATTTGCCCACCGTGTGGAGTTTGATCCAACTTGAAAGATAGGATAGCTTACATCTCAATACCCCGATTATGTGTCATTGACTGTTAGGCGGAACGAAGTTCTCCGGGTCAGCTAGTATTATATAAAAAGTAAAATTTTAATCTTTATTGTTTTATTATTTGTTGAAACGTGTAAGTTGCCGCGACATTTCACCCCTCGGACCACAACCCAAAGGTGTGTTGACTGAGTCTTATTTGATTTTATACCGTTTAAAGGTCCGCTTCGGAACGGTGTAGCGTCACCTATTGGCGATGATGGCTGCACTACGGCCCATTAAGTCGACGCTCGCCGTAACTGCCAACCGAGGGCTATCGCCGTAACTGTTTCGTTGTTTTACGCGAATCTCGACGGTTGAATGGGTGGTAAATTAATTGAAGCGTTATCAGAACGTTTAAATATAAGGAGAGTAATGTAAAGTTTGCGGTGGTGGCTTAGTAGGTAAGACACTTTTCATATAGTTTTGGTTGAATCCGAGCATGTATCGTAGAATTTTGACAGGGTAATGCAAGGAAAAAGCTCCTGTGAAAATCTGTATAATCGACTTACATATCAGAGTTCCTCTACCATTTGACTTCTTACACATCTATGTCAAATTGGTAGAGGAAATTGGACGCATGGCTTAAACATAAGAAATTAGAAACACTAGTCCGTTATTAAGATAATATTTCTTTAAAAAATTACGTGTATGGAACCTTGACTCATCATTAATTAGTCCAACACCATCAGTACCCTCCCAAAGAAATATACGGAATTTTATCAAACACATTCATTGATTCGACATAAAAGTTAAGCAGTCTTATTTTAAACCACTGCATCATCCTGGTTAAAACCAAACTTAACCTTTACCTTAGACCTTTGCTCAAATTGGGGTACAACTTTTGACAGCAGGAAGTCTCGCTTGACTTGCGTCTGATCGGAACCACACGCCGGGCTCCTCACAATCTCTTTTGACTAAACTCCTGCAAATATCGGAGCAAAAACCGATGCATCTACAAAGCCTTTCATAGTTGGCCGATCTTATAATTTGCACGAATGAGATTAAATTAAAATGCATCTGTTTCATATTGAATATTGTTTGTTTCAGGTAAGCACGTGGTCATGTGTGAATATTCGGATATAATACCTATATCTGGTGCGGATTCTTTTTCAAGAAGAGTAAGTTTAGATAAGTTAACTAATTAACTAGCTTCACGCCATTTTCCTGGCGGGGTAGAATAGAATAGAATAGAAAACATTTATTGACCATTACATAAAACAGACATATGAGACAGGAATATACATTAAGTTATGGCCAACAAGGTGAGAGCCTCAGCATGTGTTGCAGCAACCCGAGAGTCGCCACAGCAGCACTGGTATTCTGGCCGCACCTTTTGAGTGACATACACTGACCAACATTACAGCAATATGGGTCAGTGCATGCATTATATGATCGAAAAAAAAAAGAAAAAACAAAAACAATAATTACTGCGGTTAGAAAATAGAAACATCATCTGTGTCTTAGTGTAAAAAAGAGAAAAAAAAAGAAAAGTGTGTACGCAGCAGAATTATTTTTATGTCTATATAATGAGACTACGATAAAGAAAGATAACTAGTACTTTAACATCTGTAACAATGATAGGTCGTACGTTTCATCACCCACCAACAGACAATCGGAGCAGAAGGTAGGCAGAGAGAACCAAACGCCGTTGGTTGTCCTTACACCGGCACGGTTCTTACACACCTCACTGGTTTCTTTAACATTCATAATCATTTTCATACAAGCCCTACGTTTATTATAGCTCCTAATATCATCTTCTGTTAACACACGTCCAATCTGGCCGTGGTAGGTGAGCCTGCTATAAATAAGTTTTTGATTTATATTTAACTAGCTTCTGCCCGCGGCTTCGCTCGCGTGGTACAACGATGAAACATAGCCTATATGTTATTCGGAGCTATATTATCCTAAAGTTTAAATATCCTAAAGTTTTAAAATCCATTCAGTAGTTTTTTTTGTGAAAGAGTAACAAACATCCATCCATACATACAAACTTTTGCATTTATAATATTGTTAGGATAAATATTTATATAAAATATACAAGGGGAAACCATCGTTAGAACATTTTTCATCAACAGTCAATTTATATGACATTGTTGTGCTATATTTGAATTTAAAAATGGAATAGAATATAGGAAACCGTTTAACCTTTTTATTATGTATTAAATTAATTCTTTTTTTCAACGATGTAAGTAGGTCACACAAAAAAGGCTTAAAAGTTTTCGGCGTGATCTTTTTAATTTCTTTTCACATTTTCTACTCAGCTCGTTTATTAGGCTCAGGAGTGACAGCGGGTGCAGATCGGCATATTGTTATTCAAATTGTATAAGCTAGACGGACACATATATATTCGTAATCTTCATATAATGTACATATATGTAGTACTACATCTGAGATCTGGATATTACTGGAAGAAAAGTATTTTCAACACATTTATACTATGTTATAAAGAGGAAAGATTTATATTTTTTTTTTTTTGTGTGTGTATGTTTGTAATGAATAAACAAAAACTACTGTGCCGATTTCAAAAATTCTTTCACCATGGGAAAGCTACATTATCCGGGAGTAACATAGGCTATACTTTATTCCTATATTCCAACAGGAACGGGAACTATGCGGGTGAAACCGCGGGGCCCTGCTAGTATAATATTTTTTATCTGTGTAAGTATATTATTCTGCCACAAGCTTCCCAAAATAAAATACCAGTTTACGTCCGATTGCATTATTATATATTAGGGATGGGTTTCTGGTAAACGATATCTAATTAATTCTCGTGGTTGATTGATAGCAACTTCAAACAGAAGACTATCTCGATGGCGCATTCGGTAGTAAACCTGCCCCATGCACCAAGAGTTATGGGTTCGATCCTCACCCAGGAGGAAAATTCGTGTGATGAATACTTGTGTTTGTTCTGTGTCTGGGTGTTAATATCTAATATTTAAGTATATATTTGTAATACCATTGTTGATTCTGATTTCCGTAATACAAGTGCTTAAGCTACTTACCTCGGAGTCAGATCAATGTATGTGATGTAGTATAATATTTATTTATTATTATTTATATATTAATCAGCTAAAAGATTATTAGAGACTACTGTTGCCTCTACAAAAACCACTTTAAAAATGTCCTTTAAACAATATTTGACTCCCACTTCCTAATGAACACAGAAGTATATTAACCTAAGCAAATGTGTGCCTTGTGGAGAGCACTTAAAGCGGAGATTTCCTGGCAGTAAACATGTTGTTTGATTGCTTAGTTAATGTTTAGAGATCCCAGTTAACTTTCCGTATTCATTCGTAAGTCAAAGTCAAAATACTATTAATTTATATAGGTTTGAAACAAACACTTATAAATCGCAAATTCAACAAGAAAATCAACTAATAATAATTATTAATCCGATACCATAGATTCCTATGTTAAGTAGAGGGAGAGGTTTGGTAATATGCATGATTGCTATTCAAATTCAAATGTTTTATTGCCACTATTCATTATCCTCTTAGTATTATGTCCCGTGCCTTATTTAATTGGGGTCCGCTTACCATGATCCACAATTGAGCGAGTCTGATAATTACATTGCAGCGACTGCCGGTGTGACGTTCATTTCTCTTAGATAGGGAAACTAGATATTTTAGATTATGGTTACACATCTATGTGCAGATTTCCCCACGATGTTTGTCCTCATACAAGGACAACGACGCAACACAAAAAGCTATGTGATTTTTTGAGATACCATTATCATTTTTTGCGAGCGTCAAAATGGCGAGTGTACTTCTCAGTTATACTATATAATATGTATACTATAAAAAAATCTCTTACCTTTTTTTTACCAGATTTTCAGAAGAGGTACGTAAAAAGGTACCAAATATCGGCAATATCAAATATCGGCGGGTGTACTTCTCAGATTAGCCTTAACTAGGCTAATCTGAGAAGTACACCCGCCATTCTGACGCTCACCATTTTTTGGATACTAATTCTTTAATTGAAAATATTTGACCTGTGTTTCGGTTTTAGTATATACATACTAAAAACCCGGTATATTATGTAAAATAGACAAACCAGATATTCAATGAAACTTCAATCAGGGACTGACCTACCTATTCAGTGTTAATAATCAGTTAGTCCCCGTTAAACAGTGCTGTGACCTGCCCGTCTCGCCGTCAGTCCCTAACGTCGTTACCGGGTGAGATTGCGTCGCACCCCGGGAATGAGCTGCCGTGAAAAAAAAAACGCTTTTAGTTTAGGAGGCGAGTATTAACCAGCGCCGGCTCGAAAAATCTTGGGCTTCGGTGAAAATTTCGATGGCGCCCTAAACTTTTAACTAGCTAACTAACTAAACTTCACGCAACTTCTCTAGCGGGGTAGGCAGAGAGAACCGAGCGCCATATGGCATTGACGTTGAATTTTAAAACTAAACTAAACTAAACTTCACGCCACTTCCCTAGCGGGGTAGGCAGAGAGAACCGAACGCCATATGGCACGATCCTTATACACCTCACGCGCCTCTTCAACATTCATAATCCTTGACATACAAGCTCTACGGTTTTTATGACTCCTAACATCACCTTCTTTTAATACACGATCAATCTGGTCGTGGTAGGTGAGCCTGGGCCTTCCGCGGCTCCTACATTCTTCCACTTTCGCATCGAATTTTACAGCTAAGATTATAGGTAAAAATACGCTCATTTTTAATTTCAACATATTGGACCACTTAACTAACGTGAAATTAAATGTGGGGACATCTATATAACATATAACAGACTGGCTCAATGGCGCATACGGTAATGACCAAAGTATGAGCCAAGAGTTGTCCGTTCGATCCCTACCTAGGACAAACTTTCATGTGATGAACACTTGTATTTGTTCTGTTTCTAGGTGTTAATATTTTATATACACGAGCTTAGCTCGGAGTCAGATCAATGTATGTGATTTTGTCTAATATTTATTTATTTATCTCTCAATGCACCAACGAAATTATATTCGCCAAATGCATACATATCTTTTACTATACTAATATAAAAAGCTGAAGAGTTTGTTTGCTTGAACGCGCTTATCTCAGGAACAACTGATCATAATTGAAAAAAAAATGTTGTATAGTTTATTTATCGAGAAGGATATATAACATTAACCATAAACGCGAGTGAAACCACGGGCACAGCTAGTACCTATACAATATGATCCAAAACGGTTGTGTTTTCAATGGCCATGTGTCCCCGAGCACACAACATCTAGCTCAGCGGAAGTACTTCCACTTTTAGTACGCTTACTTCGTTCGTACATTTAAAGAGAGTTATTTCATTGAGACGTGCCCTTATTAAAATATTTTTATTTGAGGATGAAGTCGGGATCATTCCCTAGATGTTTAAGTTGGCAAGCATCTCTGTCACCCCATCTTTATCGGCAGAAACATACAACACACTTTGTTTTCCAGCGATGGATGCATCTATGGGAACTTTCTCCGGATCTAAAAGGCTATATTAGGTGAAGTCGCCTAATCGCCCCCTAGATTTGAACGACGTAGCCAATCGCCTTTTTATTTTATGCGGACAGGCCGGCCCTGTATTTAACTCGTTACGCCCTCAGATGGCCGTTGACTCCAATGTTATTTTCGTAAGATAAGTTTTAAAATAGAAACATTGGTTTACTTATACCTCAGTACCAGTTGAAAATACATTTTCAAATCAAGAATCACCATTCAATAACGATTCAAATGAAACCATAAAGGCTCTTTAATATAATTCCAAGAAGGTGTAATCACTAGCAAGGTTTGGTTTCTATAATTAAACACGCCTTTGCATTGTTTTCAGGAAAATAATTATAGATTTCCAAAAATTGTCTGGTTCCCCTATCTTCCAAAAATTGTCTGGTTCCCCTATCTTAGGGTTACGAAGGTCAGACCGGCAGTCGCTTCAATGTAATTACCAGACTCGCTAAATCCTGGATCATGGTCTAAGCGGACCCCGTCTAAGCACGGGACATAACTCTGGGAAGATGATGAATTATAGGTATCGTTTAAAATAGAGATATATTCGTTAGCTCCTAAAATTTCAATTTTACATAATATCCATGTAATAATTGCCAAAACTTCTATATTTTCTAATCATTAATTACTTTCTACTAGAGACTTTTATAGTAAAAGAACTGGGACCAATTTTGGGTAGGTATTTGAGGCAAGCTGAAAACTTGTTCCATACCTCTCCTATTATACCCTAACACGGAACTGCAGACCTGGCTGGTGAGCAGCGGGACTTTTTTTTTAAATACGTATTTTTTTTCCAAAATTATGTTTGAGGAAATATGCATTTTCAACCGACTTCAAAAAAGGAGCAGCGGGTAATTTTTTTTTAAATACGTATTTTTTTTCCAAAATTATGTTTGAGGCAATATGCATTTTCAACCGACTTCAAAAAAGGAGGGGGTTCTCAATTTGACCGTATATATATTTGTTAATTTGCATATATTTCGTATTTGAATGTTTAAAGAATTAAACAATAAAATCCCGACGATTTAGTCAGGGTTTCAACATTGCCAGAAGCGTGCTAATATTATTTTGAAAAAAAAAAAAAAAATTACTTTCTCAAAAATTGGCCAGCCTCTCTTTCTCAACAACTAAAATACTCACGTAACCTTTCCAAAGAAATAAAAATAAAGCAAATTCGACCTAATACATTTGATAAGATATCCACATTTGCGGGCTCATTATACCGAGAAAACGAGGCAGTGTGTTAACTGTTACTCTATTTACCCGCATTAATGATGCTTTGATGTGTCCTCGCTTGAGCACAAATATACGGCAGCCGGGAAAGCCATTAGTTTATACTATTGTGATCTCCGTGTGTACTCTGAAGCAATCTGGGGGCGGTATGCTTATTTATAAATATTTATATACTAATATATCTAGTTAGTTATATGATTGCATATAAAATCATTAAAAGATTTTCCGCCAGGGCAATACACACGTTTTTTTGTAGCGGTTGATGAGCTTCTATGTTTGTTTGATGATGTGCTTTTATACTTGTAATACAGTGCAGTAGTATAGCTTTTAAGTATTTACTAAATTTTAATTAATAGGAATACCTGTTATTGGCCATATTATATAAAATTAATTGTATAAACAAAAACATTGTTACATACGCTGTTGGTTTTCTGAATAAATAAAATCGGCCCAGGCAACGAGGTGGTGTCAATAATAATAAATGTTAAATAACATAGATTTGAAAGAAAGAAAGAAGAAAAAGAAGAAAGAAAGAAAGAAACATTTATTACATTTGTACATCACAACACAACTAGGATAGTACATCAGTACAAATACATACATACAAAAAAAAAAGGAGTAACACAACTAATTACGACAAGTTAGACAGAGATAGAAGAGAAAAAAATATAAAAGAGTTTACGATAACCAGACACGGGTTTTCTAATAAAACAACCAAATCCAAGACATGTTTAATTCGATAATATTGTATTGATATTGGGAGCATTAGTTGGTGCATTGAGCGTGGAACGCCGTGACGTCATTTTAGTTATGACATTACCAAGCCCATTGCTTATAAGCAGAATAAAAAAAGTATATACTAAAAATAACCTTGTATATAGCATTAACCTAGGTCTAGGTAGCTATAAATATTCATAAATTAACCTAGCTAAAAGGAATGTTATTGTATACATGGCGATTTAAAAGAGTAACTACCGAGTTTCTTGCAGGTTCTTCTCGGTAGAATCAACGTTCCGAACCTGGCGGTCATTGATATATAAAGGCGGTAGAATCATTTTTTTGCATTATTATGACATTCATAAGTGCTTATGTGGAGCCTACATGAATAAATATATTTCTATTTCTATTTCAATGGTGTGGTTCCTGGAACAGGTATTTATAACGCAGATTGTTGTTTAAAATAATGTGTAAGGATCGTGCCATATGGCGTTCGGTTCTCTCTGCCCACCCCGCTAGGGAAGTGGCATGAAGTTTAGTTAGGTAAGTTGTCTATAATAAACTTACTAATATTAAAAAGAGGAAAGATTTAATTGTTTGTTTGTTTGTATTGAATAGGCTCCGAAACTATTGGACCGATTTAATAAATTCTTTTACCAATGGAAAGCTTTCTTTATCAGGAAGAACCATATGCTATATCTTATCCCTGTATTCTCACGGGAACGGGAATTACGTGGGTGCTGCTATTAGGTATAAAATTGCTAAAAATGTTATTATAATAAATAATACGGACCAACAGTTCAATTTCTGAACGCAAAACTCAAAGAAAAAATCAAACTTTCCAAATAAGAACACGAAAACTTAACACATTACCCTTTATAAAAGAAGAAAACAAAAATATTTCCAGCCAGTTTCGAGTAAACATTAAACAATATAAAGTTGCGTATGAATATCAATGAAGGAATAAATTATTTTATATACTGGACTTATAAGCGCGAAATACCTGCGCAGAACAGTTCGCTAAGTAAACATGAGTTTAATAAGGTTTTTAAGAAAAGCTTATGAAGTTTGCGCTCGTTCATTTTCGGGAGATTTCATTCAATTTTCGTCCCCTCACTTCGTTATTGTCTTAGCATTGGTAACTTAATTATAAGTGAAGTGTTCTGTTACTTAATTTGTAGCAATCAATTTTGGGGAGCCCGATATAGTGGTTAGTGCAATTTATTTTTGACTAACTTTTGCCTGCGATTCTACTCGCGTATGATTCGACTGTTTAAAGATTTTGTTTGTATTCCGGAAGATAGACATCAATACTATGGGAAATACGAAACGTATATTGTGAATAGGTTTCATAAAAATAGTGGAATAGCCCTTTATTTTCTGCGGAAGATATAATATTTCCGAGGTAAAAAGTATTCTATAATCTGTCTTAGGATTTAAAATGATATCATCACAATCGGTCAAGTAGCTTAGGTGTAAAAACCACTAGCTGTGCCAGCGGTTTCACCCGCGTTTATGGTTAATGGTATATAGCCTTCCTCGATAACTGGACCATCAAACACTGAAATAATTTTTCAGATCGGACCAGTAGTCCTGAGATTAGCGTGTTCAAGCAAACAAACAATAACTCTTCTGCTTTACAATATTAGTATAAGTATTATAGACAAGGATTGCTGTAGCCGGAAAATCTTTCCTAGGATCTGATTTTAACCTATTCTATGGACTCCACGGTGAGCTGTGTTACAACTGCTAGGGACCTCTGTCCAGTTCAATGTCGTTTTCATACCTTACAACATCCCTGTGGAAGATATCGGGAACTTAAGGGTCCATAAATTAATATAGCATTGGTCATGAGATCCTTTTATAGTAAATAGTAATAGTAAATATCTCAATACATCACATACATTGATCTGATCCCGTGGTAAGTAGCTTAAGCACTTGTATTACGGATATCAGAATCAACCACGGAGTGTGGTCTTTGGAATCAACAGTGCTATTATAAATATGTATGACTGGCTCGATGGCGCATTCGATAGTGACCCTGCCCCATGCGCCAAGAGTTGTGAGGTCGACCCACTCAGGACAACATACTTGTGTTTGTTCTGTGTCTGGATGTTAATATTCTTATTATCTGATATTTAAGTATATATTTGTAATAGGTACCAATATTGTTTCTGATATCCGTAACACAAGTGCTTAAGCTACAGATAGCGTGCGAGTTGAATGCAGTCGGGGCCTGAGACGAGACATACCTGAGCTCTGCATTCAACTCGCGCGCTATCTGTACTTACCTCGGAGTCAGATCAATGTATGTGATGTATTCTGATATTTATATTTACATGTTCAAGCATACCATCACGCCTGTAATTCCCGCAGGGGTTAGTTAAGTCCAAATACCAATAAGCATATGTACATACATACATACAATATACATAGAATTTATGCAATCAAGTCCGTGATTCCCACAGGGCTAGGCAGAGTCTAAAGCGCTATCATCTTCCTAGCGTTTTGTCCTGTGCTTATACGGGGTCAGTTTTAAACCATGATCCAGGATTTAGCGAGTCTAGTAATTACATTGAAACGACTGCCGGTTAAACCTTCGTAACCCTAAAATGGTTTGTAACCTTGATCTAAAGATTGTCTGGTTCCCCTATATCAAGGTTACGAAGGTCAGATCGGCACTCAGTTATGAGGCGCGTGTCCTTACCATTAAGCTAGTATATATTATAACAAGCTGACCCGGCGACCTTCGTTCCGCCTAACAGTCAATGACACATAATCGGGTTAAATAAATTGAGATGTAAGCTATCCTATCTTTCAAGTTGGATCAAACTGCACACGGTGGGCAAATTTGATTAAAATCGGTTAAGTAGTTTCGGAGTCCATCGCGGACAAACAACGTGACGCGTAATTAATTCAAGATAGTAAGGATAAATTGTTTATATTTTGAAATCTACATTTAAATGATAGATGGTGACAAGTGAGCAATTTGTCTTTCTGTAGTACAATACAGACTCGACAATGATACTAAGTTTCAAACAAACTTCTCTGAAAGTGGGGGATCCCTTCTTTTATGAGGAAAGACAAAACAACGGACATGCATATATAACAAGTCCTAAGTACGCATAACTCAAAAGGCCATTTGCATAATGCGAATTAAAGCTGTTATGTATGCATGAACTATGTAAAACATGCGCTTGGGTGTTTATGGATACAATTAGAACATGATTTCAGTATAACCGCTAAGGTGATTGAACAAGGAAGTATTAACCTTTGGAAGCGTAATTTGGGTCATAAAATAGAAATGACGTTGAGCTATTTTCGTGAAAGTGTCTACATATGACTTAATGAGGGTTTTCAAAAGTACAAAAATCGCCAGACGAGGGAGTATCGTGGTCTTATCACTGTCACAATTGGCTCCTTGTTGACAGAATGTCAGTTTGGTCTGACAACTAACCAATGAGGAGAGTGACAAGACCGTAATTCACAGTTACGCCATCTTTTGGATGTTTTTATGCAAAAAATCCCTCATTGACTTAAATTGACTGCCTCGTTGGCCTAGTGGCATGCGCCGCCTAAAAACCAAGGGATCCTGGGTTCAAAACCCGTGTCAGGAAAAAAAAAATTGTGGCTGATTATTTCAATATTGAAATTACTCAGTAACAGTCCAGAGTTAGTAAGTTGGCGGTTTAATCACCCCCGTGACTCAGGAAGCACGTTAAGCCGTTGGTCCTGTGCCTGACCTTTCTGCAGTCATGTTGAATTGCCGTCTCACCGGACTATGAAAGTGAAGGGATAGAGAGTGAACCTATATTTGCGCACACACTTATGCACTATAATATCTGCGCAGTTGGCTAATCCCCGTTGAGATTGGCCACCGTGACAGATATCGGTTAGTAGGACATTATTATTATTACATTTAACCTAGAAACTTATTAACAATTTTGATATTACCTATATTTGAATATTTTTTTTTCATTAATACATTTTCAACATTACACCTTTCCATCTCTTTCCCAATTTTTCCGGAACTCAATAGTTCCGACGTCTAGTACGAACGAAATGACTGCTCGTCTAGGACTTTCTCACGGGAAAGTAACTGCGTG
Source organism: Glyphodes perspectalis (assembly GCA_951394215.1). Classification (NCBI taxonomy): domain Eukaryota; kingdom Metazoa; phylum Arthropoda; class Insecta; order Lepidoptera; family Crambidae; genus Glyphodes; species Glyphodes perspectalis. The sequence continues at coordinate 11,982,404 of OX596219.1, forward strand.
AAAAAGATTCAATTATTAAAAAAAATCCACACCGATGAAAAGGTTCATGAGGCGTTGTCCGGGTCTTAACCCTCAAGCACAAATTTGAATTGTAAACAATACCTTCGTACGGTAGGCAACACGAGAGTCTATAGGCTATAGACTACACTGACTGACTCATCATCATCCTAGCGTTATGTCCCGTGCTTAGACGGGGTCCGCTTAGACCATGATCCAGGATTTAGCAAGTCTGGTAATTACATTGAAGCGATTGCCGATCTGACCTTCGTAACCCTAAGATAGGGGAACCAGACAATTTTTGGATCATGGTTACAAATACAAAGTTGTTTGAATTTGCAGGTTTCATAACGATTTTTTCCTTTACCGTCGAGCTAGTGGTATAAATACGTTCATAGACTTGAAAAATCCAGAGGTAAGTGCCAGGGTTTGTACCCGCACTCCTCGGTTAAGAGGCGCGTGTCCTTACCATTGAGCTACCACCACTCTAAACTACTACACTGACTGACTGCTTACTAATAAAGTTGCCACCTTTGTATTTAAAATAGAACATTCCCAAGTTAGCATTATAACGCGATCTTACGTAACAGAACAGTTACATTTTCACAAATTACATATGGATGACGTCCGGACTGAATGCGGTTCGCCGCGGACCGGGCTACGGAACTCTTGTACAGCACCGAATAATGGCTGAGTCAGAGAGTCCTGCAGAGAAATAAAAAAATATACGAAAAAAAAATATAAAATGTATATCATAAATTTTTATGACCATCAATTGAGTGGTTTACACGTGAAAATGCAATTACTTTCACTTTTATATTTATAAGGAAGTAAGAATAGATAGCCCCATTGGGGCAATGGCTTCGACGCGCCAATCGCAAGGCCGATGTAATGAAGTTGTTCAGTTATAAAATAATTAAATTGTAAAATAAGTAAAACCTATTTTTATCATTGGCCACCCATGGCATAATATTTATAATGTCTATTAAAATGTACGGAGCAAGGCTGTATACGGTTTGATATCTTAGCCCTTAGGTTTATTGTAAAAAAGTTACTATTACGAAAAAACAAGTATAATGGTACATATGTACACCGTCTGCTATTACCTAGTTTAATTAATCCCCCTGAACTTAATTAATCCATATTCACAGAAGTAATAAAATAGGTACTTAACAACAGGACCTTCTCTAAACTATTTTAGAGGATACGTGCCACACTATGTGATGATTCAAATACCCAAATATATCTACTGCTAGATTTAAAAAAAATAGAAAACCGGTATTACTTTACAATTATAAACGCGTAAATATGATTCAGTATATTATTTAAATTACGAAATAAATTACGCAATTGATTAGCTATTTCGTTTGCTTATTGTGTTTTAAATATATGTAAGTAGGACTAGCGGCCCAGTACGTGCTTCGCTACGTATAAAGTGAGATATTAAAAAATGTGATAAATGAAGAACCGCTCTACCGATTTTGTGCAAACTTCACATAAACCATCTACTAAATAGTCCGAACAAAGCCTAATCATTTGATTTGGATAGGTGAGCCCGTTCTTGTGTGTTATAAAATTACAACAAAAAGTGGCATTGATTTATATATATATATTGATTTAAAGCCTAACATCTGTGATAAAAATACGGTTTCCATAAAAAGAAGAACAAAACTCTTTAATGCACATTAAATCCTATAAATAGTTCTTAGGGAAACAAAGAGCTTTAATTCAACTCGAGCGAGTCCGGTTTTAGGTAATAAATAAATTCTTGAGCATCCGTTATGGAGATAACAGTTTAACTGCAACGCTGTGAAATCGTTTCTTTAGTTTTTAACCACTTTCAGCCAAATCACACTGGGCTGGGTTAGATGGACATATGTGAAAAAGTAGTGACAAGTGGCTAGCTTGTCGGCTACAAAATCACATACCCAATCCGATATACCATTAGTCGCCTTTTTACGGCATGCTAGGCAAGGCACACAGTTGGCACATTCTTTTTAAGTCCCAGACCAACATGGGACAAAATTTTGGGTTTTTTACTATTTCCGTCCGGCGGCAGCGGGGACCTGTGCAGTCATTTGAACTCGTCGTAATTTTAGCAGGGGGACCAAAAATTTGGTTCGCACTCGTACATCCATAATTCCATGTTATGCAAAAGTAGGTGCTTAATTTAATGTAATGAATTCACATATTGATTGAACAACTAGTAATGAAATTGAAACAGGTCAGAAGTTTTAATTATGCTGGGTTTTAGAATCCGGATTATATTAAGTTTAGATTAGCAATAGGTTTAAGGTAGGTCTGGGATAGTTGAAAGGGATTATTAAAACATTGTTACGATTCGCGATCGTCACCCGCCTACAAAGAACTTTTATTACTTTGCTCTCATATTACATAGTAACAGTGGCATAATCAGTACATAAATAATGTTAGCAATTGGAAGTAGCTCAGCTTATACTGGCTCAGGCGGCTTGCACCCAGTCAGCGCTGGTTTACAGCTACTTCCACTCTCTTTAATATCATACGAGAGGAGAGGTTCAGTCAGTCTTGAGGGCTACAAATCAAGGTAAAAATATTCAGAAAAGAAACAGAATTGAAATTACGTTAATTAAGTGTGTGTGTGCGTGTTTTATGGTTTAAATACGAGCTATAGAAAGAGTTCAGAAACAAACTGTAGCCTTTGATTTTTTTAATATAAGTATCGAATATACTACTAACACGAAAAAAAGTAGAGTCAAGTAATGCAAATGAAAGTAATTAAAATATAAGCAATTCTCGGATCTCGCCTAGGAACATAATGAATATAATAAGTCGATAGCACCAAAATAACGAAAAACTAAATAATACCGTAGAAGTGAAAATTTAATAGTATACACTATATTTACGTTACATACGTTATCATTATCATCCTAGCGTCATGTCCCGTGCTTAGACGGGGTCCGCTTAGACCATGATCCAGGATTTAGCGAGTCTGGTAATTACATTGAAGCGACTGCCGATCTGACCTTCGTAACCCTAAGATAGGGGGACCAGACAATTTTTGGATCATGGTTACAAATCCAAAGTAGTTTGAATTTGCAGGTTTCATCACGATGTTTTCCCTCACCGTCGAGCTAGTGGTATGAATACGTACATAGACTTGAAAAATCCAGAGGTACGTGCCCGGGTTTGAACCCGCACTCCTCGGTTAAAAGGCATGTGTCCTTACCATTGAGCTACCACCGCTCTATTTACATTACGTTATGTTATATGTTGTAAATTAAATCACCTTTATTTAAATATATATATATATATTATTATGCTACTGCAGTATGGCAACCAACCTAAATCTACTAGACCACGGAAAGAATAACCAAAACCATTGGAAATTCGCTGGAAATCAATTCCAACCTTTCAAACCTGCTTTCAACCAGATTGATTGACGCAACCACAGCTCAGATAAGGCGACCTTTGTGCCAAAACGTTGAATATATAATATATACAGTAGATATTCGTAATCGAACTCTGCTCGTTCGACCAGCGAGAGAGATCCTATCTGAGTTATATTTGAGTCGCATTCAATTTTAAATGCGGCAACCATTTTTCAATGTCGTCGAAAGCCCGGCGGGAGACGGACGTTTTGCGGCAACCGGCAACTAATGCCTAATACGTGCAAATGTGAAACGCTCTGGGCGGGTACAAGTAGAAGTTGCTTCGATTATGAATATTAGACTGGATGCAACGTCTACTAAACGTCCACATTTCAACACCGCTCATCAATTAAAAAAAAAAACACAATAAAAATTAAAACATAAACACAAACTTGCTGTTCCAAATCATAGACTCCAAAAAAGTGGTAATTCATTTATTGGTCTAAGTATTAAAATGTTCAATAAACTGCCACAAAGTATTTTAACATTACCCTTACATAGATTCAAATTATGCATTAAATCATTTTTAATGAGTAAGGGTTATTACAAGATCGAAGAATTCCTCAATGACAAAGATTTATGGTTAACTTCATAATGAATTGTTCATCTGCAGTGATATCTAGTCTTAAGTGTGGATTAATTAAGTTTACAAAATTGTATAATTGGCATTTAAAAGAGTAACTATCGAGTTTCTTGCCGGTTTCTTCTCGATAGATTCTACCTTCCGAACCGGTGGTAGTATTATGTGTTCTTTTTTTTGTATATTGACTATTTATAAGTGCTTTCTTGAAGCCTATATAAATAAAGATATTTTGAATTTGAATTTGAAAAATTACTTTTTTCATAGTACTCGCGATAATTACTATATTTTATTAGTTCCGTCTGGAAAGAAATTGGTTTTTACAGACTTTATTACGGATGAAGCTTAATTTTTGGTATATATATATAAAATAGTATATAATGTTACTGTTACAGCGATAATTTTTTAAACCGAACTTAATCAATGGATTTGTCTGTGGACTCGTACTCAAATGGTTATCTTAATTTTTTTGCATAAGTAAACGTAATCAGCAGAAAAAAAAGGACATAGAAATAACTTTTATCCAAAAATATAGTGCTTTTTTCTAAGGATAGCAAAAGATGCATTAATGCGGAAAAGTTAGTGAAGTATATAGATAATATTTTCAACAACATTGTTTTATTAAAACACTTTTTCTCGACTATCGGATTATTTTCTTCGAAAAGAAGGTAATTATCGAACCTTCAACATTCAACCGCTCTGGTTAGACATACCTGATCTTAGTGTAACTTGAAAGTTTTAAGACAGAAGCAACTGCAAATAGTCGAGGTACTTATACTTTAAACTGCTTGAAGTGTTAGACACTGATTGCTTCGGACTTTCAGGTGTTTCGTACGTTTATGAATTGCGGTTACCATGTTGCTAAGTGCTTTAAGTTGACACAAACTTGGCATCCAAATTTGTGCTTTTATTATACTAGCTGCCGTCCGCCGTTATTTTTAAAGATTAATGTTGATTTTTGTAATTTTAGTCCGATCACAGCCGAATGAAATTTGATGGAATGCACATACCTACGTTTCTTCAATTATCACATATACATGTTCCGGAAAAATAAGTAAAACAAAAAAATTATTTCTAAAAAGGCGATTAAACAGAATTTTTCGTAAGTTTTTTTATATGTTATTATTATTCAATGTTAAAATGAAGACATTTGGCCGCTATCCTGTCGAGGAGTAATGCTGTGGAGGCTATCAGGGTGGACTCTAGTTTGTTATCACAGAGCAAGCGACACTAATCCGCCGCGCCGGCGTGGTATGCATGACAATCTCATCTAGATTGAAAAATTAATTTTTACAAACACTAAAAAATCCTGGAGTGCATTTTTTTTATACCGCTAGTACGTATCAGTTTAGTTGATAAGCGGTGTAATACATAAAAATAATTTGTTTATTTCTTTCTACAAAATGGTCTTCGTCTATTTTTAGGCTCTTAGACATAAGTAGGTACTCTTAGACTTACATTTTCTTATATGATATGATATGATGATGGCACTTGATCTTCTTAAAGACGATTTGCTATAAAACCATTAGACTATAATCCTAGATTTGGCGGTAAGGTTCCTACATTATAGCGATTGCTATACAATCTTCAATTTTGAATGTACAAGTTTAACTAATAGTTCAGTGGGAATCTCAGGGCGTGTGGGTAAATAATGTTCAAGGCACGGTATTAAGCGTAAGAACGTTATATTAGATAATCACTGGTAATACAATAAATAACAACAAGAGGGATTGTGCGTTAGATAGCGCGCGCGTCGTGGCCATAGGCGGACTGGTGATCGGGTCTCTCAAATCCCGCGGCGCGAGAGCTTGGCGCTCGCCCATTGGTTGGCGCAGAGGCGAGTGAGCTGAGCCCGAACATTACCTTATAAGGCGCGTAGGTCACGGCTCCGAGTATTGGTGTTTTAAGTCGCGCTACACAAGTTTATTCCTGAAACCAAGGTATCGGTACTTACATTTTTAAAAGCCGTACCTGATCAAGTTTGAACCAAAACCACCTAATAGTTTCCACCACTACCAACGCTTCCCTATTCCCAACAGAGCAAAGTGAATACCGAAGCAATCCATTTTAAAACTAACATTTACTAGCTTCAACCGAACCCATTATACCGTTGAGCATAACTTAAACTTTAACTTCTCAACAAGCTGCGCTGAATTTTCCATTTTTATGATTCCAACAAGTCTAAACTAGCTAATGCTAAGTTATTGTGTAGTTGTTGGATCGTGTACGAACAGATGTTGGCAGGTCTAAGTTAGAATCAAGTTGGATGGTGCATATTCTTTGTTGCAACTCGAAACTGGTATGGGGGATATGTGTGTAGAATACAGAACGCGGAATTCACCGTAAAATGAAATGAAATAATTAATTTCTGTAAGTTTTGCCCTACCAGCACCTCGACGTGAATGACCGACTGAGAAGAGGTGCCGCAAGAAACTCAACAGATGGCCTTTTTTAAATACGTGAAGTATCTGCATTTCTACCGATTGTTCATCTCATGAAGCGAATCGAAGTAGATTTGTAACTATCAGTCTATACTCACTTTAACACGATACACGATAATACACGGTTTCTATCAAGGTATACAAGGTACGATTCACTCATATAGGACAAGCTAGATGGCGCATTCGATAAAGACGCTGCCCCACGCGCCAAGAGTTGTGGATTCGATCCCCACCCAGGACAAACATTCGCGTGATGAATACTTGTGTTTGTTTTGTGTCTGGGTGTTAATATCCAATATTTAAGTATATATTTGTAATACCACTGTTGATTCTGATATCCGTAACACAAGTGTTTAGTTTGAGAAGGTAAACTGTATGCATTCTATGCATAATATAAACAGATTAAAATGCAACATATTGAACAACGATCAAACCAAAACTAAATTGGCGGAACTTTAAACATGTGTACTGTGTAGGTACTCCTTATTTCCTTTAAAATTTGCAACATCAAAGTTCTATCGTTAACTTCAGAATAACTAGGTAGCCCTAGCGAGTCGAGAAGATATTGCAAAGCGAAGTTAACAAGGGGCAAATAGATGCTCTATGGTTGCTCGCTGCGAACTTAGAGTATACACCAAACTGGAGAGGTGGAAGAAGAAAATTTGCCACAGACAGGAAAATTTTCAATGGTCTGTCTTAAAATATTAGCAAACAATGCGTATTACGCGAATTGAAATCCCATGTTAAATATTTAATATACAAAATATACTTTATGGCACCAACAGAGTGTATTACAAATTTTATATAGCATATGCAAAATCTTGAGTCACTTTAATACATGGTTGTTTATATACGTGATAAATTAATGAATAATAAAATGAACGAGGGAATTATACAGAAATATAAATAATGTTTTTAATATACTATAGGTATATATAACACTTTTCAACAAGATGCAGGTTATATAAACAAGATGTAAAATTAAAATAGCGCGCGTAACGGCAAAAAGATTACCAGTTAGGACCATAAAAAACAGAGAGAGAATCCAATTCTTTCCGTCTAGTGTGGACTGCTTAAATTATCTAAGTTGTGAATGCAGTTGGTGAACCTTCGCTAACGACTATTGCTCAACTGGACACACTTTCTGCTTGACTGATTTGTTATCAAAGCCAAGATATACAGGGTGAATGGTTATTCAGCCAATTCCTTAAAAGAGGTTGTTCCAAAGGTCATTTGCAACAAATCTACTTATATCAACTGGGGGTCTAACGTGAGTAGATTTCAAGATATCGAAGAAGTAAGTTTGTATTGAAAATTTGTGGCTGTTATCTTGCTTTAGTTTATCTGCGTTAGTATTATCTTGAAAGAATAACTATTAAAATTTTTGCACAGACAAAATCATACGCGAAGACTAGTAACAATGAAATTAATCTATGAAACATAAAACGCGGAAAGCAAATTCCTAATTTGTATCGCCATTACAATTTTGGTGACAAATTCTTGGGCGAAAGTCAAGCCTAAGATTTTACAGTCGCTGTGAATACTAGAACCGGAATGGGCAATGAACTTCAAGAAGGATTGTTAAACTACAGTATTTAGAAGTGAATAACTTTTTAATTGTTTATATCCCACTACAATTAAAATTGTCCCATGTTGGTCTGGGACTTTAAAAGAATGTGCTAACTGTATTTCCTGCCTAGCATATCGTAAAAGGTGACTAATAGTATATAGGTTTTGGGTATGTAATTGTGTAGGCGACGAGCTAGCTACTTGTCACTTCCCACATGCCCAGAAGAGCCTGCTCCGAACTTAAATTGCATTCTTGTAAGCATGTTCTTTTTATTGTTCTTATCTTTTATTTACGTATTTGTTGTCTCCTCTTGGATATCACCTTCCCGGTCCTTTGGAAGGCTTGCATGGGACCCAACATATTAAATCCCCTTGAGACGTTTTGATATGACTATGTGATGGAGTTATTTATTAATATAGTTATTTTTTTTCTATCTTCTATTTGCTCTTGTTGTCTTGTTTTTTTCTAATGTCATGGCCGCACCTCTGCTAAGCACATGCGCTTTCTATCGAAAATATCTCGTCTGATTCGTTGGGTACCTTGAGATGGGGACGGATGCGCGGAGTAGACCAGGTAACCACTGAAAACCACTGTCCATCTGGTAGCTCATGGCTTAAGCTGTGCGGGCGCCGTGTTGGCACACAATATTTTTGTATTATGTATTATTTTTATTTGTATCCTTTGTGTGTGTCAAATAAAGTTGTTCCATTCTATTCTATTAAAATTCACGAATTCCCGCGCTTCGAATCAAAAGATCTTGTGCCAAGCCCATAAATTGTGCCACTAAGGCATTTTTTTTATAAAACTGTGACTTTTAATTTTACAAAGCATAACCTCCCCTCCGCCCTATTTTTCGCATAACGAAACACAAACAATTAGTTGATTATTGGTGCTGGTGCTTGATTGCTAAAAATGATTGTTATGATGAAGTTTCATCACCCTTCATAACAATCAAGTAAAACAAAGGACATAAACCGATCCACTTAATTTCGTGGGTCGCGTTAACCGCCGAACAGCCATCTGAAACGTTAAAATAAAACTGAACGTTATTCAAAGTACCGGAGCAACTTAAGACGGTCTCAAGTTTACTCGCACTTACTGGCGACTTAACGAGTTGGTTTACTTTCCATTGTTCTTCGGAACTGGCCACTAGATGTTATCTTTGCAACTTAAAAAGCTCCAAGTTTAATCGTTCTGTTGGATTGTTCGTCGCGAACACGTTATTATTAATTGCTTTTGTCTGCATGAGATAAAACATATAGGCCTTCAAAGTAGAAAAAAAATAGTAACTCATTTACCTAGTTACATCTAGATTTGCTTCCAGCATATCCACGAGTAAGGAATGCCATTTGTCAATAGTAGAATCGTTTATACTATTACATTTAATATATTTGTTAATAATATAAACAATGACTGGCCCGTTGGTCGAGTGGTCAGAGTCCCTGGCCACGAAACCAAGGGTCGCGGGTTCGAATCCCGCTAGGGGCAAATATTTCGTGTGATGAATATGGATATTTGTACTCGAGTCATGGATGTTTATAAACGTATTTAAGTATGTCTATCCGTTCACCTAGTATCCATAGCACAAGCTTATATAAGCTTAGTTTGGAACTAGGGAATTGGTGTGTCAGTCTGAAGAATTTATTTTATTTATTTATTTAATAGCTTTTTCATCGAAATCTGTTTTATGCTTATTTTTTTTTAATTTAAGTAAGTACCTCATTAATTTCTACGAGATTTTTTTTTTGGAATCTAAAGCAATCACTTATACCAATGTATGTACCATTAAATTCATTATTTTTGATTTAAGACAGTTCCAATATTTTGAAAGCTTTTATTTTCTAAGTAAACATTAATTAAACCAGCTCAGTTTTATATTCGGTTGAATGTGGTTAAATTGGCCTACTGCCCCTTTGACTCTGCCTACATCTTTGGGGATTACGGGCGTGATATTATGTATGTATGCAAACACTAATCACGCAATATCAACCTAAGTCTTTTTTAATATCAACAAGTAAAGCTAAAGACTAATCGCTGTTTTAGTTGTAGCTAATTAAAAATGAGATCCACAATGACCCAAAAATTATCCACATTGAAACGTTTATGGGAAAAACTTCGCCAAAGACGAACAAAAAGGTTTCTTTCTAAAAATACACTATTCTCTTGTGTACTATTACTATCGATGAACAAGCAAAATATTTCTATTTCGAAACTTCGCTACAAGTTGAATAATTGTTACACTTAGAAAGATTTTGTGGTGTTTCTTGTAAAGCATTCAAAAGTTGCAAAATATCGATGTGAAAGTTTCATAGAAAACTTGGAAGCAGGTCTTGCTACTTAAATACGTAATTAAGCTTACAAGTTGCGGAAGCACTTTACAACAAGTAGACCAAGGATTTGTTACGTTAATTGGTTAGCATATTTATGTATTAAAAAAAAACAGACGAATAAAACTAGAATGAAAAGAAAAAATGTAGATACGGCTTCGTTTAAAACCAGCTTGTTTGACCAAACGTTTATCCTAGATTGGTTACATGTTTGGTCAAACAAGTTGGCTACATTTTGGTAACAAAAAAGGACAAGGCTTGTAGTTTCATTGGAGAAGCCGTAATACACTATTATAATCAAAAAAAATTATAGTTTACTATTGGAGATTACAAAAAAATATTGCTTAAGTATTTTTTCTTTTGTTTAGCAAACTAAAAATTATGAAGATACAGTCCGTTAAAGTACCGCGTGACGTCACTAGGTGAGTAAAATTTTACCATTCAAGTGACGTAAAGCGTTAAATTTTAGATCTTTAAAGCGCTGTATCTTTGTAATTTTACGAGTATTAGATAAAGCAAAAAATATGTATTCAATATTTTTTGGTAATCTAACTAAAGAAAAGACTAAAAAAAAACATTGTAATAAACGAAAATATTTTGTAGATACAATGTCAATTTTTTATCATTTCCACTATTATATTTTTTTGCCCTAATCGCAGGTTATACGCATATTTGTAAGTTAGTCCATTCTTTCCTATTATAATTTAATTCATTTGATTTTTTTGAGTACAACTTTGTATTACTATCTAACTTTTCATGATAAGAAGTCGGAATAAGTGGTCTTTCGAACGGGGATCATAATTCGCGGCAAAAGATTAAATGTTATATTCATGGAATGCGCTACGAATTTGCATCTACTTAGCTACAACGTCAATGACATTTTAAAGCTATGTTTGTTACAAGACTTAAGAATAATGAGGTATGATGTTTCTCTTCAAGTTAATTATAATAACTCCAATGTAAAAGGAATAGAAACAACAGCAGTTAATTTAATATGTGCTCAGAAAAATATCTCGAAAACGACTTCGATAAAACTTGAGTGCTACTATCGGACGTCAGAGGCAATAAATGAAAAGCAATTAAGATAAGGTGTTGCATTCACTAATGCACTTATGATGTCATTACTGGCTCGAGTACTGGGCGCTATTACCTGTCTGCCTCTATACGTTTTTGTTCGGATTTGGGCAATAACACGCGAAATACGTTAATCCGGGACGAGGGCCCGTCTAATGTATTGATATCTAAAACTAACAAAATATTATCGGGTATCGGTCGGTCGAAAAGCGGTCGGGATGTTTTATTGGACTATTGTATGGCACGTCACTGTTGAGGGGAATTGGGTAATTTTTATGGGATTAAGGGTTGTTTTTTCAACAGTCAGAGAAAAGATAACAATCAAATTAACCTCAAACGGGATGGTTTTTTAATATTATCATTGTGTACGATTACATCGTTCATTGCACCCAAAGATTGCACCGTCAACACTTTATTGAGGCGCTTTATATTGTATTGCTAATTAATACATCTTTTAGTTCACGTTCGTATATCATATTGTGTACACATTCAAGAATAAATAGAATATCAAGATTCAAAAGTGTTTTCCTGTTTCCACTGTCGAGATAAATGTGTGAGTTAACAAGAGCTCATACATTTAATGGTCCTTCGAGCTATTACTTCGTGTTTTTCGTGTGATCTCGTGTGGTTGCGAATCGGCTCCCCGGCCTCCCACCAGCGGGTCTCACCGGTCGAGTTGAGAAGGCGCATAAGACCTAACGGGATCTGCGGAAACGCTGAGGGATTGAACAAGCTATACTATTAAGCTAGGTTATCAAGTGCAATACTGCAAACAAGAGCAGTCCACCAAGCCACTCTACAGCTATCAAGAGCACCTTTCTTCAAGTTCATCCAGCTATCAAGAGCACATAATTTCAAGTTTATTCTACTGCTATCAAGTGCAATTGGTCGTAAGATTTCTCTGCTATCAAGAGCAACTTACAAGTTATCAAGCTAACAAGAACGTTGAACTCACTTTTAGCAAGACAAGAAAACAGGTACATATTTATCAAGCATAATCAAGTACTATCAAGTTATTATCAAGTTTTACAAGCCTTTATTGAACTTCACTTGTGACCAAGCACCATGGAAGAATTCAACATCTTACTTCAAAATCAACAACAAGTTGTCACGGGAATAGAGACCTTACTAGCTAATTTCAAAAAAGATGGGAAAGAACGCAAGACGCCCGACTATATCAAGAGGAAATTAGAAACATTAGATCTTTATTGGAGAGAATATGAAGTGACTCACGACAAGTTATGTCAATACGAAATGCAAGGCAGTGAGTATTTTGTTGGGAACCATTATGAAACGGCGAAACAGTTATACTATGAAGTTAGAGAAAAAATCCAACAAGCAACAACAAAGCTCGTATTGAAGCCGGCTACTCCACTTCCTCACTCTTCATCTATCACCACGTCAAATCTCAAAGCTCCGTCACCAGCTAGAATGGAAACAATACCAAAACCTGAGTATAAAGACCAGGGAAACAACAGCCGACTTGACGAGATGATGCGCAAACAAAACAGCAATTTCAAAGCTTTGGGTCGCACGTTAGCAAACATCAATTTGACTAACATCTCGGATAAATGGGAGTACGAGGATATTTTGAGGAATTTAGAATCACGCTGGTCGGCTATTGATATTCTACATTGGGAGCTAGATAGCATCCTTAACGAAGAGAATGAAGATTATGAGTCAAGGTTTACGAGATACGAAATCAGATATCAAAATGCGAAAAAAGAAATTAACAGCATGTTATGGAGCGCGGCTCACCGAGAGAAGATGACACCTCACCTAGACATTCCCGAGTTTCATGGTAGTTACCAGCAATGGACATCATTCAAAGACCTGTTCAACGAGGCAATCCACGGCAACCCATGTTTGTCTAACGCACAGAAGATGCAATTCTTAAAAAGTAAAATTCGAGGGGAACCAGAGCGACTCATTCAACATCTACCAATTAGTTCAGATAATTATGTCACATGCTGGGATATTCTAAATCACCGCTATAACAACAAGAAATTAATATTCTCGACTCATATGAACACTATAATGAATTTACCTACCTTACAACAAGCTACTTCAAATCAGGTCAAGCGTATACATGACGTCACGACGGAATGTCTTAACGGAATTAAAAACTTAGGTGTAGATATTAACACCTGGGACCCTATGCTCGTACACATACTGTCACAAAAATTAGACCCTGAAACTCACAATGAATATATGGCTTCGTTGAAGCAGCCCAGGGAGATTCCGTCACTCAAGGATTTTTTGGAATTTCTGGAAACCAAGTTTACAACTATGGAATCATCACGACGCAAACAAGAAAGCGCTCAACCCAAAAACACCTACATGCCTACAACCTCGGCGAATCAAAAAATGCCACAATCTTTCAAGTCATATAATAAACCTATATCAAGCAGATTTCAACAAGGAAATCGTATTAGCTGTCCAGTTTGCTTCGGCGATCATGGTATTTACTTCTGTACGAAATTCAGAGATATGGAGCCGTCTTCTCAACGAAGAACTATTGCAAGACTGAATTTCTGCTCGAATTGCCTTTACAGCCACGATGGCAAGTCGTGTCAGTCGAGTCGCAGATGCAAGGAATGCAACGGGTACCATAACACCCTATTACATGCGGCATACACAAGCAGACATGCCGTGAACACGAGACCAAACAACGTCACTAACATCGCGCAGCAATGTACAGCACCAGCTGAAATATTATTAGCAACGGCCTTGGTCAATGCGCAAGCAGCTGATGGATCACAGCACACTTTGCGTGCCCTAATAGACCAAGGATCGCAAGTTTCCCTAATAACCGAGAGAGCAGCACAACTATTAAAAGTACAAAGACAAAAATGCAAGGGCGTCATAACAGGGATAGGATCAAATAATACAACCTGTAAAGGAATGATCAACATTAACTGCAGCGCGTTAAGTGGAAGTTATTCATTCAACACACAAGCATTTATAATGAATAATTTAACAAGAAACCTACCTAACTCGTCACTAGCTAAACCAACATGGGAATTCTTAGACGAGATAGAGTTAGCAGATCCTCATTTTTATAAAAGTAAACCTATTGATCTTCTGCTGGGAGCCGAAGTTTACGCTAATATCCTTCTAGAACAAGTAAGAAGAGGCGACTGTACAACCGTCGCACAGGAGACGAAACTTGGATGGATATTATGTGGGAAAGTACAAAGTCTTCAGTGCAACGTTACCCTAATTAACCTGGACGCCATACAAAAATTCTGGGAAATAGAGGATATTCCCGATAGTTCCACGTACACAAATGAAGAGGAAGAGTGCATCAAGTTTTACAAGTCCACTACAACAAGATTGCAGGACGGGAAATATCAAGTTAGACTTCCCCTTAAATCGGCCATTAACAGAGAATTAGGCCAGTCTAAAAGCAAAGCAATTGCACAATTTCAACACTTAGAACGGAAATTCGCTAAGCACAAATTGATGGCAAAGCAGTATAGAGCATTCATTCACGAATACCTAACACTGGGACACATGACACGAGCGCTTAGTAACAAGACCCGCGAGTGCTACCTACCGCACCATTGCGTCACGCGTGACGACTCCTCTACAACAGCGTTAAGGGTCGTATTCAACGCATCGGCCAAAACATGTAACGGCTCGTCACTGAACGACTTTATGTACAAAGGTCCTAATTTACAAAAAGATCTCATGGCCCTTATCGTTCAATGGAGACAGTATCGCGTCGCATTCATAGCTGACATAGAAAAAATGTTTCGTCAGCTATGGGTCCACCCAGATGATCAAGCCCTACAGAAAATCGTGTGGAGAGACACACCACAGCAACTACTAGGCGAGTACCAACTCACTACCGTCACCTACGGCACCAAGGCCGCCCCTTTTCTCGCCATGATGACGCTCAGACAGTTAGCATGCGACGAAAGAAATAATTACCCGGAGGCCGCTCAGATAGTAGAGAACTGTTTTTATATGGATGATCTTCTTTTTGGAACAGATACAGTAACATCAGCAAAACAAATACAACATGAACTAATAAAATTATTACAATCAGCTGGACTCAATTTGAGAAAATGGAGATCAAACAACTCAGAGTTAACACAAGACACCAGCAAGTGTGACAAACAAGATGCTGATTATTGCTTTAAACAACCTGAAACGACTAAGACACTTGGCCTTAACTGGGATCCTGTTGAAGACGTATTCAGCTTTAACACGAAAATTGGATTCGATGATGCTGACTCTACTCATACGACAAAAAGGATGCTGCTTTCCGAGATATCAAAGTTATTTGATCCACTGGGCTGGCTCACGCCTATTTCAACTCTATTAAAATTAATATTTCAAAATGTCTGGAATGAACATCTACAATGGGATGAAAAGATTCCCGAAAATATAAATACAACCTGGATTAAAATAAAGCAAGATTTAAAACATCTAAATTTGTTCAAAATACCACGATGGTTTGGAACTGGGTCGGAAACAGAGGTCGAATTACACGGTTTTTGCGACGCATCGCAGAAGGCGTACGCCTGTGTAATTTATTGCAAAACAACAACAAACGGAAATAATAATATCATACTGATTGCTGGAAAATCAAGATTAGTACCGCTAAATAAGAAAACTTCATTGCCAAAATTGGAGTTAAGTGGTGCTCTATTACTTATCAAGCTAATGGAAAAAGTAAAGCAGTGTTTGTCTGATCACAAAATCAGCATGTATGGCTGGGTTGACTCGACAGCCGTTCTGGGGTGGATACAAGGCGATCCCGAACGTTGGAAAGTTTTTGTTGCCAACAGGGTGCGACAAATCACTCAAATAATGCCGTCGTCATGCTGGCGGTATGTGAAATCGGCAGACAATCCCGCCGACTGCGCGAGTCGAGGACTCATGCCATCTCAATTAAAAGAACAATCTTTATGGTGGCGCGGACCATCATGGCTGTCTGCGTTCAAAGCTGAAGAAAACATCCCATACTTGTACAGAACAGAAGAAGACATCAAGGTCCAACAAGCTCACCTTGTACAGCGATCATCTCAGATGGACTCGGTGATTGATGAGCTATTAAACAAGTATAGCTCATTTTTAAAAGTGGTTCATGTTTTAGCATGGATACGCCGATTTATAACAAGAAAGCAAGAACACAATAAACTATCACATCTTACTGTCCAAGAAATCAGACAAGCTACCACAGCCATCATAAAACATGTACAAGGAAACGAATTTGGACAAGAGATAGTAGACCTGAAAGGCAAAGGAGAGATTTCCACAAAGAGCAAGATCCTCAACTTAAACCCGTTCCTGGACAAGTGTGGTATTCTACGCGTCGGAGGCAGACTACAACACGCTAATATTGACCCTGAAATGAAAAATCCTATTATTCTGCCCCATAACCACCGATTGACGCAATTAATAATATTATACGCTCACAAATCAACATATCACGGCGGCGCTCGTGTTACATTATCATTTATCAGGAAAAAGTATTGGGTCATGGGCGGTAACAATGCAACAAAGAAAGTTCTACGCCGTTGTGTTGTGTGCAAGAAACAAAGCCCTCCCAAGCACCATCAACTAATGGGAGATCTACCACCAGCAAGGATTACTCCATCACGACCCTTCACGCACACTGGTGTGGACTTTACTGGCCACGTATTCATAAAGGCCAACAAGGGCCGCGGTATCAAGACCACTAAGGCGTACGTGGCTGTGTTCGTCTGCATGGTTACAAAGGCCGTTCACTTGGAGCTGGTCTCTGATATGACCACTTCCTCATTCATAGCGGCAATACGCAGGATGGCCGCCCGCCGAGGAACGCCGGGTCACATGTATAGTGACAACGGTCGTAATTTCATTGGCGCCAATCGAGTGCTACAAGAGCAATTTCAAGAGATTAATCAGATCATGGGAGATGAATTTAAGAGCGAAATAGCTGACATGCAAATCACCTGGCATTTCAACGCCCCTGCATGGCCCTCTGCAGGTGGTTTATGGGAGGCAGCTGTAAAGAGCTTCAAGTTTCATCTGAAGAGAGTCATCGGTGAACAAAAATTGACCTTCGAAGAGTTCACCACGCTGCTTACCCAAATTGAAGGCTGCCTAAACTCAAGGCCGCTGTGCCCACTCACGGAAGACCCAGAAGACTTAAATTACCTTACACCTGCTCACTTCTTAACCGGAGGGCCTACCCTAAACATAATTGAAACAGAAAAAGACCAAAGAACGCGATGGAACCTAACTCAGAAAATCATGCAAGATTTATGGAAAAGATGGCGCTCTGAATATTTAGTGCAACTCTCTGCAAGAAGCAAGTGGCGACAACTTCAGCGCAACATTAACTTGAATGACGTCGTACTGATTCATGACGATAATCTACCGCCCGGCAAGTGGGCTATGGGTAGGGTTATAGAATTGCATCAAGGCAAGGACGGTCATGTGCGCGTTATAACGTTGAAAACCAAGAATGGTACTATCAAGAGGCCTATTATCAAAGTATCCCGA
Source organism: Glyphodes perspectalis (assembly GCA_951394215.1). NCBI lineage: Eukaryota > Metazoa > Arthropoda > Insecta > Lepidoptera > Crambidae > Glyphodes > Glyphodes perspectalis. The sequence continues at coordinate 12,000,304 of OX596219.1, forward strand.
TTATTAGAGAATGAAGATGGCAATGTGTCAGAAGAAGAGGACACACCACGAAAAGTAATTCGTCAAACATGTGACACAGAACCGAAAAGACATAAGACAATTAATAGTCCCACACGCCAGCTGAGCTTTACATCAGTAGTGGCAGCCCTAATGTTATTTTTGTCAATCTTGTCAACCTCTCAAGCCAATATTAATATCACCCAATTCAGAAATAATCAACATTTATACTTCGACAAAATTTCCGACATGATGTTGATAAGAGATGAATGGAAGATCGTTGTTTATTACAACATGAAGCCCTATTGGCAAGGAATAAGGGTGTTTGAAAACTACATGCAATCACTCAACGCGGCATGTAATAGGATACGTGAGCAAGCGCACTGTGAAACAGTTTTACTCCAGTTACGTCATGAGTTCTCGGAACTTGAGTACTACAATCATATGTTACTCAGTCAGCACAAAAGTTCGCAACCTACTAGACAGCGTCGGCGCCGTGGCCTTATCAATGGCATTGGACACATAGCTAACAGCTTATTCGGCGTACTAGACGAGAGGTTCGCTGATCAATATCAAAAGGACATAACTCTAGTTCGTGAGAATCAAAAACACATCGCATCGTTATGGAAAAACCAAACCTCGATTATAGAAGCGGAATATAATGTTCTTAAACGATCAGAAGCCACTATGAATAAACAGCACAAGTTAATTAACCAGCACATGAATGCATTGGATCAAGCCGAGAATAAATTAAAAGACGAATTATCAACAAGCAATGTCGTAAACTCCTTTAACACAGGGGCTATTATTGCGAACAACATGCTCCGTAGTCTAAAAACAACTCAAAACACGATATTAGACACCGTGACCGATATTTATCATGGCCGCTTCAATTTCCATTTGTTGCGACCTGAGCAACTTGTTAATGAGTTAAGTATAATATCAACGCAATTAACCAAAGATGTGGCCCTGCCCGTTGATAACATCCATACAGAATTACTAAAAATCTACGAGCTACTAAGAGTTAAAACAAGGATGCTGGATGACGTTTTGATATTCGAGATGAAACTACCGCTTATCAGCCGAGACTCTTATGAGATTATGAAAATATTATCAGTCCCTGAAACGTATCAAGGAAAAGCAGTTGCCGTAGTGCCCGTGTCTGATTACATTTCAATTAACATGAAGAAAGATACTTTTCTACTGTTATCAGAAAATGACCTGAGATCATGCTCGATACTATCCGATGTATACTTCTGCTATACCTTGAAACCTGAATACCAAGTAAAAGAGGATAAAAGCTTCTGCGAGAAGGAAAATTCAGAATGTAGAACGACAACAAGGTCATGCAAGAACGACTGGAAAGAAGTCAATAACCTAAATACCTACCTTTACTTATGTTGCGGTCAGTGTCAAGTAAAAACAATATGCGGCGATCAAGTTACCGCTCACCAGCTGACTCGAGCCGGCTTGTTTTATATGAGCTATGACTGTATTATCAAGACAGATGATTTCACTATACTTGCGCACAAGCCCCACCTGACTGAAATTAATATGAACCCAGACCTGTACATTCCACATATAGCATCGATAAACCACATCATAAATATCACCATACCTAAACTCACAATCACCAACGAAACTCAGCAGCAAGATATAGCCGAGATCGGGCAAAAGATAGACAAGTTAAAAGAAATTGAAGTCATCTCGGATAGAATATCCTACCACGACATTCATCACTACACCATGATTTACGGGGTCATGGGCTTGGTAGCTATCATCGGCATTATTATCGCCACACGGAAACTGCAATGTCGATGGCGCGTGCCCCCGAGCCCCCCGGCGACGCCCGCCGCAGAGGAGGCAGCGAGCACTCCACCTGCGCCGGCGCCCCACACGCCGCGCCCGCCCGCGCACCACCCGCCGCGCAGCCTCCATAGAAGCACACATAGAAGCACCTCCCCCCATTATGGAAAAATTATTTTAAGTTAATTTTTATCCTTTTTCCTGGGGAATATGTACGATTACATCGTTCATTGCACCCAAAGATTGCACCGTCAACACTTTATTGAGGCGCTTTATATTGTATTGCTAATTAATACATCTTTTAGTTCACGTTCGTATATCATATTGTGTACACATTCAAGAATAAATAGAATATCAAGATTCAAAAGTGTTTTCCTGTTTCCACTGTCGAGATAAATGTGTGAGTTAACAAGAGCTCATACAATTGCTTGTTTCCTAAAGTCGTAAAATACCGTATGACATCCGCAAATTGATGAATTTATACTTTATCGATTCATTCTTATCTAAACAGTAAAAATCTTACTTTTACTTTTGAATTTTGTTGTTTTGACAATGTTTAAAAAAAATGATTTAGAAATTAGAATGTTTTTGGGATTTAGTATTTTGGTAATATGTGGTTTTGATACAATTAATAATCTTTTTTTTTTAATTTAAGCTTGACTTATAGATTTTAACCGTATTGGTCTTAACTTGATTATCCTTGTTTTTTATGCGATGTCAATAATAGCTTTACTTGTAACTAACTGAATGATTATGAATGTCAGTTTGGAGGTGAGTAATAAATAGTTTGAATAACAATGACAATAATGTGATTATATAGTGCTGATTTGGTTATGGATCTAGGGGATGGATAGAGAATTGCATTAATGGTTACTAGTAAACCTTTCGAGTTTAAGTTTAAGTGCAGGGGCGGATTTACCCTAAGGCCCAGTAGGCCCGGGCCTAGGGCGGCCAGATATTAAAGGCGGCCAATCGTGATAAAAATTAAGTGATGACGCTTTATTATTGAAAATTATGGCATGGGGCCTAGGGCGGCCAACACTGTAAATTCGCCACTGTTTTAGTGATTCGTCTTGTCAACTCTAATAGATTCTATTCGATTCGAACTCTATAGTAATCTACTTGTGTCAACGATTGTACCCAGCGTAAGTGGCAAGTGGGCGAGGATAAAACGCTGAAAGTTGAGAAGCTCAGTCAAGCTCAGTGAAGCTTGCGGCGCGGCGAGAGCTGACCTGAGGAGCTGGGAGGTCTAGCTGCAAGGTATTTTAGCAATATTCGCCTAGGTACTAGGTTCTGCCGAGAATTAGTCCATGTTGTCTTTAGAATTAAGGCGAAGAGGATCCTACTCAGGCATATGAGGAACCAACAAAAGATAGGTATTTAATATAATATAAAAATCTCGTCCAATATATAAAGTTCTCGTGTCGCGGTGTTTGTTACCAAACTCCTCCGAAACGGCTTGACCGATTTTTATGAAACTTTATATGTACAATTGGTATGTCTAAAAATCGGTCGTAATCTATTTTTCATACCCCTAAGTGATAAGGGTGGTCCACCGCAAAGCTATACATATATAAATTGAGAACGGCTTTACCGGTTTCGCAAATTCTTTTTTAGTTGTGTTTGTTATTGTCCAGTGAAGGTTCTTATGAAAGAAAAAAATAAGTAGCGCGGTAAATAAAAAAAAATGTGTATTGAAAATCTCGTTCTCGTCAGTAAGTAATACCATACCTTTTTGTGAGTTTATTGAACAATAAAAAAAAATTATAATAAAGGCGTAGGGAAGTTGGTGAGCTTATCATCATGAAGAGCGACAACTCCCACCCGCCAATGCAAGTCAGTCACCACAAGGCGGCTTGAGATCCTGCCCAGCGAGAGACGTAATAATAAAATTAAGCAATAGTAAATTTAATTTAATTTCATATCTCCAGAATTTGCTAACTTTGTTCGTTTATCACTGCTAGAGATGTGGAGGAGAACGGTAATGGCTGGATCAGATTGATTGACGTAGGACCACATACTCAGAGATAACTTTCGGCTTTCAAGTTACTGCTTTACATTTGATGACGGAGAGTATTGGAGACCCGAACTCTAAAAGATACGCTTACGGATGTTTGGTTGCCATCATCGTAGTATACAAAAAAAAACGATCCATCTATAATAATATTATTAAGCTGAAAAGATTGTTTGTTCGCTTGAACGCGCTAATCTCAGGAACTGCTGGTCGGATTTGAAAAATTCTTTTAGTGTTAGATAGCCCATTTATCGAGTAAGGCTATATAACATTAACTATAAACGCGGGTTATTATTATAGCATGAGTTGAACTGACATCCACATTATCATCTTCCTAGCGTTATGTCCCGTGCTTAGACGTGGTCCGCTTAGATCATGATCCAGGATTTAGCGAGTCTGGTAATTACATTTTATTACGGGTTATTATTAAAGCATGAGTTGAACTAACATCAACATATACCTTATATATGTTGCTGTAATAGCTCGAACTATGGTAAATTCTAAGATTTTCCAGTAAAACCTAAGATTTACCAACTCTTTACGGTAAAAGTCAGAACAGGTGTACAATTCGAACTTTTACCACCATTTACTTAGTAATTTTAGGATTCTTTACTTTTTTTTTTTTTTTTTTTTTTTTTTTTACTTGGGGAACTCCCACGAGCCGTCACCCTCCGGACGGGGATCCAGAGGGCGGTGTGTCGGACTCGAACCGACTAAACCCCAAGGTGGCCTCCATCGGCGCAGTTCCGGAGGAGCCGGTATCCCCACTGTCGGGACTATACAACAACTCCTCCGGTAGTGCGCGTGCCGCGCTGCGCGGCTCACCTCGCGCGGCGGTGGTCGATGCTGTGCAGCCCACGCCATCAGTCGTCGGATGCACAGCACCGAGCATGCGCGCGCGTCGAGACATGCCAGGCCACCCAGCATGTCTCAACTACTCCGCCCAGGATTCAGACGCCGATCGTCCCCGAGACCGGCGTCGTGGGCCCACTCTCGCGCTGTGCCCTCTGCTAAGTCAGAGGGCACGCGGAGAGCGTCTCACCAGAGGGGGCCGCCTTCCACCCGGCGACACAAATTGAGGGCAGAGCCCTGTCGTCGCGGAGGGAGAGCATCGAGACGCTCAATCCCTCCGCGACCCACCACGACGCGACCCAGCGCGCCCCTGTCGGGTTGCCGAGGATAGGGAGGCGAGCAACGAAAACACTCCGCTCCTCCTCTTCCTCGGCAACCCTGGTCCGGCTGCGGAGGTTACAGCCGGACCGCCGCAACTGCCCGTATGCCATTTGTGCAGTCGCGGCTCACCTCGGGGTCCCTCTTCGCTTCAGCCCTGCCATGGCAGGGCCTACTGAGCCCCCCCGGTACGACAAACCGAGGACCCCGGCGGGGGGGAGGATTCTTTACTTGGAAAATCTTACCTAACCAAACCTAACTAAGATTAGGTTATATTATAGGTTAGGTTAGGTAAGGTTTTTTTAATCATGTTAAAAAACCTTTTTTTTTTTTTTTACTTGAGGAATGCATTTACGCACCATCCAAATAGAGTCCTGGGTGGACCTATAAGGGTGAGTCGGGCTCGAAACCGGAAGCAAACTCCGGAGACCCTACCGACTAAACCTCAAGGCTGTCGTTCTTCGGGCGCTAACGCAAAACCAACGGGATCCCCACTGTCGGGATTCATCTCGAAAAGTCTACGCAGCGCGCGCTGCCGCCTGGCGGCCCATCCCGAGGGAGTGATATTCTCCCCCAGAACACCTAGGGTGGTGTTTCACGACCACATAGACAGCTGTGTACCCTATCCTGACGGACCGGGTGTAACACCTGCAGTCGGCTTCTCCGGGGACGATAGAGGGCCAGAGGACCACCTCCCCTAACCCCCACGACCCCAAAGGCCCTTTTAGTCGCCTCCTACGACAGGCAGGGATACCTCAGGGATACAGCAGGGCGCATGTTAAAAAAAAAAAAAAAAAAACCTAACCTAACTAACCCATAATATAACCTAACCTAGAAATGTTTACATTTACCAACTCATGTCGGTAAATCCTAAGATTTATTAGTAAAACCTAAGATTGACCAATATATGGGCTTTTTCAGTAACATATATAATGTTATAGTACATTTTTAGGTAGGTAGGTATATAACATACATATCTCATCACGCTCGTAATATCGTTATGGGATATCAAAAGAAACACTCTATGTCCCTTAAAAATATATACAAACTTAGTCTAATAACACCCATAAGATCAGCTGTGCATGGCTTTGTTCCATGGACGTTTTATGCCAGCTGATTGTTTATTAGGAGGAAGTAGCGGAACCACTTGGTCTCCTCTAGGCACTACAAATAAATTTGCCGTAAGCAGTGCCGTATATTCAGACATAACGGCCCTTTACTTTCATAATTTTTTTTCTAAGACGGCAGCATAATTAAACATATTTACTTCCATATAATAATAATTAGTATCCATAACTTTTTACGTATTCTTTAACGTTTACCGGTCTTGTTTTAATTTTACGGATATAAATGATAACAGTGATCGTTTACGGAAAGATTTTGACTTTAATATTTGAGACGAGTCAGTTAAAATTTTGGCTGAACTTGATTTAAGGAATTTATCGCTCATCGACTTTTAACTTTCAAGAGATAGTGAAGCTTCGGCGTCTATACCTAATACATTTTATATATTTTTATACATACATAACATCACGCCCATAATCCCCGAAGGGGTAGGCAGAGTCAAAGGGGCAACAGACTCATTTAACCACATGCCAAAAACAAAACTGGGCTGGGTTAGATGGGAAATTGTGAAAAGCAGTGACAAGCGGCTAACCTGTCGCCTACACAATCACACATCCAAAACTCGATATACCATTAGTCGTCTTTTACGACATGCTAGGCAAGAACCATAGTTGGCATATTCTTTTTAATTCCCAGACCAACATGGGACAGTGGGCTGGGTTGGATGGAAAGCTGTGAAAAAGGAGTGACAAGTGGCTAGCTCGTCTCCTACTCAGTCACATACCCAAAAGCCCGTAAACCATTAGTCGCCTCTTACGACATGCTAGGCAAGAACCAAAGTTGGCACATTCTTTTTTTTTGTTCCAGATAAACATAGGCCAAGTCCGAGACGTACGTTTAAAAATGCTTTAGTCTTTTTTTCTCTGTTGCCATTAAAATGTAACTGTCTCATTAGCAAAAGCGTAATGTTGCCCCAATCAGCGTCCAACACAAACGGTGAGCCCAATCAAACTGCAAAAACAATAAATCTGCGCTAAACGTCGATAGTTGTCTGCAACATTTGTCGGCGACAACAAAATGTTTATTTTTTGTGTGATTCGTTGTCGCGGCGCAACAAAATGTTTATTTTTGTTTGCGCATTCGTTTAGCTGTTAAATTGTGGCGCGTAACATTTGTTTGGAAAATATTGTTTTTGGACGGGAATAGGAATTGATAGCTTTTTTGTTATTTGGTAATTTAATGGCATACGCGGTGGAATAGTGAATAATGGATAATGGATGGATGGATTGGATTACTAAATATCTATCTATATATGTATATATATAAGGAAAAGTTTCCACTGACATATAGACGTACGCACAGCCGTAACCGCTAATGGTAGAAACGTAAAATTTGGACAGCTGTTTTAATTAAAACTGCGGTCGCACACTAAGAAGGGATTTTAAAAAATATTAGCCCAAAAGGGATGAATTAAGGGTCGCAACTTTGTATGGAAAAATCTTTAATTTAGCAACGATTTTGATAAAACTTAAGATTCATGCCTTAAAAACATTTAATTGAATACGTGTTTCATGGTTTTGACTGAATGTGGTTAACGGGGCTCGCTGCCCCTTCGACTCTATCTACCCCTTCGGGGACTACGGACGTATGTATGTGTTATGTATGTATGTATGTCGTTTAGGGAGCATCCCACCCCTTGGACTCTGCCTACCCTTACTGGGATTGCCGGCGAGATGGTATTTATGTAATTTCTTGATATCTCGCTTTTAATCAGGGATCGTATGAGCCGTTATCGTTAATTTTGTGAGTTTGGTTATTACATTAAAGCGACCGCTGTAAGTAATCTTTGTAAACTATTACGATGGAACCAAACAAATTGGATCATGGTAACACATCCATAGTTATTAGAATGAACAGTTTCCCTTCCTGCCGAAATTGTTTTAAGACAAACATGAATACACGTATTATTACATTTAACAATCAAAGATGGCTCTGGTAAAGCAACTCTCCTAGAAAGAAGACAGGCATATGATCTTACCAATAAAATACCATCGCTCTTCTCGAACAAAATATATGACCATGTTCATAAAAAAAATATTATCTTAAAATATTAAAAAATATATATAATTTCATTTCATTTTATTTCATCTAACAGGATTCTAACCTTCAGTTTCGTGGCAACGTTCTTAGTAACACGCTAATTTCAAATGACCTGCAAAATTACTATTACAACTACAAAAACATTTCACTATACATTTGCAGATATAAAATGAAAGTCTAGGAGTTTAATTTTTCCATAAAAATACTGAGTAACTCCGGTCCAACACAGAAAAAGCCAGAAATAACACGCGGGCGCAAATATGGGAAATTATCGGTCGTTTCCAGTATGTTTACTGGGAAGAGTATAATAGCAGTTGATACGTTCTTGGTGATGTAAAATATAACTATGGGATAATGCCATGGGATGTAAAAAGATTATTTGTGATGTTTGAAAAAGGTGATTTGTACAGTGATCTATTAGCCTTAGTTTGGTTTTCATTTGACTTTTTTTGGATGGGATTTTTAAAATCTAAGTAGGTACCTCGACACTACTTACTCAAATAATTATGGTTGCTGAATTTTTTATAGCTAGTGATCGCCCACTGATCGAAAATCGTAATTTTTTTTTATTATTATTTATTGTAATTTTTAAGCTTTCTGCACTTTTTATCCATATAAACTTTAACTGTGTCAAATATCATACACCTCCGTCCAAAAGTCTCATAAAAAGGGGTACAAAGTTTTTGCTTCACGTATTAATATATAGATCATGGTCCAAGCCAGCTATACTTAACCTGCGGCCCGCGTGCGGCCCTCCAGGCCTTTGTTATTGGCCCGTTCAAAGTAACAAATTAATTGTATAATTTTTTTTATTACATTACATTTTAATTACAACCTAAATATTTTTTGCTTGCGGTCCTCGACACCATGACTGAGACAGATTTGTGGTCCCTATGACTAAAAGGTTGTGTATGGCTGGTCCAATCCATCCCCGATAATGCTTGATACAAAAAAGCCTCCATGGCACTAAGGTTCAGTAAACCCTTTAGGGCAGTTTGGATTTGATCGTTATTTTTAGTATTGGGTCGAGATTTAAAAAAATCTACACTAGAATCTTGTTACTGGCGAAGAGGTCTTATAAATGCAAACGTTGAGTAATTTTTTTTTGTTAATTTAAGATCCAACTAAATACTGTATGCTGTGTTTATGAAAGCCATTATACATATGTACAAATTTTTTTTTTGAAATTTGTTCCCATTCAACGACCATAGGTAAAAAATAAGTTTAATGTAATTAAATATAGTTTAAAATTCAAGACGTAACGCCCAGTGGCATTTTTCTAATCTGGCACAGGGTCGCGCTAATTCGGATTAAGTTTTCATCAAGATTACGGATTAGTCGCAGCGGGCACAAAGAGTGCCTCTTGGAAACGAGACACACACGCGACACTTACTGAGAGATCGGTAGCTCAGTGGTGAGGACATTTGGCTTACTTCCTTAGCGTGTTGGTTCAATAGAAATAGAAATATCTTTATTCATGTAGGCTCCACAAAAGCACTTATGAATAGTCATAATAATACAAAATAAACATTCTACCGCCAGGTTCGGAACGTTGATTCTACCGAGAAGAACCGGCAAGAAACTCGGTAGTTACTCTTTTGAATCGCCATGTATACAATAACAATGCTACTTTATATCTACTTCTACAAATTTATATAATTCAAATATAATTAATGTACTACATTACAATAGGAGAGTAGACCATGCAAGAATTAGAGCGCAGACTGCAGATTCCTATCATTGAAAAAGTCTTCAATTCTATAATAGCCCTTTTTCATGAGAAATGTTTTCATAATCAAACATAGACCTGAACGTTAAATAGTAAATGTAACCGTGGTCCAATTTGTCTGGTTGCCCGGCTTAAATATCACACTCCTAGTTAAAGCTTTGCTCGGACATTACCCTAGATTTCGTTAATTTGATTATTAAATTAAAGCGTCCGTCATTTCACTTTCATTATATCAAACAAGTGAACTGTGAAGCTAAACCGGGTTATTTGTATATATGTAAAAATTGAATTTCTCACGATCTTTTTCTCTTATGTGACCTGAATATGTACCGACTGAATGAATGAATGGTCATACTCATAGCTGCTTAATCATTGCTACTTTAATCATGCTACCGAATAAATTATATTTTTTAAGAAGATGCGTCCTAATCATTACTCGGTAAACTATGTGTAGTCTATATCAGGGTTTCCTAACCTTAATTTCGCCGACACTCCCTGACCCAAAAATAATATTTTTATGACCCCCGTCCTAAGCGTTCAATGGAAATAAAAAACACATTTTTTTTATATTAACTAAATAGGCTATTTTCCTCTAACAATTGTTATAGTTCACTATTGAGATTATAAAATAATATTGCTTACGTATTTTTTCTTTTGTTCAACAAACAAAAAAAATGAAGATTTAGCGCGTTAAAATACCGTGACGTCACTAGGTGTGTAAAATTTAACCGTCCAAGTGACGTAAAACGCAAAATTTCAGATATTTGCGCTGTATCTTAGTAATTTTTCGAGTATCAGATAAAGCCAAAAATACGTATTCAATATTTTTCAATAATCTAACTTACGGACTAAAAAAATTTTTGATAATAATACCCTATTATTGGAATTTCACATGTAGTATTTTGATTTGTCGAAACTATGCGTTTAATAGATTTTTTCTTTTGGAAATTCAAACGTATCTTACCACCACCTGACATTTCTACGCACCTCTGGTTAGGAAGTCCTGGTCTGCATGAACGAATCTGCGTACTAATAGTAATTTCTCCGTATTCACTACATCATTTTAACCAAATTTGGCGTAGGCAGTGTGACACACTGCAAAATAGACAATTTCCGGACTCATGCGAGCTGAGCTTTGTAGTGTAGGCTTTTGAGACGAGTGAAGCGTGCACCGCAAATGCTGTCTAAAGACATTGCTATCGACATAATGATTCACCTAGATCGCAAACGATGCATACGTTTCTATAATATTGAATACGTTTAGTTACATAGTTGTGTAGGCGTAAGTATGTCATTGTGTAGGCGACGAGTGTGACACTTGTCACTGCTTTTTCGCAATTTTATATCTAACCCAGCTCAGTTTTATTTTTGGTTGAATGTGTTAAAGGGGCTTGCTGCCACTTTGACTCTTCTTCGGGGATTATAGGTAAGACATGTTGGTCTTACAAATAATGTGCTGACTATGTTCTTCATCTAGAATATCGTAAAAGGCGACTAATGGTGTATCAGGTAGGAATTTTCTACATACGCACTACACAATTTTCTATCGAACACAAATAAGATCTTGGCTAGAAATGGTTAAAGGATCTGACTGTTTCTTGGATTCTGTTGAATATTTATTTGACAAGCCCTTTACAGTGCGATATTTGCTTCCCCTGTGTATATTCTTCCAAACTTCCAGGAATTAAATTTTCACAATATTTGTGAGGTACACCTAGTTGGTTCAGTTGAGGTCGATATAAAAACAGTAACATCGTTTTCTTCTATATTAAAAAATTTTGCAGTATGACTGGGCCATTAGTCGAGTGGTCAGAGATCCTGGCTACTAAACCACTAACCGAAATATTAACGAATGTTTGTCCTGAGTGGGGATCGAACCCACAACTCTTGGCACTTTGGGCATGGTCACTACCGAATGCGCCATCGAGCCAGTATACCATTAGTCGCCATTACGACATGCTAGGCAAGGAACGCAGTTGGCACATTATTTTTAAGCCACAGACCAACATGGGACAATTAGTGAAGTATATAATAATTCATTCATACATTTATCTCGGCAAAGTGGAATTATTTGTCATCGAGACATTTCAATTCGTAAGGTTTCCTGCGAGACCCTTTGAAGACCCAATCGCTCTGTAAATAACGTGTTTTCTTTTTGAAACTTTATTACATTGTTTGAGGACGAACTCAGATTAAGAACGCATTTTATGGGAAAAAGAGAAAGTTTATTTCTTAACTTGTGAATTTCCTTTACATGAATAAAATTCGGTATGATAAGATTTTATGCAAGGATGTTGGTTTTGTTTAGGTTGCTTAATTACTATTATATTCACCCACGGACTAGTAAAAAAGAAGGACTCCACGCTGTCAAACTATAGGGTGAAGCCACGCTTATGAATGTGTGTCAAGGTGGAGCACCTTCAATTTCTAGTTAGTGGCGCGGAGGCCTTCTTTTTTTACTAGTCCGTGTATTCACCATAGATGTTTGCGGACGTATCTACCTTTACATCATCTTCCTAGCGTTATGTCCCGTGCTTAGACAGGGTCCGCTTAGACCATGATCCAGGATTTAGTGAGTCTGGTAATTACATTAAGGCGACTGCCGGTCTGACCATCGTAACCCTAAGATAATTTTTTTGAATTTGCAGGTTTCATCACAATGTTTTCCCTCACCGTCGAGCTAGTGGTATAAATATGAACATAGATTTAAAAAATCTTGAGGTTCATGCCCGGGTTTGAACCCGCACTCCTCGGTTAAGAGACGCATGTCCTTACCATTGAGCTACCACCGCTCTCATCTATACCTATACGTCTTTTATTAATTGATTTTTATATTTTGTTTATCAATCAATATGTACTCGTTCGTGTCAAAAGAAGATATACAGTCATAATTTTCTTCTCCTTTTGATAGATTAGCTTCAAATTCAGCATATATTACAAGGTATGAATACAAGTTGACAGATATTTAATTACGTTCACAAAGTAAGTAGACTACTTTTTGGCGAGAATAACTTCGTTAGCGTATCACGTGACGTCAGCAGTATTAACTGTCTTGTAGTATTTATTTATTAAAGATGTCAGCACAAACCATAGCCTCTCATGAAATTCAAACCTGCGACCTTTCAAAGTCAAAGTCAAAGTCAAAATATTCTTTATTTATATAGGTTTCAAGGAAACACTTATAAATCGTCAAATACAGGTAAAGGCTATATGATTCTACCACCGGTTCGGAATGTTGTATCTACCGAGAAGAATCCGGCAAGAAACTCGGTAGTTACTCTTTTCAATACAATTTATACAAGGTGTATGAATCATAATTAACTTTGAACCACGTTTTAGTGTGGGCCTGTTGTAGAGTATCAAAATAAAAATATATAAATTACAACCAAAAATTTTTTTTCATCGCATTCACAACTAAGCTAGCTAACTACTCTGCTATAACTAACTATATAGCTGCTACAAGAAACCTTACAAATCCACGTATTTGATTAATCTAAACGCTGTACCTCCATCCATTCTTGAGAAAAGGATCTTGACAGGACAGACAGACAGACAATCTGATGATTCAATAAGGGTCCCGTTTTTCCATTTAAGGTGCGGGACCCCTCAGAAAGGATCTGCAGTATCCACCCTTTCACACAAGTGTTATCGCACACCCTTCGGGATCTCTTATTTTTCCGGGACCTCCGGTGCTCCAACTATCTTTTTTTAAGCACGCTCTTTTGCCCCGTTCAAATATGATACAAAATAAATAGGTACTTTACGCATGTAATATTAAGAATCAAGGGTTGATTTTCTCCTTTAGTTATGTCCTGTTCATTATATTATGTGAAAGTTAGTGCTCTCCATAAATTTATTTATTATTATTGTTATTCTTTCACGTAAGGCATTGTACGGATTTAGCTAAAAATCGCTATTCTATCTTTTTCTATTAGTATCTGAATAATTGTCTGTGAAGAGCGGTGGTAGCTCATTGGTAAGGACTCGTGCCTCTTAACCGACGAGTGCGGGTTCAATACCGGGCACGTACCTCTGGATTTTTCACTAGCTCGACGGTGAGGGAAAACATCGTGATGAAACCTGCAAATTCAAAAAACTTTGAATTTGTAACCATTATCCAATAATTGTCTGGTTCCCCTTTCTTAGGATTACGAAGGTCAGATCGGCAGTCGCTTCAATGTAATTACTAGACTCGCTAAATCCTGGATCATGGTCTAAGCGGACCCCGTCAAAGCACGGGACATAACGCTAGGAAGATGATGATCTGAATAATTGTCTTTCTCTCATAATACAAAGGACTTTTACTAACTCGTCTTTTATTGGTAGAAGCGAGGTATGAGGCTTTATACTTTTTAGAAGAATTTGAACAATAGACTAGACTGCAAAGGAATTTAACTACATGTGTATATTTATTGATGATTCTGTATGCCCATTTATTTGTAAACTAGCTGTGCACGCAGTTTCACCCGAGTTTATGGTGAATGTTATATAGGCTTCCTCGAAAATGAGCTATCTAACTAACACTATAATATTTTTTTTAAATCGAACCAGTAGTTTCTGAGATTAGCGCGTTCAAACAAACAAACAAACCAACAAACTGTTTAGCTTTATAATATTAGTATAGTTTAGTATAGATACCTACTCACCATCAACTGGCCCGTTGGTCGAGTGGTTAAAGACCTTGATTACGAAACCAAGGGTCGCAGGTTCGAATCCAAAGGGGCAAAGTTTCGTGTGATGAATATGGACATTTGTACTCGAGTCATGGATGTTAATAAACGTATTTAAGTATGTCTGTCCGTTCACCTATAATCCATAGTACAAGCTTAGTTTGGAACTAGGGAATTGGTGTGTTAGTCAGGAGAATTTATTTATCTCTATAGGAGAAGCAATGTAACTTCTACATCGATGAATTTTATCCGGCTATAAATTAAATTAGATAATCTCAGTTACACCTTGCCCGAAACAGAGTAAATAAATAAAAATGGACCAATTAACAAGATCTTTATGACATTATTATTGCACCTCCTGGAGGGATGACCCGTTTTTGCTCATTAGAACAATAAACCTTTGTTCTTCGCCGCTTTTGTTAAGCTAATGTGCGCAATGATTACAAAAAGAACACTTTTATTTTCGCTCGCACCTTTGGAAGATTTATGGGAAGGGACATTAAAGCCTAACAACAAATTAACAGAAATAGAAAGTGTCTCATGTTAAATGTTACTTGTTAAATGTCGTGATGAGTATATAATATATTGTACTATATATCATGCATACAATGCGACGGATTGGAATCATCATCATCTTCATCTTCCTAGCGTTATGTCCCGTGTTTAGACGGGGTCCGCTTAGACCATGATCCAGGATTAAGCGAGTCTGGTAATTTCATTGAAGCGACTGCCGATCTGACCTTCGTAACTAGACAATTTTTAGATCGTGGTTACAAATCCGGACGGACGGACCGGAGCGGACCCCGTCTAAGCACGAGACATAACGCTAGGAAGATGATGATAAAGCAGCTTCCCATTGGTGAAAAAAAATTCAAATCGGTCTAATAGTTTCGGAGCCTATTCAATGCAAACAAACAAATTCTTCCTCTTTATATATTAGTGTAGAAGTATTTTCATTATGATTAATATCAAAGCACTTCTTCCTATTCGTATCGGAAAGCGATATTTACAATAATTTATGTTATATTGAAGACGCTGATATATTTATAATAACGGAACCGATAAATATATTTGAACGTCCAAAATCCGTCCTGAAAGTGTTCCGAAAATAGTCTTCTAATCCTGTATTCTATAAATGTAAAATGGGAATTATGTTTATTGTTATCTATTAATAGCACAATCAAATATATTTGGACCATTTAAACATTATTATATTATACATGGGTAATATTCACGGGTAAGTAAAGGGATGTTGTTTTTATCTCTATATTCAAATATAAATTGCATTACTGAAAAACAGCGTCGGAGTCAAGGTAAGAAGTGGCATGCTCCGGTGGTTCGGACATGTGGAAAGAATGGATGACGAAAGATTGACTAAACAGATAACAATGCAAAAGTGGAAGGATGTAGGAGCCGCAGTGGACCCAGACTCACCTACCACGACCAGATTGGTCGTGTATTAACAGAAGGTGATTTTAGGAGTCATAAAAACCGTAGAGCTTGTATGAAAAGGATCATGAATGTTGAAGAGGTGAATGAGGTGTGTAAGGTTCGTGCCATATGGCGTTCGGTTCTCTCTGCCTACCCCGCTAGGGAAGTGGCGTGAAGTTAAGTTAGTTAGTAAATTGCAATACGCAACTGCAAAAGAAGGGTTAGATATATATAATATTTAAATGGATGTTTGAAATAAGTAAAAAAATACGGCACTTTGAAAAGTACAGGCTTTTATTTCGGAGTTAGTTAAGTTAGTGTCGTTAAAATCATAATTCACTAGAAGCTATGCCCCATGTTTCACTCGCGTTCATGGTTAATGTTATATAGCCTTCCTTGATAAAGGGGCTATCTAACACTGAAATATTTTTTCAAATCGGACCAGTAGTTCCTGATATTAGCGAGTATTAGTTCAAGTAAACAAACAAACTCTTCAGCTTTATAATATTAGTAAAAGTATTCGTACAGATGTGTCGTAGCGCCATGTTATCTAGTCTTTGTCGATAAATGGACTTATTCGACATAAAAATAACTTTTCAATTCGGACCAGTAGTTCTTGAGATTAGCTCTTTCAACCAGACAAAAAACTCTTCAGCTATATAAATAGTACCTATAGATTGTTAAAAATAAAAATGTATCCACCCACATTTTTAGAACAGACTGCAGGTAACTTCACAAACAAACTCTTTTGTAACAAGATAAAGAATTCGAATCTGCATAACAAAGGCACGCTTAAAAGTTTATAAGTAACTTTGAACTTCACAAGTAATTTTTCACCTAATTTCGTGTGATTTATGAAAGCATGTTTATCTCAAACTGGACCAGAGGAGCCAAGTCGCACACAACTCAAGTACTTGTGTGTCCTCTTTTGATGAAATGTGAGTATCTACCATATGTACAATAAAATTGGAGTGGTGATGTCATAAATTAGCTCATGAACACGGACCAGTAAAAAAAGAAGGAATCCGCGGCGCTAACTCGACGTTTACGCATCAGCGGAGCTCCAACTTGACACGCAACTTACATCACACATTGTCATAAGCGCTCCAAATGCGCTCAAAATATCTCACTCACACATTCATAAGGGTGGCTTCACGCTGTTATATGACAGTGCGCAGTCCTTCTTCACAGTTTAATATAGGATTATTACAGGAACTTGGTGATAATATGACGCTCCCCAGGATCAGAGGCCCGGGGCGGACCACCCCTTCCGCACTCCAGTTAGTCCGCCACTAGATTAAGGGAGGGTGTCAATATGGGGATTTTTTTTTAAAAGCGTTAAATGTTTAAAAAAAATGTTTACGCATTTTACTCGTTGTCTGAAAATGTTGAAACAATTATTCGCCTAATTACCTCCGACTTATAATCGCATGCTTTTGTTAACTCTATAATTTTTGGGTGTAATGTGCATGTAATGTCAATATGTGTGTTTGTTGTTTAAAAGAATAAACATCTATCTATCTTTGACAGGCCCGTTGGTCGAGTGGTCAGAGACCCTGGCCACAAAACCGAGGGTCGCGGGTTCGAACCCCGCTAGGGGAAAATGTTTCGTGTGATAAACATGGACATTTATACTCAAGTCATGGATGTTTATAAACGTATTTAAGTATGTCTATCTATTTACCTAGTATCCATAGCACAAGCATATGCTTAGTTTGGGACTAGTGAATTGGTGTGTCAGTCTGGCGAATTAAATTTATTATTTATTATTATTTATAATCTATCTATCTATCTAACTCATATTGTCCTGTCACGTGACACCAATTACGAAGAGATCCCGTTATTCGTGTTCGCTTCTGATCTTTGAGGCATGAAGCATTCCCAAATTGAGGTGTAAATATAACAAACAAATATGTGCTACGTATATCTTAGAAGCGGATAATTTGGAATTTTTCCTTTGATTGTTTTTGCGGTAATTGGGATACAAATAATGTATAATAATGATGTCTTTTTATGGAAATGGTGGGAGTTTTGCAATAAGTGAAATATGAGTGGTTGCCTAAAGAAAAAATATTTAAATTAAAATAAAACTCAAATTTAATTTTATTGCACGGAATAACTGTATCTATCTACAATGATGATGACTTAACAACTCAAGCAGCCATTGAATCTGCTCCCGAAAAAGAAGTATATGTAGGTATTGAACACTCATCATCTTCCTAGCGTTATGTCCCGCGCTTAGACGGGGTCCGCTTAGACCATGATCCAGGATTTAGCAAGTCTGGTAATTACATTAAAGCGACTGCCGATCTGACCTTCGTAACCCTAAGATAGGGGAACCAGACAAATTTTGGATCATGGTTACAAATCCAAAGTTGTTTGAATTTGCAGGTTTCATCACGATGTTTTCCCTCACCGTCGAGCTAGTAGTATAAATACGTACATAGATTTGAAAATCCAGAGGTAGGTATGTGCCCGGGTTTGAACTCGCACTTCTCGGTTAAGAGGCGCGTGTCCTTACCATTGAGCTACCACCGCTCTATTTTATTGAACACTTACGAGTAAAATATACGAAAAGCGAGAAATTGCTAAATAACTGCTAAGTTCTACTGCTAAACTTCACCCCACTTCCCTAGTAGGGTAGGCAGAGAGAACCGAACGCCTTAAGGCACGGTCCTTACACACCTCACTTGTTTCTAAACAAATCTTGTTGCTAAACAAATGAAGGGTCCCCTGCAATAATGATGAATGTCCATAATTTCTTTGATTTTGGAAAACTGCGTAACTAAATAAATCAATTTATATATTCCAAATATAAAAAATATAAAAAAACTCCTACATTAGTTATTCATTATAATCACTTATGATTAAAGCGAGAACTTCAAAGTATACGTCACTGAGTGTTGTACTCCCTAAATGAAGGAGGTCAAGCCCAGGTAATCCTCAGGAAAACCACCAGGTAATGAGATACGATATAATTTCTTCACTGATATTATAAAGAAACAATATTTGCATGTTTGTGACTACGTGTGTTTGTTATAAATAGGCATCAACAATGCTGTTTTGTTTATTTTAAAAAAAATTTACAATACACAGTCAAGAAAACTAGAGAAAATTTCAAGTTTTTATTTAATAATCTTCCCATCACTTTGTTGATAATTCATTATAATTTATTTTATTTTACAATTTAAATACCAAAAGAAAAAAAAAAGAAATACTGATTGTTTATTTTTAGACACGACAACATGAAACCATACCCTCCTGATACAAACAAAGTGTGAAACCCCAAATTAATCAGTAAAATAAACATAAAAATAGAACATTACATAAAAATATAAACCAACAATATCCCATTTTCTATAGGGCTATTTTTATCTATACTTGAAATGCGGAAGTTTGTATTATAAACGATTCCTACTTTGTCAAGGAAGTTAAAAAAACATCCAGTTGAATTGAGAACCACCACCTTTTTTTTTGTCGGTTATAAACGTTCCAACTATTTTCCTTTATTATAAAGTCGTAAACAGTGAGTAATGGTCTATAGGATGTTGGGGTTGTGATTGTGCAGGCGACAAACTAGCCACCAGACACTACTGTATCACAATTTTCCATCTAGCTTAGCCCAGTCTTTATATTGCCAAAAGCGGTTAAAGGGACTTGCTGTTTCTTCGTCTCTACTCACCCCTTCGGGAATTGAGGACGTGATCAAATGTTGCTAATACAAAACTACGTATAATAATTACAACCATAATATTATTAGAAAAAGGAATAAACGCAAGAGGAGGTCAGAGTACAATCCCTATTATCATGAGTACGTTTAATTATTAAAAAAAACAATATTTCTGGCTTTTAAGTGTTCTACAAATTTATATAATAATTAATCTCCATTTCTCTGGGTCACGGCATGAGGTAAGAACGACTGGACCGATTTAGCTAATTCATTTTTAGTTGTATTTGTTATTGTCAGGAGAAGGTTCTTATGAAAGAAAAAAATAAAAAAGTTGCGCGGAAAATAAAATAAAAATTGGAAAATCCGAGAAAGGGGCGTTAGGAAGTGCGCCGGGTCAGCTAGTATTCTATATTTATTGGTTAACAAAATATGAATTGCAGAGCGGAATAGCTAATGTAATTATTATTTAGGCCAGCGTTTTCCAACATGTGGTTCGGGGGTCCCTGGGGGTCTGTACACAGTCTTGTGATTGTGTAGGTACAGGATGCTGGGGACAACATCAATATTCTGAACACAATGACACATCGACTGTGTCGGCGAGTTAGCCACTTTGTCATAATTTTCAATGTAATTCAAGTTGAAAAAAACCTTTAACTACATCTAGCTAAACTTAAATTTGTATATTATATCTCTCTGCCTACCCCGCTAGGGAAGTGGGGTGAAGTTTAGTTAGTTTAATATAATATCATCTATTCTTATATTAAAAAGCTTTAGCTTTTCTCCCATAAGGGAGAGAACCTAATGAATTAAATTTACTAGAACGCATGCCATCCTTAAAACAGTTCACTGGGTATTTCAAGCGTGATAGTAAATATGTATGTAGAAATCTGCATAAAAAGGTTGAGAAAGACTGATTTAAACCGAGATAAGATGGAATATATTTATTGCAATCGTAATGCATTTCATATGCACGTTGTTTTGGTTGTTTGCACAGCGTTTTGCGAAAGCACGAACCTTTGTTGACCTGTAAAATACCAACGGTTTCCCGCGTCGAAAATTGTAATTCAGGATTACCAATATGTTTTTTAAACTTGCAACTGGAATTTAATAGTTTTTAAGTATCTTGTGTTGCAAACTTTCTGAGGCTACGGTGATGGTTTAACTTGGACATCATATCACTTGGAGACTATTTTGCACAACTTTTCTTAACTTGTGACGTGACAAAGCTGCTTATTTTTTTACTAAAGACATTTAAGATAATAATGTTATAGAATTTTATTATTTTACACATAACATAACGCCCATCATCGCTGAAGGGGTAGGCAGAGTCAAAGAGACAGCAGGCCCCTTTAACCACATTCAGCCAAAAATAAACTGGGCTGGGTTAGATGGAAAATTGTGAAAAAATAGTGATAAGTGGCTATCTTGTCGCCTACACAATCAATCATATACTCAAAACCCGATATACCATTAGTCGCCTTTTACGACATGCTAGGCAAGAAACACATTTGGCACATTCTTTTTAAGTTCCAGACCAACATGGGACGAATAATCAATCTACACATTTTATTAATTATGTTAATGTATGACGTGTTTCTTGCTTAAAATAAGTAGATATTATGGGTCTTCCACATCGATCAAGAATGGAGGGTTTTATTCTCCTCAAAATATGACCTTTAGCACCCTCCTACGTCGCTCTTGAAAGTTGATTGAGGTTGATACCTTTCATTGATGGAATAAGACACCATAATCTATAAATAATATGGTTTTGTTCTTTTCAAATTCTTAGTAATCATGGAGAATATTAAGGTTTCTGTCCAAATAGTATAAAAATAGGTTAAAAAATATTTATTTCTCATTAAACACCACAGAGTCACATGAGAAAATATAAATGTAATTTATATTTATACATTAGTAATAGCTCTATAAACCTGTGCCTGCTTAGATTTGAAAATTTAAGCTTTCGATTATACTAAGGAGTTAACCGCAGTTATTAAATATCCATTTGCGATATGAGTCCGGGTTTGAACCAAGACCATCCGACAAATGTCCATACCTTACGGCACTAAACGCTCTGATCTCTTAAGGCATCCGCCGAAAACCAGCGTCGTGGTACGCTTAGCGCCACCGCTATATGCTACCTTTTAGGTACAAGATAGTTTTTACCTTTTTATGTTACAACTAGCTGTGCCAGCGGTGTCACCCGCGTTTATGGTTAATGTTATAAAGACTATTTCCGTCATACATGATTTCTATGTAACTTTAACAATTAAGGCTGCACACGCGACGGAAGTTTAAAAAATGGAGTAACTTCTCCCGTTTTCCCAACATTTCCCTTCACTACTCTGTTCCTATTGATTGTAGCGTGATGAAAAGTATACTATAACCTGCCCAGGAGTATGAAGAAAATTTGTACCAAGTTTCGTTTAAATCCGTCGAGTAGTCTTTGTTTCTATAAGACATAACATACAGACAGACAGACAGACAGACAGACAAAAATTTTACTGATTGCATTTTTGGCATCAGTACCGAGGTACTCCGAGGTAAGTAGCTTAAGCACTTGTGTTACAGATATCAGAATCAACAGTGGTATTACAAATATATACTTAAATATTGGATATTTAAGTATTTGATAGTTATTTTGAAAATATATTTCATGTGCAGAATTGACCTCTCTACAGATTTATTATAAGTATAGATGTTATGTATTATGCATGTAAGTACCTAATAAAAAAAATTCTTTCTTTTCTTTCTTTCGTTAAATCTCAC
This sequence comes from Glyphodes perspectalis, assembly GCA_951394215.1. NCBI lineage: Eukaryota > Metazoa > Arthropoda > Insecta > Lepidoptera > Crambidae > Glyphodes > Glyphodes perspectalis. The sequence goes on from OX596219.1 coordinate 12,022,725, forward strand.
ACGTCCATAAATGTGGCGTCGTCCATAGCAATGAAATATGTCTCGTCCCTGCTTAACGAGATATCTCGGCAGCACAACACAAAAACCGGTGACCTCTTAACTTAATTTACTTATAACGTTCCCCTGAATAAATTAAATATAACATAGTTACAGTTATTGTGTTATGTGACCACATTCGGAACGTTTTTCATTACGGGCGCGCGTGAGGCGAATATTATTCGCATTGAATTTATTGTGCTACTAAGGTCTGGGGAAATTGATAAACAGTTGTGAAAAGTTGGGGATTTAGGGAGATTCGTGATAAATATCTGACTTGAAAGTTACTTTGTACTGTTGTCAGATTATAGGCAGTTATTTTGGTAGCTTTATCTGACTAATGCCAATATGAGCTTGGTGTCCGTCTGTTTGTATGTCTATAATAGGCAGACAATTACATGATTATATAAAATTTGGTACCTATCTATGTCAAATATTTGAACCAAAAAAATTTACATAAGCTACTTTTAATACAAAAATATATGGATTCAATAATAATAATAATGTCCTCCTAACCGATATCGGTCAAGGCGGCCAATCTCAACGAGGATTAGCCTACTCCGCAGGAGATATTAACGTGCCCAAGTGTGTGCGCAAACGCAGGTGCACCTCTATTCCTTCACTCTCATAGTCCGGTGAGAGGGAAATTCGACATGACTGGAGTGAGGTCAGGCGCAGGACCAATGGCTTAACATGCTTTCCGAGGCACGGGGGTGATTAAATGGCCAACTTCCTGACTCCGGGCTGTTACTGAGTAATTTCATTATTGAAATACCCAGCCACATTTTTTTTTGGCCCGCAGGAATTTTGTATGTTTACTGGGTAGGTCTGAGAATCGGTTCTTATCTATTTTTCATACCCTTAAGTGAAAAGGGTGGTTCAACCCAAAAATTTAATTTTTTGGTCCAAATTTTTTTTTTATGATGTGGTACACTCAACCCTACATTTTCACCCTTCTGCCACCAACCCAGATATTATTAATTTAGTCATTAAACCCTGGTCGATAATTGATCAATTGCTTATTGATCAGTTATCCCTGCCAGGCTTCTATCAGTGTCCACTGCTCACCCAAAAAACAGCACGGAGTAGGGATGAGACCGAAGCTGGTCTTCTGTCTATTTTTTCTCAAGAACGGGGTACAAAGATTGCCGGGACAACCAGCATATCTATACTAATATTATAAAGCCGAAGAGTTTCTTTGTTTGTTTGCTTGAACTAATCTCAGGAACTACTGGTCCGATTTGAAAACTTCTTTCAGTGTTAGATAGCCCATTTATCGAGGAAGGCTATAGGCTATATAAAATTAACCATAAACGCGGATGAAGCCACAGGCACAGCTAGTATGTATATAAGTACGATAAGTTCGATAGGTTTACCTACAAAGGCCGCACTTCACAACACATCTACCAAAAACTAATTAAATTACACTTATATTTCAATGAAGTTCCACTAGTCTCTTGTGTAACTCTTCGCCAAAACTGTATTGAAGTGTATTTTAACTTGATAACTTGACTAGACAAAGTTTTGACTTAAAGTACACGCATACAACATTTGAATAAACATCGAAAGCTTTTATAATGAATCCTCATTCGTTATCTTTGCCTTTCAGAACGATAATGTTTTTCAAAGGTTCTTATGAATTGTTTGAAGACAAAACATTTGTTGAGTGAAATTTCCAGAACGCACGATTAACAATGAGAGTGTATTGTTAAAAAGTAAGGAATAATACCGCTATTAATATATTTAACTGAAAGGAGTAAGATTTATTTATGATATTAGGTGATTGCATTGAGCCAATCATCTTCCTAGCCTTTTGTCCCGTGCTTAGGCGGGTCCGCTTAGACTATGATCCAGGATTTAGCGAGTCTGGTTATTACATTGAAGCGACTGCGATCAGACTTTCGTAAACCTAAGATAGGGAACCAGACATTTTTATGGATCATGGTTACAAATTCAAAGTGGTTTGAATTTGCAGGTTTTATCACGATGTTTTCACTCACCGCCGAGCTAGTGGTATAAATACGTACATAGATTTTAAAAATCTAGAGGTAGGTGCTCGGGTTCGAAACAGAACCCCTCGGTTGAGGCGCGTGTCGTTATCATTGAGCTGCCACTGCTCTCAACCGTTGCATTGGGCAAATTTGGAATGGTAATAAAAAAATAATAGCTAATTTTAAACATAAGATACATTTTTATCCAACGTTGTACATTTTTATGCCAATCTGATCCGTATTGATCACAATAAAGCCGCACTTCGATGTTGGACTATAGGTACCTATTCCAATTTGCTTTGTTCTTAATGAAAGTTACAAAGGCCACATGCTGCCTTATTAACCACACTTGTTAAGGCTATGAAAATACCATATTTCTGAATATACTTTGACAGTAGATACACAATCTGGAATGGGTAAACAGCTAGAAAGAACATAATTTGTGGGTACAGTGTTTACACAAAAAAAGTATCGCTTTTCGCTTGTCGCTTTTTTTTCGCAATTTTCCATCTAACCCAGTCCAGTTTTATTTTTGCCTGAATGTGGTTAAAGGGGACTGCTGTCCCTTGACTCGTGATGTTATGTTTGTTTGTAAGTATCGTTTTTCTCATAATTTTAGGTAAGTTTAATCCGAAGTTTAGTCCGTGGTTAGATGAAAACATTTGGTTCACTACATTACACGTAAGTGGACGAGGATCTTAATTGAGCGTTAAGAGCACATTTCAGCTTGATTGTGAGTTAAACCTATGTTTAAAGCCTAAGACTTTTCTTTTGAAATATCTACTTAAAAAGCCTACTTAAATTTGATTTACATTCTGCAACGTTTGAGTAGATTGTCGTGTTGAATTAGCCCAAAACCTGCATCAAAGAAACAAACTACGAATTAAGCTACACAAATGCCGTATTCGCTCGGAGCTCGGTAAACGCCAATAACTCTCAATTACATTGCGCGAGTGGGCAGTGCCCTGGCCCAGGACCTTGCGTTCTGTCGCCAGGGTCTCTAACCACTGTACAAAATAGTAGGATAAAAATTTCCATATTAGTTTCATCCAGAATCATAGTGAAGGCAGAGTACTAGTCAGAACGGACATAACACTATGAAGAAGATTAATTAACAATTTTAAGTGACATATTATATAATACTAGCTTTGTCCGCGGTTTCATCCGTGTTTATGGTTAATGTTATATAACCTATTTTCTTCTTCGATAAATGGGCTATATTACACTGAAAGATTTTTTAAATCGGACCAGTAGTTCCTGATTTTAGTGCGTTCAAGCAAACAAACAAACTCCTCAGCCTTATAATATTAAGTATAGATTTGGGACAAATCGGGACCGCCGTATTGCCGGACCCGGTTCTGGGGATTGCAATCCCTAGCCGCAATATATCCGAGCCACTTACCGCTAATAGCGCCCGGCAAGCGCCGGCGCTGCGCTTGCGCTGTGTAATTGGGAGATAGAAGCGCTTGCTTCAGCCAAAGTGAATTGTTACTGCATTTGTACCTCATGTTTAGTGGGCATTTTTATAAATATACATATCAACATATTGCCAGTGCATGTAATCATTTTACATCCACAAACACACCCGAATAACAACGCACATGTACACGATCGTGCACACTCACACACACACACACACACACACACTTACACATAAACTATTGTTTACTCACTGTTTAAAAAAAAATATATATATAAACTTTTTCATTATGTACTAGTATTTCAACAATTTTTTTATATACATTTACGAAATAAGTTTTGATGTCGCGCTATGCAGAATGTATAATATGAATAAAATGATAGCCTACAGGACAGGCCTAGCCTATTGTAAGAATTATTGTAATTGTAATGCAATACCGCCCAAACGCAAATATTTTATAATAACAATAGTATGTAGCAGATAGACATAGTACATGTAAGACAAAAGTGTATTTTCGTTGTTGAATAAAATATAAATATTTTTTTATATCATTAAGCCGGAAATAGGCAGGAGGAGCCAGCCCTCTAAATACTTTCAGCCAAAAATAAAGCTCGGCGGGGTTAGATGGAAAATTTCGATAAAGCAGTAACAAGTGGTTAGCTCGTCGCATGTATAATCATCCCAATCCCATAGTAAATCGTGCATTATTTAAGCCACTATTCGCCTTTTACGAGAGCTAGGCAAGGAACATGGTACCTACATCTTTTTTGAGTCCCAGACTAACATGGTAGTCTCAGACTACATATTCTTTTTAGTCCTGGAAAAATTCGTAACTAGTCCGCTTACCGCCCAGTAGAATGACGTTATGCGGGACTTCCGCTGAAAAAAACGTAGGGATGTACCGTTCTCATCTTTCTGTAAGGCATCTTAGGTATCGTGGTATCAATTTCACTTTGAAAAGCGAGCAATCTACCTACCATATAAATGAAATATATAAAATGTGACCTTTAACAAACTTTATGATTTAATCAGCATCAATAGATAACTTGCGTTATCAATTTCTGAATAGAGTTTCTTTTGTTGAAAACCTCTCAAACAGTGCTTGGGAATAACTTGAAATATCAAGAATACTGCACCGAAAGATTTGTCTCAAGTGGCCAAACATCTTCTCAGAAAGTTTTAGTATTTTAAAGGTTTAATTTAATCCTGATTGTAACTAAAATAAACTCCATGTTAGATATTACTAAACAATCACTTAGGTATTCATTTATTTAGGCACATTTACAGTCTTAAAATTGAACATAAAATAATGACGATAGTGGCTTGACACTATCCTTAGATTATATAGGTACCTACACATTTTGGGTTAAAAAATCTAAACATAAAATAGGTTACCTAAGTATGGATAATAAAATGTTTAAATAACAATTTAAGTATTATTTTCTTTCATCTATCTTAGTGTCCGTATCAGAACTATTTAGGCTTAGTTTAGAGAAAATTGTGCTAGCACATAGGAGATCTTTGAAATTACACCTTTGTAGTGGACAAAAAAAGATTAGTGAAAACCGGTACTTTAGTAGGTTAACCTCCTCTAAGCACTCTAAAACAGGATAGCTACAAGCATTGAAAGTCCTGGCCCGGTCCATTAGCAGGGAGTGCGGACATATTGCATCGCACTACCCGTCACCGCGACTTAAAGTGAGGAAACCCGGTGTTTACGGTTTTATACTTTGAGGTGTTTTAACAAACTATTTGTTTTGTATGTGGTGTTTAGGTAAATTATAAATTCTCCAGACTGACACACCAATTCCCTAGTCCCAAACTAAGCTTATGTTTGTGCTATGGATACTAGGTGAACGGATAGACATACTTAAATACGTTTATAAACATCCATGACTCGAGTACAAATGTCCATGTTCATCACACGGAACATTTTCCCCTAGCGGGATTCGAACCCGCGACCCTTGGATTCGTGGCCAGGTTTTCTGACCACTCGACCAACGGGCCAGTCAACAAAGGTAAAAATTTAAGTTTTTGGAGTGATCTTTATATTATATCCTGTAGATGTTAATACGAAACTGTGCTACGGCATGGTCCGTGAAGTGCATTTGTTAGTAACTTATTAATATTTCACGAACATTAGCTCGACTTCAGCTAAATCAAAGCCTTGGCTAGATTGAATATGAATTATTTATATACTGTAGATGCATCCAGCGATTTTAAAATAATATTATATATTATTATGTGTGTCAAATAGCTAAGAAACCTGGGAAAATATAACTAAAACTATCTGTACATTCAAATAGCCCGGAAAGAAGGTCTTTTTGCCTGACTTATAATTTTCAGCAGGCGAAATACGTTTTTAAATTCTACCATTTGCCATCGTGCTACGCCCTCGAGTAATAAAAATATGAATATTTTTTAATACCTATTCGCAACTTGATTTAAATTACAAAATCATTAAAAAAATACAGGCAGTTTCTCTTGATTCCAGTACCTAATGGAAAAATGTTAGGTGCGTCTTTCTTATTATAGAGGGCAGCACTTGATGTTGCCATAGATTTATTATACGTAGGCATAAATTATATCTATGGATGTTGCAAATATCCTTAAGCTCCAATGACCGGAGGGTATTCTGGTTTGTCGCCTTTAGAAGCTTAAAACAATTTAGCAAGTAAAAGTACTAATAACACACTTTGTCATGCCTGTTTTTCCCAGGAGAAAACTCCGGACATCCGAAATGCGGCTAAACTGTTAACCACTACTACAAAGGCAGCCCGCAACGTGTAAATTGGTTCTTTTTTAAACCCCAACAACACGTGGGAGGTTAAAAAGTAAAGTGTAGTTGTGTGAGATTTTAAACATGCGTTTGAATGTTCTTCCTGGGAGGATTTGAACTGTCCTTGTGAAATTATTCCTAAAATTATGCGTTTTTCGGTCTGTATAATTAAAATAATTAATTCTCTTTCGCAAATCGTTCCTTAGGTTCAAACTAAGCATATGTATAATTAAGCTTGTGCTATGGATACTTGGTAAAGAATAGATATACATACTTTATGCATGGATAGATAAATAAATAAATAATAATAATAAAAAATAAATATCCGACTACAACACATACATTAATCTGACTCCGGGGTAAGTAGCTTAAGCACTTGTGTTACGGATATCAGAATCAACAGTGGTATTACAAATATATACTTAAATATTCAATATTAACACCCAGACACAGAACAAACACAAGTATTCATCAAACGAATGTTTGTCCTGGGTGGGAATCGAACCCACAACTCTTGGCGCATAGGGCAAGGTCACTACCGAATGCGATCGAGCCAGTCAAATATATATAAAATTTTTCGAGCCAATCAAAAATATATTGTAAATAGATGAACTAAAGTGGAATTACTTTTGAATTGTTGTTTTTGTATGACGAATTTACAATACACAAAATATTATATGAAAAAAGAAATCTTTACCAATTTACGCGACCTTTACCAATCTGTTACGTCCTCGTGACTAAACTATTTATTAATGAGAAAAGGCATATGCTACTTTGATCTAGAAAAAAAACAATAATTTCACGAGACACAATGGAGTCTTGGTAACAGACTGAAATTATGAATTTCACGAGTGAAGTAAACAAATAAAAAAAATAATAGTATTTCTATTACATTCGTAATCTGTTTTGTCTATGGTCTTATCAGATTATAAATATAGTGATATTTATAGGTCATCAAAGGATATCACATTGTATAGTATTGGGCTCAAAGTTAAAAATCTATTTACACTAGAACCAATTCTGATTGACCTAAAACTCGTGTTTTGTAATTAACACAAAACTAATCTATATAAGCTAGCGTTGAGTAATCGCTCACCACCGGGGGTCCACAAAAACTCATTGAAACCCAGTACGAATTAATTGGCGGTTGAGAAGTAATGTGGCCAGCTTCGATATGAATTATAGGGCCGCGGGTTAATTAAAATTTATTGTTTAATCCTTATTATTATAAATGCAAAATTAAGTCTGTCATTCTATCTGTTACGTCTTCAACAACATCACGCCCACAATCCCCGAAGTGGTACGTCTTCACGCCTTCACGTTTCCTACTATTCCTAGATTGATTGATGATTACCTATTTGGCCCATGTTGGTTTGGGACTTAAAAGGAATACGCCATCTGTGTTCATTTCTTAGCACGTCGTAAAACTAATACAACGTATAAACTAATGGTATATTGGGTTCTGGGTACAAATGAATATCCGATGACATCACATACATTGATCTGACTCGGAGGTAAGTAGCTTAAGCACTTGTGTTACGGATATCATAATCAACAGTGGTATTACAAATTTATACTTAAATATTAGATATTAACACCCAGACTCAGAACAAACATAAGTATTCATCACACGAATGTTGGTCCTAGGTAGGGATCGAACCCACAACTCCTTGGGAAGGGTCACTACTGAATGCGCCATCGAGCCAGTCATATGCGGTATGTGACTGTACAGGCGACGAGCTAGAGAGCTAGCCTAAAGATAAGATGGAAAATTGTGAAAAAGTAGTGACAAGTACTACTTTTTCACAATTTTCCATCTTATCCAGCCCAGTTTTATTTTTAGCTAAATACGCTAAAAGGGGCTAGCTGCCCTTTTGACTCTACCTACCCCTCCCGGAATAATGGGTGCGATGTTATGTACGTATGTACTACTCCTAGATGAGGATATAAAACTAGGTAGCTGATATATAGGGCAATGTTGTTTAAAAGTCATAAGAAACTATAGAAAGTAAAGTTTATGCTCAAGTTTCAAAACGACCTCAACTGACGAACAACTGCAAGAAGATAAAACAAATCTTTGATGTACTTATCCATCCGGGAAACCAATTTTAAGTGATTCCTTTTTGATCTCGCCGACGTGGCCCGAATAATTCGACGCAGTTGTTTCTGAATCCGATCGTATCAAAAAGTAATTTTCGGTATTAATTTAAGGGAAAAATGCTTTCCGATGTACATATATCAAATGACATAAATTCACTTAATATACATTCGTGCCTCTGGATTTTTCAAACCGGTGAGAAAAGACATTTTGAGTAAAACGCTATCAAATAACCTAACCTAACCTAACCATGATCCAGTTCGTCTGATTCCCCTATCTACATACTACATACATAACATTACGCCCATAATCCCTGAGTAGAGCAGAGTCAAAGGGGCAGCAAGCCCTATTCCTACACAACCACATTCCCAAAACCCGAAAGGATACTATTAGTCGTCTTTTACGACATGCTAGGCAAGAAAGACAGTTGGCACTTTCTTTTTAAGTCTTGGGTTTTGAAAGTCAGATAGGCAGTTGCTTCAGTATAAACAGACTCACTATATCCTGGATTATGCTCTGAACGCACCCTGATTAAACACGAACAGAAAGATAATGATTAATATAGAAATAAAGTATCTTATTTTTTTTTTAATTTTCCGTATAATCCATCTTCATTTTTGACTAAAAATGTTTCAGAAGCCTTCTGCCTACCCCTTCAGATATTGCGGGCGTGATGATTTGTGTAAAATTATCTTTCTCTGTTAAGTCTCGTGCATAGTCGGGGTCCGACCATGGTCGTGCATCAGTCCATGATCCAGAATTTAGCCAGTCTGGTCAGGCCAGATGGCCTTCGTAACCCTCAGATTTGGGTCATGGTGCTATGTGTAAGATACTATAATTTTAAATTAACTACGTCAATTTGTGAAGGTTTCAAATTTAAACTAGAAAACCGCTAGCTCAAACCGAAATGTTATCGACAGTTACGTTCGTCGCTTGCATTCAGAACGTGGTCGACAACCGCAATAATTATACGGGGTGCATTCCCTTAGCGTGTTCCCACTGAATACTGATTCGTAATGATGTGCGGAGCCGCCGGCTAAGCCCCTATTTGTCGGGTTGTCAGGAAAGTATGACAGGGTCTGCATCGGGAAGTCTCTGGGAGTTTGTGGTTGCTCAGTCGATAGGGTCACGCCGTGTGTGTATTGGTTCAAATTCGCGTACTAACGTTCTTAGGTTCTTGTAGATTCTTTAACGTTTGTTACTCCACTGCTTCGTTTGTCTCTAATCGACATAAAGGACCTCTGAAGAATGTCCTCATCTTCTTAGCGTTAAATTTCGATTTTTATAAAGATCCTTCCCGAAACTTTCAAAGAATGAGCAAAAATATATGAAGATTTTGAAAGTTTATGAGATTAGCCAGACATATACTTTCTTTCCTAAGAAACATTATAGGTATTGCTAGGTAATAAATAAAAAATCGGAGGATAATATGTGTATTCAAAACTTCCAAGTGACGTTAATTTTGAATTTAAACAGCAAAGGCGAGCATTTAAAGCAACTCTCTTGAAGGTGACACGTATGTTTGAGTGAAGCCCTTCAATTTTAAAGTAAACTCCAAAAGTTTCATTAGCCCCGGCAGTGGTCAGCCGCGAAAGTGGTCCCTAACCGTAAATAGGTGTGAAACAGCGTCAAGTTAACTTTGTTCGGCTCATCTGCCATTAGCGGGAAGACTCCTTTCCAGTTTTCCACACATCTTCACGTTTTCAACCATTTTCAACTTTTGACGAGGGCTGGCAGGCTCATTAGCTGGCGGTCTGTCCCTCTCGCTCTTCGGGAGGTACATATAAATGCGTCTCTCTCGCACAGCACTCAGGTAGACGTGGTGACAAGTGTCAACCGGTGTTTAGTTCTTGGATTATTTTTTAGTGACGTCGTTTCGACCTTTGTGGTGCAAAAATTAAAATAGAATGGAGTGCGTAAATCTAATGCGTAGAGTGTGATGGAGTTTGTTATAATGCGATACTATGCTTTGGGAGCAGTGAAGGTAGCCGTATCTCTTGCGAGGGATGTTGGTTCAAACCCGAGCACGGACTTGATTATGAATTACTTTAAATTAAGTAGGTAAACCATTTTTATCTTGGAGGGGAGGTTAAACGTGGTGGGGTGAAGGAATATTCAAACGCTATCGATCCAATTTGTCTAGTTTCCTAGGATATGGTCAGGAGAATTACTTGAATGTCGCTTTAGTGTTATTATTAAACTTACTTAAGATTAATCCCTAAACAGACCTTTACGACATACTGCAAGCAAACATAAAACAATATGAATGATAATTGTTAGATATAACTTTACCACAAGTAATTAGAAAAAATATCTTCGTGGCGCAGGCAACGCCACGGGTTACACCTACCTTAAACTAAAATAACTTAGTATCAGTTAGCTATTATTTGTTATATTTCAAGTGATATTTCACGGACCTATAACGCCGATTTTGGCCCCTGCGTCTTGGCAAACACTCGTCTTCCATCAAAGAGGTCGTTATCAATTTTCTAAGTAACACAATTAACTTCAACTTAAATTTTCAGTAAAAATAAACCTGCTGAAAGAACAAAATTTTAAATCGGGGTCTTTTAAGGATCAACATTATGCTGGGTGTTGTTTCAGTGTTTTGATATTTATTTCATGTTATTTAAAAGTTTGATGAGAGAAATACTATTTGGGGTAACTATTTATTCACTAATAGGTTCTACATTAGGCGGTTTAATATTTAACATCTGTTCAACAGTATTTTAAAATTTAGACACTTGTACCTAACAAATTAAATAACTTTAAATAATCAAATTCAATAAGTCGATATTAACCAATTGTTTTACATTGCATATTATGTTTATAGACAAATCTGAAAAAATCTAAAGAAAATTGGTGAGTTTTATCAAATTGCATCAATAGGTTAAATGAAGTTATTATTGTGTTACTTCAGGATTCATATAAAACGTAATATAAATTACAAAAAAAGATGTTTAAGTAACTTATTTATAATTTTTTTAAGCATAGATAATCCCTGAAATATTTAATTGAGCTGAATGCCACACGGACGAAGCTGCCAGCACAAACTAGTGAGAAAAAAATATAATTTAAATGCAACGGCTGTTGAGCATAAACGAATCAACTGGAAACTTGTATCGCAAATAATCGCAAATTGGCTCAGAGGCCGTGTTAGGATCGAGAGTCACTGCAAATTTGTTTAATGCGTAGAAAAATATAATTGGATCATTTTTCAAATATCACTGAGGATCGAGTTACTGCCGGTGGAGTAAATGATGAAACTTGCAATAGGTACACTACTCGTTTCTGTTTGCAGATTTGCATCATGCACTGTGGAAAAATTTAATATATTTCAAATGTACAATGAAAACACAATATTTACCTTTAGCTAAATCTGATTATTGTGATTTTTTTAGCTGCCGACGTAAGCCCAGGGGCGAACTGTAAATACTTCTACCTCCTAAGCCGCAATCAAAAAAGCCCATTAATAGATTCGCCTCTATAAATATATATCTCAATTTGTTTATATACGATTTTGTTTCTATTAGGTATAGCTAGATAGATTTTCCAAGATATTTATTCCGTAGGTAGTTAGTGCTATCTAAGTCTGTCTGTGCCTTCACATGTACATGACGTATAGGATTAACTTTTTATGTGAAAGAGATAACTAATTGATTCTATAAATATGTACACTATGCCCCATGCGCCAAGAGTTGTAGGTTCGATCCCCACCCAGGACAAATATTCGTATGATGAATACTTGTGTTTGTTCTGTGTCTGGGTGTTAATATCCAATATTTAAGTATATATGTGTACATAATACTACTGTTGTTTCTAATATCCGTAACACAAGTGCTTAAGCTACTTACTTCGGAGTCAGATCAATGTATGTGATGTAGTCTGACACTATGAAGATCAACATATAAGCCAAAGAAGAATTGGAATGTATTTAGTAGTTTTTCACCACCAATCGTAGCGAACAGTTATTTGTCTGCTATACTCGCACATCAACTACTAAACAGGTCATGTATTAAAGTATTGAGTTGACTACATTGTTGCAACACCCCAAAGAACTATTGTCTACCGCATGTTGACCCAGCCAGTAATAATGTAGTGGTCGGCGCGGCTCAGCAAATACACCGCGCGTATTATGACGCTTAGAGGCCGCTATCAAAATGTATGTGAAAGGGAAAAATTGTGGGCGATATACAACGAGTTGGCGGCGGGTTTATTAAGTATAAAGATTTCGTTATTGTTTCTGTTTGTGGGAGAAGTATTAATTGGTGCTCGTACACGCTATGTGAATAGGCAAAGGTTTGGCTTGAAATAATACGTGATATAGATAATAATGTTGGTGAGTCTGCCGCGAGATTAAAGCTGGACACACACAAACAGATATTATTATAATACTTTATATTGAACGGGACATATACCGCAACGGTATAGTATTGTATGAAAACGATCATGAATGTTGAGGAAGCAAGTGAGGTGTGTAAAATCGTGCCATATGAAGTTCGGTTCTCTCTGCCTATCTCGCTAGGGAAGTGACGTGAAGTTTAGTTAGTTAGGTATGTTCCGTTCTTAGTCGAGGTTTAGACCATGTTCCTGGATTTAATAAGTCTGGGTCTTTGATTAGGTACATTGAAACAACTGTCTTTAGATCTTGATTACCGCGCGCATGGTTAACTCCATTGTTATTCGTATGTGCAGGTTTCCTAGCGACCTTTTCAATCACCAACGGGCAAGTGGTATAAATAAATGGTATATTAAATATACTTGTGGATAGCTTGATGACGGCTGACCGGGATGTATGGAAAAGGAAGACATGCTGCGCCGACCCCAGGTGAACTGGGAGAAGGGCAAGAGGATGATGATGATGATATTAAATATACTTGTACAAATAGCGCGCGAGTTGAATGCAGTCGGGGCCTGAGACGAGACATACCTGAGCTCTGCATTCAACTCGCGCGCTATCTGTAGATAAAATCCATACCGCAAATGAACTCATGGTAACACCACAGTTACCTTCCCATTGATTTATAAAAGTATTTTGAAATCAGTTTATATTTATATGTATGTATATAAAATATCGCTATTCTATTCTATTCTATTCTAAGTGCCGAAAGCATATCTCGTACTCTGACTGCCATTACGATCTCTCTGATGCTGATAAAGATATTCCAAATCATTATATGAATTGTTCCTAAAATAAAAATCTGTCTTTATTAAGCACCGTTTATGATAGTTAAATCAAAAAATAACAGTTTATTTTCTTTGTTGCAGATCGAGTCAAAATGATCAGCTCTAAGACCTTCCGTTTGTTCTTCACACTGCACTTCCTGTGCGCCGTCTCCGCCCAAGAGATGGAGAAGCGCGTGCCTCAAGGGTTCGTCGGCATGAGAGGGAAGAAGTTCGACACCGAGGCAACGGAGCAGTTCTACAAGCGAAAGCCGCAGTTCTTCGTCGGAGTCAAAGGCAAGAAGAGCATATTCGACCTGCTGGACGAGCCAGAAGAGAAACGAGTTCCTATGGGATTCGTAGGCATGAGAGGCAAGAAAGAAACATTTCTCCCTGATTCATACTACCCGGAGAACTATGAGTATGTGCCTAAGCGAGGAGGCTCATTGATCGGCCAGATCGATTACGCACCAAGCAACGAGATCAAGAACTTGGACGGCCCAGAGTTTCCCATTCTCAACGAGATCCTCAACGAGTATCTTCAGAAACTGGAACGCACTAGCTCCCTCGAAACGGCCACTGATATCGCCCCGGAGAATAATAGTGACTTGTCCAATGAAAGGATCTCGAATGAAGTGGACAAACGCGCTGCGAATATCCACCAGTTCTACGGCGTTCGCGGGAAGAAGTCTATTCCTAACAAGCGTCCGTACGACCTGTCTTTTAGAGGAAAATTCATTGGGGTCCGCGGCAAAAAGGACTTGAAGAACAGCGGCGCTCAGGAGATCAGGTTTTTGCTGGGCTCCAACGGACCGTGGCCGAAGAGAAAGGCTCAGATGGGCTTTGTTGGCATGCGCGGCAAGAAATGGATGGACGGTGAGACGCTTTGTCATTATTGTAATTAGAAACGACGGGACATATTACATGCCTTTTCTGTCTTGTAGCTTAAGACTTAAAAAGTTAAGTTGTATGTAACTAACAAACTAAACTTCATGCCACATCCCTAGCGGGGCAGGCAGAGTGAACCGACTATTTGTAATATTACTACGTCGATATGAATTCGATCTATTTTAGATGTTATATTAAATAAGTTTTAGTTAGTAAGTTCCCCACGTACCATTACATACTGATAGAGAATAAAGATGGAAACTACATTATAAGTTTTCATCTTAATTCTAACATTGGTATGCATGTCAGAAAAATATTATTATTAGATTCTTACACTCCAACTCACATGTCTCCAATTACAGTATTTTAAATTTCTGCTGCTATCTTTTAATGGAAAAAAAATAACTGTAAAAGAAATTTGCTAGAAGGAGCTTGCGTGATGCAAGTTTAGTGATATGTAATATCATTAAAGTCTACCTCAACTTTAGTAGCATTTAAATTGTGTTCAAGTACTTGAACTTACCTACTGGTTTTTCGAAGGACCGATTTCAGAAGACAAATCTACCATTACTTCTCTCTAAATATCACATCAAATGCAAACTAACTAAAACTTTTATACGATTGCTCTTTGAGAATCAAAAAAGGTAAAATAAACCCTTCTCTGACGCGATGCCGTCCGAAATATTAACTGGATTCAAAACATTTGTAGCACCAAACAAAGTTGTTCTCCCGAAAATTCGTCAACCCTCAGAGCAAGTTTACTTATAAAAGTCCCTACTCAACGTATTTGCAGAGAAAGAAGTTAATACCCCTTATAAAGGACACCTGTTTAAAAGTCGATAACTAATACCAGACGAAACAGTGTACCGTCGGAATAGCAGTTGTTTTACGAGGAAAAGTTCGCGGATTCGTTAGTTAGAAAACATTTTGAGGAAACGATTCTTTTGCACAAGTTTGAGAGGTTATAATTAAAAATAATGTCCTCCTAACCGATATCGGTCACGGCGGCCAATATCAACGAGGTTAGCCAGCTGCGCAGGAGATATTATATTGCACAAGTGTGTGCGCAAACACGGTCCACTCTCTGTTCCTTCATTCTCATAGTCCGGTGATACGGCAATTCGACATGACCGGAGAGAGGTCTCGGTTATATTTATTGCAGAAAATGTTTTCCTAATATGTTTTTTTTTTCTATATATCTATAAATTCATACGTGAAGCAAAAACTGTGTACCCCTTTTTATAAGAATTATGCGGACGGAGGAGTATGAGATTTGGCACAGTTAAAGTTTATTCGGAGAAGAAGTGCAGAAAGCTAATATTTTAATAAATAATAATAAAAAATCGAACTAATAATAGGGAATTTCGACCAGTGGGCGATCACTATTTTATATTAATATAGGTCATACATTCAAGTTATACTTGAAGTTCCAGAGACTTTGAAATTTTGTAAATTTATAACTATAAATATATAACTATATAAGTAGGAGATAGTTTTTGATAATTTAACAAGGTAACAATAAAAATTTCATAACATTACTTCACACTATCCAGCCCTAATATATATTAAATAATATTGCTCCTTTTAATATTTTTAAGCTTTGGTAGATTAAAATAATGCAATTATGGCATTTAAAAATCGGCGTTTATTAATAAGTGTGTAGGTATACTTAGTTACTGATCCTTGTGTCTTCTTTCCAGAATCGAGCATGGAAAACGAAATGCCCAACTAAGGTCCGCAGGGCCGCCCGAACCTTCAAGACTTCACCCTATAACATATCCTACATTAAGACGAAGGGACTCCCGCCAATTGATATCTAAGAAAGGCTTATTCTAGCGTTCGGTTCCGCTAAGTAAACTTCTGGTCAGTACCTACGTCCAGTGCATATCTCTTGTGTAGCATTTCATGTTGATTTCAAACCGTTACAAGCCCAAGCAGTGCATATAAAGAATTTCAGCTTTAGATTTTTTGTGTATAAATGGGATTAATATGTTAGTTTTTGAACTACAAAAATACAGATGTTACAGTTTCGGAATGTGCTTATAAAAATACATGATATCCAACAAGCAAAACACTGTATCTGAAATAATATCACAATATAAAAAATATTCTGTGGTGTAAGTTTGAATAAATTTCAATATATATTTTTTTCATAATTATTTTATTTTGTTTACCATTTCTATGTTTTGTTTTGTTTAATTTTATTTGTTGTTTTTCGCGAACCTTTTCTTTCTTCTGTTAATATTATGTATTTACCTAATAATTCTATAGTTACTATGAAATATATTTAATACACCACATAGGAAATGCTACACAAATGAATCGGTTAGGTAAAAAAATATAATCTAGTTAATCTGAGATCTATGTAAAATAATTTATTTTTATTCTAAAAATAATATTATAATTTATAACAAAAAAAAATATTTTATAGATTTTTCTAAATATCTCTAGTTGGTGTTAAAATTTATCTCATTGTTGATGGCTAGAATATTATATAATGTTAAAACTAAAATGTCAGTAGATAGAATCGAGGAGAAAATTTTCAAATTGTAAAAATACTAGTTATTTTTTAATTCTAAAAGTATCAAACTAAATGCCGTGAACAAAGAACGCAGTAATGGACTTCAAGATAATATAATCGATGTTTATTTAGAATAACGAAGTATCTTATTGTATTTAAAAATAAAACTTGAAAATATCTTTGCATTTTGTTGAGGCTGGCAAAATGTAACAGTGTAATATATAAATAAAATGGAAATGTAATAAATGCAGTTGCCAATTTTATTTATTTTTCATTTACCTTCGTAGACGTGGAACCTGCGCTGTGCCGGACTACTAAGTAAGTAAGTATAAGTAAGTAGTAAGCACTATAGTCTGCACGTGAGTGCTAGTCACCGCTTGAGGTAATTCTTTGGCCTCGGATTGAACCCACATCTCTTTGGCGCATGGGGCAGGGTCACTACCGAATGAGCCATCGAGCCAGTCCTATTTACTTTCATAATTATTTGAACGTGCATGTTTATGTATTTCCTTTCTGTCAAGTGGGTGGTATAAATACGTACAGTCGTATACTTATATCTACTAATATAAAACAAATATAAATATCAGACTACATCACATACATTGATCTGACTTCGAGCTAAGTAGCTTAAGCACTTGTGATACGGATATCAGAATCAACAGTGGTAACAAATATACACTTAAATATTGAATATTAACACCCAAACACAGAACAAAAACAAGTATTCATCACACGAATGTTTGTCCTGGGTGGGGATCGAACCCACAACTCTTGGCGCATGGGGCAGGGTCACTACCGAATGCGCCATCGAGCTTGTCTAAAATATAAAGCCAAAGAGTTTGTTTGTTTATTTGTTTGCTTGAACGCGCTAATCTGCTGATCCTGCTGCAGAAACTGCTGATCCGAATTGAAAAAATATTTTTGTGTTGTATAGTTCATTCATCGAGCAAGGCTATATAGCATTAACCATAAATGCGGGAGAAACCACGGACACAGCTAGTTTCTTAATAAAAATACAGATACATGTGCTCATATTCAGGGCCGGATTTAAATTTGTGCCGCCCTGGGGCACTGAAGAAAATGCCGCCCTATGACTTAAATTTTATTTTAATACTATTGATATCTTATTTCTTAAAAATTAGAATAACTAATTACTATAACAAAAATATAACTTGAGACGTATACGTTAAGATAAACAGTTCGTATGTTGGGTTTTTGTCGCACGCCCCGACCGCCCGTCGCGATGACGTAATCGAGCGTCCACTTCACATTTTTTTGTGTGCGCGGAACTACTTGACCGGTTATATATTGTAAAGAAACTTTTTTCTCAGTTTCCAAATTTTGCCGTCTTAGAAAATTTGACGCCCTGGGCACTAGCCCCGACTGCCCCTAGTGTAAATCCACCACTGCTCATATTTGAACCCACTCTCCTCGCATTGAGAAGCGTGTCTTTACTCATTAAGCTACCGATAGATTAGTTTCTCTCTTACATCCAATCTATAATATAAAAAATTATCGCTGAAAGTGATGCTAAGCGCAAATCTCGAAAACAGCTGCTAATTATTTTTTAGTTGTGTTTGTTATTATCAGGTGAAGGTTCTTATTAAAGAAAAAAAAAGTTGCGCGGAAAATCCCTACTAATATTATAAACGCGAAAGTTTGTAAGTATGGATGGATGTTTGTTACTCTTTCACGTAAAAACTACTGAAAGGATTTTAATGAAACTTTACAATAATATAGCTTATACATATTTACCGATGTACCTACCACGCGAGCAAAACTGCGGGCAGAAGCAGTTAAAAATAAATGGTTATTGAAAATCCGAGAACGGGGCGTTACGAAGTGCCCTGGGTCAACTAGTATTTAAATATATTCCAGTGTGGTAGTCAAACACTATTCACGTTCGATGCTAAAAATTAACCAAAGCACCAATACTGTTAAAAGCTTATTGAGTTAGCGATCATTGCCCAAAGTAATGAACTTACGAACGATTACACATCGAATTACAGTTTGCATTAAAGCGAGAGTGCCAGTAACGTCGATAGCACATCCATTTCATACGCACTCCATATTTAGATACATTTGCATTTAATTTGGCCATGTCTACTCGGACGAAGTTGCGGGCAAGAGCAAGTTGTACATAAGTTTATAAGGACTATTGCACTTTCCTACATTTACAATAGATTAGTAGGTCAAAATTGCGTGATGGAAAGTCCATAGCTGAGTTAAAAAAAATGTTCAGTAAGTTCTAATAAATTATTTAGGGACGCTCGGAGGCGTATGGCAGGCGTCTTATGTAAATAAATATTACACTGAAGATATACAATATATATAGTTATTTCTTTTTAATACATTTTTAATATTTTACATTTTCAATGTAAATTTGTGTGGTGTAAATAAAGTTTCCATATATATACATATGTATATAACTAACTACTAACTACTAACGAAACCGAAAGTTAATAAAACGCACTATTGGCTAGTTCTTTGTAACCTTAAAGTCAGGGCCGGACCGTGAGTTTAGGGGGCCCTAGGCTAATACTACTTAGGGGCCCACTTAATTACTCAAAGTATAAGACGTAGACTTGAATTAGGTAAATGAATTGAATTGGTTTGATTAATCCCAGGATTCGCAGGGCTGCAAACCGTACGAACTGTTTAATTTTATAAACATATAGATTTTTTCGCATTATCGTCTATTTTTGACTGTGATTTGACTTAGCTGGGGGCCCCTTGAATCAACGGGGCCCTGTGCTGAAGCCCAAAAAGCCATACAATAAATAGGTAAATACACTCATCGCATATGAAGCACGTTCTTACCATTAGGCCACCACCGCTCTTTAGTACAGCCAGTAATGTTTTCTAAGAGTTATATATAAAGGTAAGTTTAATATTCCATGTTGTTTAAGGGCCCTGAGGGCCCTTAAAAAGAATGTGCCAACTGTGGTTCTTGCCTAGCATGTCGTAAAAAGCGACTAATGGTATATCGGGTTTTGGGTATGTGATAGTGTAGGCGACGAGCTAGCCATATGTCACTACGTTTCACAATTTTCCATCTAGCCCAGCCCAGACTTTTTTTGCCGAATGTGGTTAATTAATCTTCCTGCCAATTTTTACTCAGCCTACCCCTTTGGGGATTACAGACCTGATGTTATAAAATTCTACATAACCTACTAATAATATAAATGCGAAAGTTTATTTGGATGTGTGGATGTTTGTTACTCTTTCACGCAAAAACCACTGAATGTAAATGAAATTTCAGAATATTGTAGCTTATACGCCCGAATAACATATAGGCTATGTTTTATCGACGTATCACGCGAGTAAAGCCACGGGCAGATGTTAGTAATATATAATAGCTATCATATGCAGTATGATACTAGTACTTAAGTAAAGATATCTACATCATAAGCCGTAGAATAGTCGCACGTCGCCTGACGCAGCGGTCTCTGGGCGCCTGAATTATTAACTGCAACTTACAACCCTTAGTTGAAGGGGTGAGTTCAGTGTCGTATCTTGTTGACCATGACAGCGACACGTGCGAGATGCGAGAAAAGATATACGTTTACAACTTAACTTTAAAACGGTGGTGAAATATATTTTAAAAAGTAGCATCACGGCTGACTGCCTGA
Source organism: Glyphodes perspectalis (assembly GCA_951394215.1). NCBI lineage: Eukaryota > Metazoa > Arthropoda > Insecta > Lepidoptera > Crambidae > Glyphodes > Glyphodes perspectalis. The sequence continues at coordinate 12,043,253 of OX596219.1, forward strand.
TTTTCTCGAAAGGGTAAGCAGAGTTTAAAGTGCAATATGCTCTTTAAACCAAACAACAAATTGAGTTGGTTTGGATGGAGAACTGTGAAAAAAGTTGTGACAGTGGCTAGCTTATCGCCAACGTGATCACAAGCTATATGAATAAAATGATTTATTTCTGCAAGTACATTTGTAACGAATTCTTTGGCACGTCACACTTTTTTAGTACCATAACCTCGACGTCAATGGCCTGATGAGAAAGGTGCCGCAAGAAATTCAACAGATAGCCCTTTTTAAAAACATGTTTTATTTATCTCTAATATGTAGTACATTAAAATATAATGATAAAAATTTCACTGTGCATGCGAGCAGATTATCTTGTCCAACCATTTTTATCATTGAAATAATCTTCTATTTTGTAGTAACCCTTTCTTATTAAACATGATTTAATATAAGACTTAAATGTATGCGTGGGTAATTCAATAACATTTTGGGGCAGTTAATTAAATATTTTTATGCTTACACTTACAAATGAACCACTTATAGGTTAAGCCTGAGTTTTAGAACCGCGAGTTAGTGATTATTTCTCGAAATAAGTATACATACTCAATTCATCATTAGTCGCCTATTACTGAAAGCTAGGCAAGGAACACAGTTGGTTGATACATTATTTTAGAATCCCAGGCGAAGAGAGACCTTCACGTGCACTACGATTGTCATGATGCCTTATCAGATACCGCCTACATTAAACAAAAAACGCTGATCTTGCCAGGTGAGTCGACAGCGCTGGAATAAGATCTGCGTGAACTCTCCTGGCGAGTCGGTGGCACACAACATGTTAAGATTTTATAGCGAATACATTTCACTCTTAAAATATTTTTTGCGAGTTTTTTTTTTAGAATTAGTCTGTGGTTTTAATTGAAAACTTCCAATTTTTGTAGTAACCTTTATATTATGTAAATTTGATTTTACAACGAAAAAAGTTATAACAAAAACAATCTATTTCCTTAAAAACTTGATTCCAAATTGATTTTGCTTGAAGCACATGCTTAAGTGAGTATAACATGTAAATCTTACTGGGGTACTTTAAGCTCGAGCTGTGAGCATTTGAAATCGATATTCAAACTCCCAATTATTGTGAGTGCAGCCGTCTCAAGATTTGAGTAGATCTTATTGATGACATTGAGTCTCGAATGGTGTCGAACTACCAGACTCAATGTTTTATCGTGTTTTCTTTCTTTGTCACATAATAATGCTTTTGAAGACTTACAAGTTAGGTAAGATTGGCACAATAGACTACTTGACTCAAATTATTTTTATAGTCAATAGTGAGACACCAAAAAATTGTTCACAATAAATTTATTTTGTTCGGTAAAACAAACATTTACGAGGATACAGCGCGTTGAAGTTCTCCGTTACTGGCTCCGTAAAATTTTATAAACCAGTGGCATAATAGCAATAGCGCCCTACTCCAGTATTTTTAAGAGTACCTATTCGAAAAAGCAAAAAATACATACTTATTCAATATTTTTTTGACAATCTAATTTACGGACTATAAAATATTTGGCCCAAATTTAAATAAGTATAAAAGATTTTTTGAATGAACGTTTTTCTTAAATAAAAACCTATGTATCTACTCATTCAATATATTTTTCATTACATGCTTTTTAGTATATAAATACACACGCTATAAAAAATTAAACAATATAAAAAGACAGTGATAGAATTCTAGGATTTAAGCGATTTAAGACTCTTTTGCCGGAAATATTTTTTATCCCGGAGAAATGGAAAAGTAAATCCTGTTGGCCGCATGGGTCTTTTTAGCCGTCTTCAAAAAAAAGGAGGAGGTTCTCTTTAACAGAATGAGTTTGATGCGTGTGGAGTCGCGGGCTAAAGTTAATGTTTATACACAAATAAAAAAAAAAATTAAAATTTAATACCATCACTTGCAGTAAACTACAAGTAAGGTGAATTCGTCAATTAATGTATATCCGATATGGTCTAGTGGCTAGGATACCTGGCTCTCACCCAGGAGGCTCGGGTTCGATTCCCGGTATCGGAACATGATAGGATGCTATCATCTACACATGTTTTTGTTTTTAATAAGGTCATAAATGAAAAGTTAATTAGATAGTTGTAATTGAATGCAAAGACAACGAATAATACCTACAACGACAGAATGTTGGCAATTTATGTTAGATTTTTTACAAACGAACTAGCTGACCGACGAACTTCGGTTCTCAGATTTCCCATTCGTTAAGATTTTTCTTTTTAAACCACCCCTGTATGGGGCATAATATAAATATATATTCGAATGAGTCAAGCCATTTTTTGAATTTTAGTGTTGTTTACTTGAGTCAAAGTTAGACCTTATGGCAAAATCCACTAACGCAGAACTGACCTATCATCAACTATATGACTTTTAGCTTGGGATATTAAGAGGATACCAAATAAAACAAATCCAGATATAAATTTCATAATATTTTTTATTAAAACTTTTTCCTTATAAATCCGTCGATTGCTAACATAATAATAGAATAGATAGAACGTACATAGAAGCCATGTCTTGAAGTGATATACATATAGATACATTACATACAATGTTTTATAGTGACAGCTAACCTCACACAACCCGACCGAGCGAAGTGACAGGCCGCCATATTAACTTTTTGGCGGTATTAAGTGTCAAATCATAAAATGTACACATCCACGCTCCCAGTTTCAAGATAAGAAGCCACTAATCAAAAGCGTTCAGTACAGAATCGTACTAAAATACACAATGTAATTCTATTACAGTAGAACGATCTCTTCGATTTCTTTACTAAACATTATAGCTAATTTCTTTAACAATGTCTTTAACATTAGATGTTAATGAAAATGTATATTTAACATACGCGGAGATCGTTATACGGTGGTTAACATAAACTCGGGGAGGCCCATCACATCTGCACCGCACACCCAAACGCGACGATATACAATCATACAAAAATGTTATAAGAAAGAAATTCATAAGCCATTCAGTTCAGTACATGATTAGGAAGAAAATGGACGTTTACAAAAAATATTACTTAATAACATTCTCTACAAGAAATAAGTTTTGTTAAAAAACAGATAATGTGATTTAAGTTAACAATATTGTTCAAAAGTATATTATAAGTGGATGTGCAAAACATTTTAGTTTTATTTATAAAATGTTTTTTAGACAAGTTCAATACGTCTGAAATTGAGTTCATTATTTTAAATGCGTCGTATTGCTACGATGATCGTTGCAAGAATCGATAAAGTAAGTAAATAAAAAAATAATATATTTACATGATCTCGCGTGTGGTTTGAAAATAAAAATGGTGCGCGATACCAAGCACTGATTTGGATATATTGAGGACTACTTATTATGAAGTACACATAGAATATGCGTTAGGTATGACAATTTGTTATAATAATAACTACTGTAGATTATAAAAACATTAGTGTAGATTGGTAAATATAATTATTTTGATAAAGAGTTTGACTGAACCGAGCAATGTTTCAAGTAACAAAAAAACTGAAAATAAAAGTGACATGTAAAAAGGATATCTATGTATTGTTCTAATAACATAAAAAAAAAATTAACATTTACCAAACATTTTTACATATTTTGTAATGCAGTTATATATTTTCTAATCTTCTGAATTTAATGAACACAACTTTAATATTTGCAACATTACTCGCTCCAACCAACAGTTTGGTTACCAAATGACACTAGTCGATAAAAATAATTAACAAAAGAACTATTTACGGCTATTTCAAGTAGCTTGATACAATTGTTTGACTAACTACATTCAACGATGTTCATTACAAACGCTTCCTATTCTCTATATTGGCAAAATATGCAGCGAATAAGGCCTCTGTTCTATAGTAAACTTTCAAACTATTAAACATTCTAAAAAAGCACGCACTTACTGTGAAACATATTTTACTGTATTTTATAACGACTTAATAAATAAACTAGTCAATTTATGCCCTACAACAAACGCATAAAGCCTAAATTGGCTTGTTCAAAAATACTATTCTTATAATCGTACATTTCAAATTAAGCTTAAGTAATGCAATGAGATGGAATTCGTTCTCATGCTACTGTTAGAAGAAAAATAACCATTATTACATTTACAAAAAGACTTAATTTAAAATGCAGTTTAAGACCGGTAAATAGATTTCACAGTTCGTACATAACGAAAATATTAACAAGCGAGCCTTTATATTCCTCTTATATACTTTTAGATTTAGTTTATTGAATCCATTTGTTACTTTTACATTACAATAACCATTTTTATTATTTTATTTCGCATCTCGCTTTGAAAATATAATCGTCCGTGTCTAGGGTAACGTGATGCTCTCATGATAAAATATACTTTTGAATATTTATTAAGCCCGCCACATTTTTAATAAGTCTTTGTCTAAATTTCGGCGAATATTTTTTGCACTTAATTAAAAAAAAAATTAAGTATATTTAACCACGAGATTTTCGTAAACAAAATACGGGAAACTTAACACTAGCAAAATATAAAACATTAGTGGAAAAAAAAATTGTGGAAAAACTGAATGAATTAATGGAAATATAAGAATAAATTGTTATTAATAATTATTATTTTGTAACGCTAACTACTTATGATACAATAGTCGTATAAGGTGATTGTTAAATAACTTATTGATATTATTATTGGGTTTCGCCTAAGGGTGTTTACGCTTACCAATCCGCCTGATATTTTTGAAACTTTCCGACATTTCAATAACAATGAATTAAATAAAATGATTGAAACGCTTTGTACTCAAATTGAAAGCTAATGACGCGTCTTCTAATCGAACTTTTAAATAAACTATCGAGTGATATTGTTTTGTTTTACTTTAGTATGTAAATGATCAGATTGTTTCAAAAATCTCAAGTAACAAAAAGTTTCATGATAAAAATTGTTTTTTGGTGAAAAATATATTTTTTGTCACCAATTTCATGGCAATGCTAGTGCGATATCGTGAGAGCGACTAAGTGGTCTCTACAACATTTTTAACATAAGTTAATTTTCTTCATAAACTCAAACGTCATACAATTTAGTTTCATTTTAACCTTGTGAGGAATGGAGATGACGTCACTTTTCTCGAACACGATATTGGAACGAGAGGAACATAATATACTCAACTCCCTATTCTAATCTTTAAATGTTGTGAAACCACTTCGTATAACGACAAACGAAATCAGCTCAAACTGAATCAAGCTATCTCTTTCGTACATCACTTTTAAAACAATATGTAACAAATCACTCCGACCACTCTAACAGACTTTTCAACAAACGCGTAAGTTTGCAAACTCTTACAAAATCTCACGAAAGATACAAAATGTATTTTTTAAACCACAAACCCTTTCGATAGACCGTGGACTCTATTTTTGTATGCATTTGGCCAAGAAGTTGATTCAGATAAGAATTACAAGCGATATTTAATCTTATATCCAAGATGCTAAACCAACTTATTGGCATAATTATTTTCAATCAAACAGAATTATTTGTTGAAACAACATATTGTTTATACTCAAATCAGTACTCTTAGCTCAGTCCATAAGGTGCATTTTAGCACAAAATCGGACGCAATTAACAAATATATTTATCCCGCTCTCACTCTGCCTCTTCTTCGAACAAAAAATCCGAGGAAGCGATTATTTCTCTATCGGCATGGATTTTAATAAAAAAAAAACATCACAATAAATAGAAACTTATAATTTACACGAATTTTAATACAAACCGTGGCTATACGGTATAATATACACAACCTATCGATGACAATGATCCATCAAATGATATATTTTTATGAAACGATTCGTGATATTAATTCCCTGATTCTAATGATACTTATCTCCCAGCCGTTATAATTTAATATGTTAATTAACTGTATGAAAATATTTTCTTATTTTTAGATGACATCGAAGCAATTAATGTCTTGTTATTCCCCTACGCAAAGTAAAAAGCTAGGTTTCTCTCAATCTTAGTAGAATCAAGGAGTTGCAATATAAATGCATTATTAATTATAATAATTATTATAATTTAGCGTCTCACAACATATCCGCTTTTTGGTACTCCGTTCATTGACCCAATGACTTGACTAACAGGCCTGAAATAAAACTAACGCCTACTGTATAACATGTGATTTTATACCGAATTAATAACGTCATAAATCCCTTTTTTATATGTCATGTGTATAACCAAACCTTAGCTCGTTTTATTGAACATTCAGATATGAACAATATGTCACTTTAACAGGTTGAAATTGTTTATTTAATTTTATTTATAAAAAAAATTACAAAACATATCCGAGTATCATTAAATTTGACAAAGACATTTTATACGGAAAAAGATGCGAAATAGAAGACATAGTTTAATTTCATGGCTCCGCCGGCGTCACTCCGAACGGACCAAAAAGCGGCATTCCTCAACAACTCGTTTTCAACGCATACATATTGGCTTGCGTCGCAACGCGCAAATAGACATTAAACATTTATAACGGTTGGTCGTCCATCGCGACGCGGCTCAGCGAACCGCTCCTTCGTCCGTAGCACCTTCGTAATAACTTCTTTACATTCACAACTCTATGGTCGAATACCTTGCATTGTTCTAAAACTTTCATCTTTCCTCCCAATTCATTTCATTTCATGCCAAAATTAAGTGAAATATTTCATCGGTCTGTAATCTTCTTTAACACGAAAATCTATATATTTTATTCTTAATTTTAATTCTAATTTCGATCGAAAACAAAAAGTATACTTACGCAGCACCAAAATGAAAATTCTGTATCAAAATAAATGTTCACAGAAGGCACCATGTTCAAACCAGACAAAACATCTCAAGGGGTTCACTTCAACTATTTTAGAGCCGAAAAATTTATTGAAACAAAAACTACTAAAACTACACCTTTTAAATAATATGCTTATTTAATTATAAATTAATAATGCTATTTGACATATTGCAAACGTAATTTCTTTTCCTACTTATTGTAACATTTTCTCCCGACAAATTCGAACTAGGGTAACTAGATGGCGCTACTATCGGGAAGAGGAAATGAGGTTTCATATTTCATGGTTATTGAATATCTGGTGTGTATGCCAATATTTACAATATAGTTGCTCGATCGTGAGTCATCTCTTCACCAAAAAGAGACAGCTTTATAAATTTCTTCAAGTGATTGGGTGAACGGTTACTAGCAATTTATATCAAACTATAAAATGTTTCACAGAAAACAAATCTGAACGCGGCTTGCAACTATTTTCATAAGTTTCAAGCGAAGACGATGAGACCAAATTCACTGTCATCTATCGCCTTCAACTCCTGCCAACGATCTTATTCACAGGAGAATAGCCTTCACAGGCTGAGCAATAAGCGTCAGTATCGCGTGTCGCGAGTCCCGCGCAGCGCCACCTAGCCCGCAGCCAATATATACGCTTGTAAACGCACTCGATTGTGGACCTTACGGGGGCGCGTTAGATCGCGTTCTGCAGCGTCAGCGGGTGCGCCGCGCCGTGCCCGTTGTGCGACGCGAACTCGTCCTCCAGCAGCTTGGGCGCGGGGACCTGGGGACACATTCATATTCGATAGTGATCGATGGCTTGATGGTAAGGATATACGCCTCTCATGCAAAGTGTGCTGCTTCAAACCCGGGCCCGACCTATGGATTTTTTAGTCTACGTACGGATTATTACCCATTGCTCAACGGTAAGGGAAACATAGTGGTGAAATCAGTATATTCAAATAAATATGGATGCAACTAAGAACTGGATATAATTATAGGAATATGATATCTAGTAAAATATAGTATTAGTAGGTCAGGAGCTGTTTAAGTGTTACGTAAGCACCAATGAATGGGAGGTGGATGGTCTTTGATATGCTTATTTTTAGTGACATGGAGGCGGGGAAGTCTGAATTGAGATTACGTCACCAAGAAACATGTTTTAAAAATAATAATCAAATGCTTACGTCAGCATAGGGGAGGGCGAAAGCAATGTTTAACTTGACTGACAACTTTTAGTAGAAGTAGTAGTAGGGGGGAGGGAAAGTTGAAAATTGCAAAAATTCTGCTCTGATTTAGTCTCACCTGTACCAGAAGCTAAACA